>JAJIBD010000279.1:0-589454 GCA_021461705.1 Cryptotis parvus
ACCCTTGCACATGTTAAAATAGCCGCAGTAGGATAACATGTTCTCATGACTCTGGAATCACTAAAACGTGTCAACTAACTGATCATTTTTCTGAGTACAAGAGAGGTTTGTTTGTCTACTCTGTTTGCTTGTTTTGCTTCCAGGTATTCTCCATCTGTGCGGATAATTTTTTCTTCATTAGCCAAAAAATATAAATATAAAGAGATTTATATGTAAATATAAAGAGGCCCTCTCCATTTGGTCTCCATTCATATAGCTGGATCTAAGAGTATCAACTGTCCACCAACTTTCTGCTCTTGAATACTCTGTGTTTGCCTGGATTTGTGATTTGCGTATTTGACACCTTAGGTTTCAAGTGTGTTTTCATGATGATGGTGTTGACAATGATAATAAGCATACACTAATGCAAATTTTAAAAATGACTAATGAGGGTCCAGAGCAATAGCACAGTGGGTAGGGCATTTGACTTGCACACGACCGACCTGTGTTTGATCCCTGGCATCCCATATGGTCCCCTGAGCACCGCCAGAAGTAATTCCTGAGCGCAGAGCCAGGAGTAACCCCTGAGCATCGCCGGTTGTGACCCAAAAAGCAAAAAAATAAATAAAAAATAAAAATAAAAATGACTAATGACTTGTAAAATCTGTGGAGAACTTCATGTAGATGCCCACACAGAAAACTTTACATGATCACCTTCATTGTTCCTTTGGACACCCACTTCTGGAGCCTAAAATTTATGTGAATACTGGACCAAAATTGAATTAGAGGAAGCTGGCACTGTGGTCTAGGACCAGCCATCGGAGGCAGGTGGGTCTGAGTCTTCAGAGAGCACTGGGCAAGCATGTTACAAAGCCTGTCTTATGCCACTGAAGAGACCTAGCAACCAAGACCCAGTCCTTTGCAGTAACATCTGCAAAGATAAAGCAGTTGTTCTCCATTTGAGGTCAGTTCTCCAACTGACCTCAGCCCCTTGTGGATTAGTTCTTGTTGTTTTTTACTGGAGAGGGGGGGTTGTTGACATCACCAGCAGTGATGGGGGCTCAGTGATGTGGGCCCAGTGTTTTTAGTGCTCATGTGTGATGGTGATGGGGACCACAGGGGTATCCCCAGTGGTGTTCAAGGAATCACCCAGTGTCAAAGTTAAGACTAAGTACTTACGCGCATTAGGGACTTGCTCCAGTCCTTTGAGCTATCTCCTGGGCCCCATCTGTCGCATTACTCTTAACATGCGGAGTCTCTCTGAGAGTTGCAACTTCTCTTGTTTACTACTGAAACATATCCCTTGGAGTTCAGCTTCGAAACAGAAAAGGACCCAGCCAAACCTCACCTTCACCCATTCATTTATTCATTCATTATATTTATGGTACAGATAACAAATTGTAGTGCAATTTAGCAAGAGCTTCAAAGAAATGTTTCTAAGTGAAATGTTTTCCCATTACATAGACACACAGTCAAACACAGACACAAACATACAGACACACTCACCCAAACACAAAACCAAGATTTATCGATATGAACCAAGTCTTGGCGAACTGCTAGGAGGGTCACCAGTAATGGACACAGTTTGCAAGGGAGTTTGTTTCCTGCATTCCTTATGCTTCTCTAGGCTTTATCTAACTTCAACACCCAATAAAATGAGTAAATGTCCAGTCCTTCAGGGGCGGCTCACATCCCAGGTCAGGCACACGCCCTGTTCCCAAAAAGTGCCACCGAGGTTTTCTCCTGACCACTGCTTTGCAGATGGGCTGACTTTGGTTGCTTTGATTCCTTTCATTTTGACCACTATTTCCCCTCTCTGGGAATGATGAGAAAGGATTCCTTTCAGACCAGTGTTTTTGGCTCTCTATTTGGCCTTGGGGAGGAATATGCCTTCCTGACATGTTAGCTTCCTGCTTTGAGGATTTTATGCCCAAGTTTCCTGGGATACACTGGGAAGATTTTAGGATGATACTACCTCATTTTAACTCTAAAAATTTCATTTCCCCCTTTGACCCAGAGTTAGAATACCCAGCTCTGGTGCTCAACAAGATGCTTCTGCATATTCAGGGCACCTGGCCCAGAGGCAGGCATTACTTTTGTTCTCTGTACATTATTTAAGAGTCTTAATCCGGTTATCAGAGGGCCTGCCTACACATCTATAATCAATCATCTATCTCCATATTATTTTTTCACTTTCTCTTTCCCTCATGGAAGGAACACTTTGACCTTTAGTCCCCATGGTAGGCATATAGATTAACTTCTTGCTCCTGAAGTTACAAGAGCAAACAGGTGTGTGCACTCTCCCTCCTGTATCCAAAGTGGCATGAAGAGACAGCTGAATCTACACTGTTAATCGTAACAGACTGCACAGAAACTTCCAGTAACCCTTGATAATTTTTGGAGTGAAAGGAAATTTGCTCCGATTGCTCTATTGTCCTTTTCTAAAATACCAGACTACTACTAAGTAGTTCTAAATATAAACAAATAAAATTAATAAAATTGATGAAATATCTTAATCACCACTAAGATATTTTAAATTGCAAGGATGAAGAAGGAAAGACACTCACTTCTAAGACAAAAAAGTCAGCAGACCTGACGACATTTCATCTGATTACCCAAAACATGCTAATTTTCTTAATAGCAGAAAGGGTGACCTGGATTTTTATTCCGGGGTAAATGCAGTACAGTGCCTGATTTATAAAGTGAGGCATTCCCAAGCTTCTTTGAGTGAGTGAAGGCTTACTGTAGGTCTATGGAATTCTCATAGGAAATCTTAGAGGCATTCTTACAATCATCAGGAGATGCTTGAATACCAACAAGGAGGAAATTAAAATCTTGTGGTATTTAACCAACGGGCAATTCATTAGCATCTCCTCTGACTCCAGTATGTTACCAGGCCCTGAGCGATTATAGAAAGTAAAACAAACTTGATCTACAAGTGATTGACTTTAACATAACAGGAAGGCCTCAGGGAGTCTCCTTGCACACAGAAATGCCCTAACGAATGGTAGCTTTGAGTAGTAGCTTCTGTGCTACCACCCAGACACGTGAGGGCTCAAAACTGTTGCAGATGCATGGATAAACTGAGGGGTCCAGCCGGAAGACCTGGTGGCTGTATTCTGAGCTGAGCACGGGACAGTCAGGGTAGAGTTTCCAGGAGGAAAAGAAAGAAAGGAAGAAAATTCTTAAATGTAACGGAACCCTGGTGTCAAGAGAATCCATGTTGTAAAGATGATGTGGAAGAAATTCCAGCAAACTGTGCCCCCGATTATAAGGGATCTGAACTTCAGTGTTATTCGGAAGACAGAGTGAGTAGAACTTAGGAGGGGGATGAGGTGACCAAGCTTGTGGCTTAGAACTATCACCATAGTGATGATATATAAATTCATGAATAAATAAATGAAAGAACTGAATAGGCTTGGTGAGGAGCTGGGAGAGAGAGATAGGAGAGAGAAGCTGAAACAGGCAGTGAATTTGCAGAGAACGTGGGTCCCCAGAACATTCTGGGCAGCCTTTTCCACTATGAATTAGAATGCTGTTACTCTTGCCAAATTATTGGGTATAATCTGTAACGAGATTTGTCCCTATAAACTGAGTTCCGGGCCAGAGCGATAGCCCAGCGGTAGGGCGTTTGCCTTGCACACGGCCCGGCCCATGCTGGCCCGGGTTTGATCATTGTCATCCCATACGGCTCTCCCAAGCACCACCAGGAGTAATTCCTGAGTGCAGAGCCAGGAGAAACCCCTGAGCATTGCCGGGTGTGAACCAAAAAAAGCAAAAACAAACAAACAAACAAAAAACAGAGTTCCTGGGGGAGAGGAAACTGCATCGGCACTTCGGCTGTGGCATCTGCGGCCACAGCACTAGTTAGGCTGCAGGGGCCCCCTGCTGGGGCTTTCCTTGATTACAGGCACAAGGAAGTCTAGTCCCCAAGTAGTCTAGTCAGCCCCTGACCAAGGAAGCATTTTGCCAACCTGGCAAATGAGATGATAAGGTTTCACTGAAGATTTTTTCCATAGCCTAAGGAAATACTATTTTTTTGCAATATGTGTAAATATATATTAAAAAAGGGGTTTGCTTCATCTAACAAAATGCTGTTTTTGGAAGAAGGAACAAAAGAGTGGTGAAATAGAAACCATTCAGGTAAAGGGCAAGTTTGATGACAAGACTCTGTCAGTTCTGGAATAACCAAGGCCCTGGGCTGTGGTTCCTTTCATTACATGGAATGAAACATTCTCAAATTATTTATTTATATATCTATTTATTTATTTATTCATTTATTCATTTATTTATTTATTTTTGGGGGCTACACTTGCATGTGATAGGGTCAAATGGAAATGTTACTGGCGCCCACTCGAGCAAATCAATGAATAACAGGATGTCAAGTGATCAAGTGATTTTGGTTTTTGGGTCACAACCGGCAATGCTCAGGGGTTACTCCTGGCTCTGCACTCAGGAATTATTCCTGGCGGTGCTTGGGGAACATATGGCATGCCAGAGATAGAACCCGGGTCGGCCGCTGCAAGGCAATGCCCTCCACTCTGTGCTATTTACGGGCCACAAGGCATCCTCACTTTAAATCGCAGCATTCTTCACTTTTTTATACCTGCGGGCCGCCACCTCTCTGCACACTGCTGGAGAGACCTGCGATTATAACCAAGGCATTATAGTTTTCAAGTTTTCTACACCCACAGACCAGGACTGGGTGGTGCGTGTGCCTGGGGTTGAAGATCACTTGCATAAAGCTCGTAGTTCAGCTGTTTAAAGCTAGGATTGGGGCTAAGAGTACAAGGGTTTAAGTTGGTGGAGCGGACTGGCCTCTGTGAACCGCATCTGCAGGGTGAAAGATAAAGTGCCTCCCAGAATTCGGCAGCCCTCTACACACCCTTCTGTAAGGCCTCACCGTAAGCCTCAGAAGTGTGCGTTCAGACTCTCTCAAACACAGCATCCCTTGACTGCTCTGGGCCACTTGCATGCCGCCTCTTGAGTCTGCCAAGGGCTCTCTTGCTGGACTCTGCAATTGCTTCTTGGACCGTGTCTGCGCTTCTTCTGCTGACCACCCACTCCCCGGGCAGCCAGCCAGGAGCCTCCTTGGAAAGACTGAATCATGTAAAGTCACTCCCTCCCTGAGGGCTCCCACTGCCCACCACTGATCAGAAACTCAATTTCTTGTTGAATCCCTACTCCTCAGTGGGGCGCCCCAGCCCTCCTCCCGCTCGCCCCAGCCCCAATCTCACTCCCACCCTTCCTCTCACTCCCCACGCCATCTCCTTTGGCCTGGTTTCCATCCCCGGAACACACCTCGCACTCTGCTTTGAGGTTTCTGCTCTTGCTGAACTTCTGTCTGTCTCCAGGGTTCTTCCTCCACTGATGTCCCTTAAAAGGCACATCTCCAGTTTCCCCAACCCACACCTTGCTCTGTCTCAACCCCTGGAGCTTTTCCCTGATATTTACTTCCCTGCTTGTTTACTTCATGACTTACCTTCCTTTCTGGAAGGTGAGCTATATGTGGGGAAGGACTATAACTGTTTCATGGACGACAGTGTCCTAGGGGGCTAGAGTATTGTCCGTGCTGGGTAGGGGTCCTGATAGCCGCTTACTGCATGAGGAGACACTCAGACAAAGGATAGATGGTGCTTCGTCCTAATCTAGACTTATTCCCCTTCCCGTCCCGAAACAACGTTCACCCTCACTCTCAGAATTTCCTGGAAAGAGCCAATCACCTGATCTAAACCATACCCCACCAAAAGTTGGGAAGTTGTGGGCTCTGGGGCTGGCGGGAGGTCAGTGCACTTTCAAGGCAGCAGCTTAGGCTCCTCAGCCACATGAGCAACTGCCAGGAACCCAACAGCTGCACCTACTCGGCCTGAGCAGGGAATTTAAAGTGTGTATCATTTTAGCAATAAACTTCAGAAGATTAAGCGAAGGTATGCTGTAACTCTGAATGACCTCAATATACTCCATGGATGCATTAGATAAACAAAATACAACTTTAAATAACTGATGGGCGATCCCAGTCCTCTGCTGAAGTAACTCAACATCAGCACCTCTTTTGAGGAAACCAAAAATGCAGGTTTAATGCCAAGTGAATCACCTCAAGTGTCTGTCACCAAAGGGGTGGGCGCCCTCTGCTGGCCACTGGCAGTGAACAAAATGTTGGGGAAAGAGGTTGATGCCTTTTTTTCAATCCCTACCTGGATTACTTTTTCCCTAGGGGCCGTTAAAAAGAGTCCCTTCAAAGAAAACGAATGGTAGTTATAGTTTAAATAGTTATACCCTGCTTCCAAGCAAGTCTCAGATGACTATGAAGGGCAGAAAGCTGAGTAGGAGAGGCGATGCCATCTAAAACAGAAAGGAACGCTGTGCTTGAGTGAGGAATACTGCCGCAGCTGCTGGTAAGAGAGGCGAGCTAGCAGCCGATGGACCCCCACACACGGAGTGGAGAGGCAGAGACACACGACATTGCAGCAGATGACAGGGAAGGAGGCAAATGGGGGGGGCAGGGAAGAGCACGTGAAGCACTGAAACTCAGAAACGAAGGAAGAAACAGAAGAGGCAGAAAGAAAAGACAATAAAGTGTCTCCCGGCAAAGAAACAGAAAGAGCCCAGAAGGGAAACATCCTACTTCAGAAAAGTAAGCGAAATGTGGCCAGAAAAGGGCATTTTGGATACTTAGGCAGTTCTGTGGAGGCGCTGGGTGGGAAGCCAGCACAAGCAGTGTGGAGAAATGAAGCGAACAGGAACTAAGTGACCTTTACTTTCCAGAGACGCCTATGAAGAGAAGAATGAAAGGAGAGACAGGGAAGGCCTCAGGGCAGGGGTCTTTCCGGGGAGCGAGGAATGGAAGTGTTCACATATGAAGGGGGGCAGAGCCAGCAGGGGAGAGGGATATAGGCACAGAGCAAAAAGCTGGGGTAATAATCAGAAGTGTGAGATCTGTGTTCCAGGAATCACTGGAAACATGAACTTTGGGGGAAAAATTATGTAAGAATTCCTTCTAAATAAGATCAACTCTTTGGTGGAAAATGCAATTCTAGTCACTAGTGAGACTTTATGATATCTCAAAATTCATGGCAAGCCAGTAATCGAGAAAATATCTGGGTGGTAACTCCATCTATCTTGCTGCTTGTAACTCAGATCTTAGGGGTTACTTTTAGCTGTGTCCAGGGAGCACTGTGGTACCAGAGACTGAGCCCAGAGTACCTAAACTCCCTTTGATTTGTATCGCACAAAAATGCCATTTGAGACATTTGGGTTTGAGACAAACCAGGCAGAGTGCAACCAGGTCACTCCATTCGTTAACCCTGTGGTTGACGTAGTGACGATCTGAACTTCGAGTTTTCACTCTTCGAGGCACAGGCTGCTTTGAAAGATGCATGTGAGCTTCTAGGACTGGGATCGGCACCCTTGGATTTTGCTCTCGAGACAACCGCGCACCTCCACGGCACCGCTATGTTCCCGTGACTGCTAACAGTGTTGTTCTCCCCGCCCAGGCTCCTCCTGGTATGCAGGAAACTATTCGGCTCCTCTTACTGCCTTGGAAGGCCGCTTCCTTTCTAACGGCCCTCTATGCTGTAAGTTTGATATTCAGAGAGAATCTGACTGCTGGAAATCTCTCAAGCTGCAAACCATCTCCAACGAAAGGGGTGATGCAGAGAGACAGGGAACACTGGGCAAGTATGAGTTAGCAGCATTTTGTATTACTCTATCATGGGGGTAGAGTAAAAAAATTTGGGTGGAGAAATTAATCTTCTGTAAGATGAGGAAATCTCTAGATTGGGTACTTCCAAGTTGGCAATATGGCAACAACAGGAATGTAAGAATTTTCTGGCTTGATGGAAAAGCTGAATGTTGAATGTGAGAGAGATGGCAACCTGGAGGGGTGAGTAACTCAAGGACAGTGTTGAAATCAAAAGCAGCCCCTTTAAAAGAAGGGGCGAGAAGATACACATATATTGCTTGTTAGAGTTTAGTTTTTGGCTGGAGTTGAAAAGCAGGTTATTGATAGAGTGTTAAAACCTGTAAAGGATCTTCATTACTATGGAGTATCTTCAGGAGTAATGAAGTATCTTCATTACTCTGGCAGGTATGAAGCCCCAAGTTAGGAAGGAGAAAGCAGGTACCACATTGTAATGCTGCCTGAGACGATCACAGAGACAACGGGCCGGGGAGGACAAGGGCCAGCTCATGAACAGCCAAAAACAAGAGACGGCTGAGATTTGGGCAGGGAGAGGCCTACTGACATTTAAGATCTCTGAGGCAAGTTCTGAGTGATAGTGGGGGTGGGGGTGGGGGGAGAACAAAGCAGGTAAAAATTCCAAGAATCAAGTAGCTGAGAAGCTGAACTGACCACTCCTGTTCACTTTGAAAGTAACAAGATTGGCAACAACACTGGGAAAACTGGTCTCAGATACTCATCAAGGTTACCAAGCTTGCTGGGGAGAGGGAGGCAAGAAGAAACAAAGCCAGAGAGCAGGGGTGTCACCAACTGGCTACAAGAGGAGTGAGCAGGGGTGTCACCAATTGGCTACAAGAGGAGTGAGCAGGGGTGTCACCAATTGGCTACAAGAGGAGAGAGAGCAGGGGTGTCACCAACTGGCTACAAGAGGAGAGAGCAGGGGTGTCACCAACGGGCTACAAGAGGAGTGAGCAGGGGTGTCACCAATTGGCTACAAGAGGAGTGAGCAGGGGTGTCACCAATTGGCTACAAGAGGAGAGAGCAGGGGTGTCACCAACTGGCTACAAGAGGAGAGAGCAGGGGTGTCACCAACTGGCTACAAGAGGAGAGAGCAGGGTGTCACCAACTGGCTACAAGAGGAGAAAGCAGGGGTGTCGCCAACGGGCTATAAGAGGAGAGAGCAGGGGTGGCGCCAACGGGCTACAAGAGGAGAGAGCAGGGGGTGTCACCAACGGGCTACAACAGGAGAGAGCAGGGGTGTCGCCAACTGGCTACAACAGGAGAGAGCAGGGTGTCGCCAACTGGCTACAAGAGGAGAGAGCAGGGGTGTCGCCAACTGGCTACAAGAGGAGAGAGCAGGGGTGTAACCACCTGGCTACAAGAGGAGAGAGCAGGGGTGTCACCAACTGGCTACAAGAGGAGAGAGCAGGGGTGTCACCAACTGGTAACAAGCTGAGAGAAGAACTGCAGGGAAGGACACTGAGCGCTCCTTGGAGTATCCAGGAGCTCTATTTATTTATTTATTTATTTATTTATTTATTTATTTATTTATGCTTTTTGGGGGTCACACCCGGCGATACTCAGGGTTACTTCGGGCTCTGCACTCAGTGGTGCTCGGTGAACCATATGGGATTCTGGGGATCAAACCCTGGTCGGCTCCATGCAAGGCAAATGCCCTCCATGTTGTACTACCACCTGACCATATCTAGGATTTATTTAAAATTTCACCCAAAACCCTTGGTCAGGAATTTGGTCCAGCCTAATTCACCAATTCAAGAGAAAACCAAGATCCAAGAAAGATGAAGACACGTGTGCAAGTCTTGTCCTCACGACCCCTTCCCCATCACCTTCTGATGTTCTTTTTTTGAGGATCTACCCTTTTTTGATATTTCCTTAACACTAAGGTAAAAAGATATCTTTACCAAGTTATAAACAGTTATTACCAATAAAAGCAGCCTTTGAAGCTGTGTGAGCCTTCTAGGTTATGTGAGCTTTGAAAGCATGTGTTGTTTTGAAGGTTGCCTCAACCAGGTCCTGGAATTCCCCAGGTGATCCTCTTAGCAGCCCTAGGGTGAGTGCACTCATGGTGGACCGGTCTATGTTTGGGTTTGAGACAAACCAGGCAAGTGCAAATACTTGCTTCATTTGCCCTGAAGCTGCAATTGTTCTGGAGGCCTTTTAAACAACATCCTCTCCTTCTAAATAGCCTATGAAGGGTTACATCTGATAAGTATTCTAATAAGTTAAATCCTAGATCAAAGAGAACCCTTTAAGAATACAGATGGTCTGAGGTTTAAACTCCAGTCAGAGAATACAAATAAGTAATGGGTCTTACCCAATTAAGTCTTAATAATAGATTATATGAATAATGCAAGTAAATTCCTAGTAGTTTTTTGCATCTAATATGCACCAAACAGACTTAATCTCTCAGGGTTCTTGGTTCTCTCCTGAGTAATTTCAGGATTTGTGCATATGGAATGTTGGTGTCCTTTCCACCCTAACTCCATACATATGTTGGTGTCCTGTCCACCCCTAACTCCAAGGTGTTCATGTCCTGTTCACTCTAAATCTATGACTATGTTGGTATCCATGACGTGGCATTGTGAACAGTTGATTTCATCATGAGGGTAATTAGGGAAACTAATTACCTCATGATTGAGGTAATCATAAATGAGGCTAATCCTCATGAATGAGGCCACAGATACAGCTCACATCTTCCCTATATGATCACAGTGTGATGGCCATTCATGTACCTGAAGATAAACTTTCAACTGACACTAAATTTTGTGGTGTCTACTTCCTGGACTTCTCAATTCATCAAAATCTTGGTTACATAAGCCTTAATATCAAAGCCTGAAAAGAATCAATAGTTTTTACCCAACTAGTCTCATATGAATTATGAGAAATCAGCCTTGTAAAATATTCAGCACTATTTCTAGTACCTAATAAGCACTATAAATGCTGTCCGTAATATATTTTTCACTTACCCAAACTTCTATAAACACACCTAATTGTGATCCAAGTAAGTATTTTCTCCCCTACAAATTAATAATTTGTAAACCAAAACTCTGGGCTGTATGCAGTATTTCCATAAGAATGTCCTGAGGACAATTTTATCATGAAGGTCCAGCTGGAAGGACTTAGAGGTATGGCATACCAGCCAGCTGATCTGCTGCCTTAACCTGGCTGGAGAACAGGACACTTCAGTCTCACAGGGTCTGACCAGCAACTGGATTCAGTCGTTCCCAATCTTGATTCTGACTCTGGTGACAGTTTCAAAAGGATGGCTGTGATTTAACATTTCTCACCCAATAGCAAACAGTTCTGCACATCAAATGTTCCGCCTAAAATTTTTTTTGGTGCATCTTTGGGTGAGAAGAAAGAAGTGAATACATTTGGGGTAAAAGTCATATAGTGACCCGGATAGTGTGGCAGAGCACTAGGCAAGTGCAAGGCTTAGAACTGTCCTAGGTAAAGGTTCTGCAAAGCTTTAGTTGACTGCATCAGAATGTCCTACTTTGAGAGAAAAGAAAACACGACAGAACTGTTTGGCCTCAAACTGAAATCGAGCCAAATAAAAACCTCATAGGACACCTGGGAGGAATGACCCCCTCATGGGAATAATTACCTCAGTCCATCAGACCATGGTGAAACTGAGCATTTTAATCAACAACTAAATGAATTCAAGTTAAGCACACAGATTAAATTTTAGCTTTCTGCATTGCACACAAAATATGCGAAGATGAACCGACTTTTTTCAGCGCGTGCCATGGTTTTCTCACCAGCTGGCACCCCACATTGCTTAGGTGAACATTTATACAAATAAACTCTGACTGCCAGTTCTCTTGAGGCCTATTGCATAGAGCTGTCCATGTGGGAAACAGCTTGATTACACAAATCAATGCCTGAAGTCTGAAGCATCTGTTCAGTGACTTCAACTTTCATGCATTTGGAACTACTTTTATTTCCCTGTTCATTTTTCACCTATCAGCAAACCCACTGTCCTCTTAAGGGCCCAGCATTTACCTTTCTGGATTGAAAACCCTAGTTCTTGTTAACATATCTCTGAGGACCTTCCAGAGATAATTAGGAGGCATGCCACAAAAATACTTAAGCATACCCTATTGTTAAACAACCCCCCTGTGATTGCTAAATGCTCTGTCAATTTCGTTAGGTGAAAAGTGAGATCAAAATTATTTATGGGCATGTCTCTGAGGTATTTTCAGAAAAGATTATCATCCTAATCAGTGGATACTGTACAGCAAATAGCCCTCCTCAATGGGGGTGAGTGTAATCCAGTTTACTGAGTGTGTATTTGTTCTGTCCTGCCTGCATGCCTAAGCAGAGCTACCAGTCTTCTCCTGTCTTTGAGCTAGGATGTACACCTTGAGTTCTCATGGTTTTCAGGCTTTGAGACTTGGACTAGGATAACAACGTTGCATTTCCTGACTTCCAGCTAGTGGGTGGCATATTGGATGGCTTCTAAACCTCCATAATCACATGAGCAAAATCTTATCATAAAGGTATTTTACCTATACCACTGCTATTTGCATGAATTCACACACACACACACAAACACACAGAGTTCACTGGTTCTGTTTATCTGAAAAACCCTCATACACAAATCAGGATTTCTGAAAATCTAAAGTTTTCATAAAATTAGTGACTTTCAAAGACTACACAATAGGTCCTTAGATTTTAACAGAAATATATATTCTTATTAATTCAAAAAATAAAATAACTCACAGGCACCTAAAGTATCCTCTTGAGATTCTGCTCAATGGTATAAGTATTTGTTAAAGAAATGGCCAATTCCAGCTGTGGAACAAGAAACCTATCAGATAAGCTTATACATTCCACCAAGACAGAAAGGAAGCTAGAACTCATAGCCTAGTGTTATAACAAAGTTAGCATTGGCCAAAGTAAAGGCAATTTGAGTTTCAATAAATACAACTTTGGTGTATTTTTAACATATTAAGGTTGTTTAGGTCGTTGATTTCATAACAAAGCAAAATAGCCTAAAGACTGTGTACAAAAGAAAACCTTCCTAGATACAATCAACATCAATTGTGATGTGGCAGGCTGTAACAACAACATGCGGAAATCCATATTTTTATAGTCAAACAGTGAAAAGGGGAACAAAATGAAAAATTCTATTCACAACTATGCCCTCAAAATACAAGGACCTGGGACCTGGGCATCAGCTTAGCAAAAGATATGAAAAGCTTACCTTAAAAACCAAACTATAAACCTGTAGTAAAATAAATAAAACACAAGAAAATGAAAACACATCTTCTGTTCGTGGACTGAAACGATTAATATTGCCCAAGTGGCAAGCCTACCAAAAGCACAATACTAAGTCAATGCAGTTCCTATAAAAATACAACATTTTTAAAGTCACAAATACTGTAGAAAATTATATGGAGCAATAATGCCCACCACCAAACAGCAAAAGCAATCCTAGGGTAAAGAAGAAGATGGGATGCTTTTCTTCCCTCAATTTTATCCTATAAAGCTACGATAATCAAAACAGTGTGGTTCTAGAATAATCTCAGACCAAAGGTATAGAACTGAGAGCCCAGAAATAGTCTTGGGGGCCGGAGTGATAGTCCAGCCAGTAGGGTGTTTGCCAACCCATCCCGGCATCCCATATGGTCTCCCGAGCACTACCAGGAGTAATTCCTGAGTGCAGAGCCAGGAATAACCCTTGAGCATCGCCGGGTGTGACCCAAAAAGCAAAAAAAAAAAAAAAAAATAGTCTTGGATACGAGGGCATGATTAAACAACATTAATGGTCACTACTAAAGATGCTAATTAATTTATTATTTTGATAATTGGGAATACAATTATCTATCCTGCCTTTACACTACCAAATATTAACTAAAACTAACTGATCTTTGTACTAGTCCAGAAAATAAATAAGTATTGAGAGATAGTATATAGATAGAATACCAGGGTTCGGGACTATTGTAAAGAGGGTAGGAACTTGCCTTGCATGCAGTCAACCCAGGTTCAAACGCTGGCATCCTATATGGTCACCCAAGCACTGCCAGTTGTTATTCCTGAACATAGACTCAGGAGTAAGCCCTGAGCATCATCTGCTGTAGCCCAAAAAAGAATAAAATAAAGGCAGAATACCATTATATTATAATTCTAGTAAGAGGATGAGGAAATGTATTATAGTATGGGGTGGGAGAGTGCATAGATCACCCTTGAGCCCAGTATTTAGAGAGGAGAAGAAAAGAATCAAGGGGCAAAGAAGACAATGGGAAGTAATGGGTGAACAGGCATCAGGGCTTCAGTTACTGGTGACACATCTGGGCGATACTCCCATGGGTCATTAGCGTTGGGCGAACAGCAGCAGGGCTTCCGTTATGCTGGTGACATGGCTGGGAGCCTTATATATCTAAAACATAGGCGCAACTGTTGGATTCCTTAAAGGGATGGCTTTTTACTCTTAAAGGAATGGCCAATATCCAAATAATGATATATAAGAGTTGGAAAACAGTTGAGTTGTCTGTAGAGATGGGGTTCTCAGCCTGGCTGGCAGGAGTGAGTTGGAGGAGCCTGGCAGGATAGAGAGTTTGAGGCACAGCGAGAAGGGTCGACTGAGCTTGCCTAAGGGCAGTGCTTGGTAATAGTTTGAAAAGAGTCTTGAAGGGAGTTCAGAGCCTCCGGACTGGTTCTGTACCTGATACTGTCAGGTAATCAGCCACACAGCTGAAAACTGACACTCAACAACACTGAAAGCATGAGATCTAAGTTGTGAACCACTGGAGCTTTGTCATGTGCCTGTCATGTTGACAAGCAGGGGATGGGATGGCGCTTGGGCCAGGGAGGAAGTATGGAAACACCAGTGGAGGGAATCTGACATTGGTGGTGGGGTTGGTGTTAAAATACTACATGCCTTAAAACTCAATTTTCAATTAATTTTTAATTTTAAAACCTTCCTAGCAACAGCTGTAGCAATGATAATGGCTGTCCAAATCATGAAAGATGAATTATCAAAGACTATATGCATCCTTACTGAAATATATACCCTAAAATATAGTCTTGATAAAATCTTCTATCTGACCAAACCACTTCATGCTCACAGCTAGTATATTACATCACTGTATCACTGTATCACTGTCTTCCCATTGTTCATCGATTTGCTAGAGTGGGCACCAGTAACATCTCCATAAGTCCTGTCACAAGCAAGTGTAACCCAAGGGCATCTGCTTGCTCCAGGGACAGGAAGAGCCTCAAACCATTCTTCAGGTCATGAAATTGAGGTCCATAATTGTTACTAGTTTTTGGCATAACAAATAAATAAAACATAGGTAGCTTGCCAGGCTCTTCCCTGTAGGTGGTATATTCTCAGTAAAAGGCTCTCATCTCAAGCATTTACTGATGAAACTTATAGGGGAAAGATCAGGTTTTCTCTTAGATGGAGCTCTGAGGAACTCCATTTTTATATTATATAAGGTAATATAAAAAAGAAACAGGTTAAAATATAATGACTTCAAAATTGATATAAGCTTTAAGAAAAACAATTTTGTAAAAGATGCAACACAGTGAGAAGAAATAAGGACGTTTTAGATTTCAAACGCTGCACTGCGACACTAGGCAACTGTGTGAAAGAAAGCAGGTCCGGGTTGGAAGAGGGTGATCAGCCCCAGGCCAGACAGAAAACCATGAAGAGTCAATATGAGCAGAATATTCCTTTTCCTTCTCCTAGGCAGGGGGAAAGGAAGTGACCTCACTCGAAGATGGGGGAATAGAATTTGGAACCCTGTTCAAAAGGCACCCATTCTATAACGGCTGTTGGCGTAGTTCATGAGCTGGTAGAGACACAGCCATGTTCTGCTGCTGGCCTCGAAAGCCATGCTGTGGCCCAAAAGGCCTAAAGGGGAGGCTAGGGAAAGGATTCAGGAAGTGGGTGAGGACTCATCTCAGACCTGTCCAGCATCTGCCCCAGAAGTCATCAAGGTTAAGATTGGGCAGCTCGCGCAGGGCAAGCCAGTCCAGACCAAAACCACAGCCCTTTGCCAAGCATGCGTTTGTGTGTGACTGCATGCACGTGTGTGGGCACCTCTGTGAGTGAATGAGCTAATGGAGACAGGGCCCTCCCTAGAGCAAGAGGACAGGACAGAGTCACACGCTAGAGCCAGGCTTACAGCTTGGTCTGGGGGGGTAGCAGTTAGTGCTCTCAGCAGAGATGGTCTTAACTTACACAATATCATACCCATCCCTGGAGGACACCTGGGGAGTTGTTCAGGGATGTGTGGAGAGTCCCCGAGATGTGACAGCAGGGATAACACTATGCAGGGCATGATGCCTGAGCTCCTGCTGGTCTTGTCTCATCAGCGCTGCCCACAGTTAGAGGAAGAGCTGATTGTTGAGGACACACAATACCTTTCGAATCATGGGAAAGAAGCGTTGTCCAGCAACCGAGGAGAGTTGGCCATGGTGTGGTGTGGTTTAGGTGAAGGAGAGATGCCACTGACGCAGAGACCAACTTGGCCAGGGAGAGCCATCGCAGTCTATCCACTGTCTATCCACTATCCACTGTCTATCCACTATCACAGTCTATCCACTGTATAACACTGTGATTGTGCATCGGGCACAAGATTCAGACGATCTGGGCGATGAGGGTGAGAGACCTGATGCATGTGTAGGAACTATGGACAGGGGAAAGGTGGGTGGCAAGAAGCGTGTGGGGTAGGTCCAACACCCAGAGAAGTCCCAGTAATGGGTTTTTCCAAAGGATCAAGGTTCAGCCTCACACCCCACCTTGAGCACTTGTGGTAGGAGAGAAATATCTGAAGTCGGGCACTGTGATCTCTCTGTGGCTTTGGGGAAGGAATCTGACCCTGGGAAACCATTTGGAAGAAGGCATATGGGTGATCTTTGCTCTTCTTTCACATCCAGCTTCTTCTCCAGAACTAGAACTGGCTCCTCCTCCAGCATTTCTCCCCTCAAAGGAGAAGGGGGAGAGTGGGAGAGCCAGAGCCGCTGTGCCTGCTGCTGTCGTTCCGCCCGCACAGTTCACTTCAGTGTCCTCCAATGTCATCAGTGATGACATTGCACCAGATGCCGCCCTGCTGAAAGAAGACTCCTTGCCCACTGGAGAGGAGATGCCAAACAGCACTGCTGGGGATCCGGTTTTGAGTGGGATCCAGGGGTTTGGGGCATTCTCCCAAGTGGGAGAGTGGTTACATTTTCTCTACGGTCTCACTGTTCTTTTCACTGTATTTTGTAAGTTATTTGATCTTATAATTTAATTGAAATAAAGTTTCTATCCATGTTTGTGGTGAATAGTACAGGTACCATTGTTTCGATGCAGAGTATTGACAAGGCTCATTCACAGCCCCAGGAAATACTAAACTCAACACCCCTTTCCTAAATGTATGCTAAGCTGTGGAACCATATTCTGGGACACGTTCATTTCCTGGATCCTCTTATAGTTGTTTGCTAGCACTGGATTTTAACATGAAGCCTCGGTTACTGCCTAAAATCCTTGGTATCTGGGAAGGTTTGTTGCTCCTTAATCAAGTGCACCAAGTCACCGAGTTAATTTTGCATCCATGGTTAGTACTCTATTTCTGAAATTAATTGAACTGCTAGGTTTTCTCTTAAAATTTTGTAGTCAATTTTAGTAATTCAGACTCTCTTGAAAGATTATAATTAGAAGTTAGTGAAGCAAGATATTTTTAGGGTCCCTTTTCATGGTTCTCCATCCTCTGTTGAATTCTGTCTCATATGTGTGTGCTGTCTAAAACAACTTCCTAGAGAGATTATACGCATACAGCTGACCTTAGTTCTATTCTTAATACTGCATAGAGTCCCACCCATAGCACACGCAGAGGTCTGAGCAAGAACCAGGAATATGGACACTCCAAGTATGGTTGAAACCCTTGACCAAACTAAGAATAAATAATAAAGATAACCAGATCGTCTGCTTAAACTAGGAAATATGCTATTCTGTCATGACACTTATTTGGGTAGTGCTTCCAGACTCTGTGATATTATAGAATTCATGCATTCAAATTGCTTTTACGAAGTTTTTCAAAATCGCGGTTTCTACAATATTTGTACAGTTAGCATTTTTATTTTTTTCTGTGAATGTGAATTCAAGTTATAAGTTTAAAATAAATATATTTTATAGCCACTTGACACTCTGCTACTTTTTACTTTTCACCTTTTTTTTCTTTTTTGGATCACACCCAGCAATGTTCAGGGGTTACGTCTAGCTCTGCACTCAAGAATTACTCCTGGTGGTGCTCGGGGACCATATGGGATGCGGGGATTGAACCGGGTCTGGTCCGTGCAAGGCAAACACCCTATCCACTGGACTATCACTGCAGCCCTTACTTTTCATCTTTATCAAACTATTTTCTATATTTTTAGAGTACATTCTGAATCATTGCATTTAATAATTTCTCATTTTGTTGGTATGTGTACAAGAATTGCTTTAAATATTGTTAAAATATTTGATGTGATGTTCTATTCTCCTTCCTGGTTTTGAAGTTGGTGGGCCCCATAGTGGCTTATGTGAAGCAGGAAGAAGACAGTCGCTTTCTCCTGATCCTCTCCCACCCGAGAATGAGCTGGGAAGGCTAGGCCTTTACCCAGGCCTTGCAGGTTCTTGTCTTTACCACTCAGAAAAGAATTTCAGAAGTAGATGAGCAGTGAGGAGAGCATATGGGATGCCAAGAATCAAACCCAGATCAGCTGCATGTAAAGCAAATGCCCTCGCCGCTGTACTATTGCTCTCGCCCAACAGAGGAAGGAAGGACTGAAGGTTCTGCTGAAGCAGCAGTGAAGTGAGGCAATCCCAGAGCAGCGGAACTGAAGGCCCCACCCCAACAGGAGCGTGCAGAAGCTTCACTGGGCTCTGGAAAAGGGACTCTGTATTTGGGGACTCTATGTTTCAGGCAAATTTTTTGCTTTTTTTTACTTCTCCTCAGCCTTAGCTCTGATAATGGGCTTAAGTTGACAAGGTCTGAAGTAGGACCTACTAGACTGAGAAGGGGGAAAAACATCAGGCCAGGAGTATATTACATAATAGTTGCATATTAGAAGCATAAAAGATACTCTACACAATGGATGAGGAAGAACCTTCAATATCTGAGAGATGTGGAGAGGGAATCCCTCCAGTTTCAGCAACATCCTCTCCTCCTGAGTAAGTGTCAAGTCTGTTGATACCCGTATGTTTCTCCCTTGGTTTCCGGGTCCACTGTGTTCCTGGACCTGACCAACAGCAACACTTGCATTCTGCTCACTGCCAATCCTCAGGTCCCTCCATGCCCAATGCTGTTGAGATACTTCCCTTCAGTGCATTTATGTAAAGCAAAAGCTCACTATAAGCCACAAGAACCCTGAATTTACCCTGAGCATGCAAAATATTACAAAACTGCTCAAATGTGTGTTTCATTTTTAGTAAATTTAAATATACTATTTCAGCGATTGCAACCCAAAGCCTCGCATATTCATGACCTCAAAGTCACTAATTTAAGCCACAAAGTTTATGATAATTTTTATAGAAGAAATAGAAAATGAATATATGATACTCATGAATCATTAGAATATATATTAAATTCATATTGTAAATTATCTCTGGTTTGAGCTCAGTGCAATAGGGAAGATGAAAATCATGCTAGAAGTCATAATCTTTTTTTGAAGTCATACTCTTTTATTTTTATGTTTTTTCTATTATAAAGTTTATTATTACCACCATGAGATATACAATTACAAAGATGTTCATGTTTGGGTTTCAGTCACGGTGTTCTAGCACCCATCTCTCCACTGTGCCCGTTTCCCACCACCAGTGTCCCCCCTGATTCCCTCCCCTCCCCCAGCCTGCCTCTATGGCAGGCACTTTACCCTCTTCTCTCTCTCTCTCTCTCTCCTTCTCTCTCTCTCTCTTTCTCTATTTCCCCGTTCTCTTATACATTGTGGCTTGAAATACATACATTTAGAAGCTATCATGTATATCCCTTCTTATATTCAATGCTCAGTTCTAAGTTGGAAAGCCATACACTTTTGACTTGCCAAAGACAGAACTTTACTCACAGCTGTTGTTCTAAGCAGAAAAAGCTAGAAAGCAGTTCCGGGTCCCAATCCTTGAGCTACATACAAAATCCTGGAATAATAGGAGGCTACATATACATTACAGTTTACCCAAGATTATGAAAGGCAAGTGAGAGCTAGAAACCAGCTGATAATGGAACAAGCAGGGGAAGAGGAAGAGAGCAATTCACAGAGTCAGATATGAGGACCATGTATCTTTATTACACACACTAAGAAGTGTGTGTCTGTGTTCGGAGGAGCCAGACGGACTGATTTTCATCACAAAATATATGAAAACCTCAATTAAAAAATTAAAACATATGACTCCCCTAGTTCTTGTGAAACACCATATTATACAGTTGATAATTCATTTTACAAACAAAGAAACTGAGTTACAGAAAGCAGGGTGTCAGGGGTAGCTGCTCAGCATAGTCTGATACGATGCAAAACCAAAAATGAAACAAAAAAGACAGCTTAACTAATCTACCCAATACAATAAAACGAGTAACTTGGCATGTTATGTGTTTTGATTAGGGTACTTGCAATCCTTATTCATCACGTACAAGTTACTGGATATTCCCTGTCCTGTGTTCAAAAGCAAATGAACTTTTAATGAAACAAAAGTTTTCAGTTAGAATTTTAAGTCTAGTTTCTCCATGTGTAGAACTAATAAACAACACCTTCTTTCGGGCGTTTTATATGGGTTCAAAGAGACGATCAGTGTCTTCTACTATGAGTAACACTGGGGACAATCCTAGGAAATTTTTTTTATTCTACAAAGCAAAAGAGATGGACAGCCTATTTATGACCAGTGGAGTTTAAAACAAGGCCCTGGAATATCTGAGTCTTTTCCTAGGAAATATACTACTCGGATGCAGCAATGGAAGAAAAAAGTGTTTAATGTCCCCTTTTGGTTAGAAATCATGCTTGCTTGATTTTTATGTCTCTATAAAAGCACAGGGAGATATATACCACAAATGAGGTAAGAGAATTGCAATTAGATATCACCATGGGTCGACAATTTGGACCCTAAGGAAATATAGTAAAATGTGTCAGAGCCTGTTATTCACTCCCTAGGTACCACTCACCGGAGGCTACCAGAAAGGGTTGGCTGTGTGTATGATGTAAGTATGCAGACAATGCATGTCCCCGCTGAGCATGGGGAAGCCACAGAACTCTAGGGTTAATATTATGAACACAACTGAAACATTTTGCCTCCCATTCGAAATCAGACTCGATAGAAAAATCAACAAGTATTCAAATAGTGGTTTGGCTTGGTTTTGGAGGTGGAAAGTAACACAGGAGGGAAAGGGGAAATTCCTAACCTGTCTCTCACTTTGGGACCTGACATTTTCGGTCCTTGTGATTGATTCAAAGTAGCATGATCGGAATTCCAATATAAATACTGCAATACGAGACTAAAAATGTTCTGCTCTTCTCAGGATACTGTGAAGAACATGCTTCACAGAACATGCTTCACAGAAACGACAGCAGTACACGTCAGGAACAATGTGAGATGATAACCCCCCAACTTGGAAAAGCATCTGACTGTCCAAAGTAGCCAAATCAGGTGCAGGTTTGAGGATGAAAGTATATAGAGTGGTGGGAGAGGAGGGGGCATACTGAGATGCCAGCAAGGGATACTGGGTACTTTCTATCTACATAAGGGATGAATATGTATTTATCATACTTAACATGATGGATACATATCTTTAAATGCAACAAGAGTTGCCAGGTCTGAGGAAAGAAGGGAAGACACAGACCTAGCTGAAGTGCTTGGAGAGGAGAATGGGTTAGTAAATCCTCTTGGTCCCTACTTATTAACTTCTAAAGTTGCAGCAGTACACATCAATGCAAGGCATGAGTGTTTCTGCATAAATGTTGCTGGGCACAGGTTTGCCTTAAGGCTGTTTAAGGCTCATAATCTGGGAACTCAGTATTTAGTCCTGTGAAACCCAGGAGTGTAGGGGGCAGGAGTCAATGGATATATACTCTCTCCTTTGATTTTCCTAGTATTTCTCCTTGGTAAATTCTAGGTGGATCAATAACAAACTTCAAAGAGGACAACTTCAGCAACGTATTTTTTGTATTAGTTTTTCTGCTTCCACTGTACCAATTTCTTGATCTCCTGAATCAAAGACACCCCCACCCTAATCCACTCTTTATTAAGTTCTCTCCCTCAGAATAAGACCAACATCAAAAGTGGTCCTGGAAGGCTGGAGAGGAGGCACAGCAGGTAGGAAAGTTGCCTTTCACTTAGCCGACCTGGGTTCAATCCCAGTTTGTTATCGATATGGTTCCCTGAGCCCACTAAGAGTAATTCCTGACTATGGAACCAAGAGTAAGCCTTGTGCATACCAGGTGTATACCCATCGAATAAAATAGAATAAAATAAAAATAAAAGGAGAGTATCTCATTCTCAGAACGAATTATTTTATTAACACATTTAATTCAACAATGGAGGTGCAGAGACTCACAATAATTTTTCTTATCTCTCGGGGATTGAGACTAGCTTCTAGCCCGAGTGGGAGGTAAGAGAGACACCTGAACAGTAGAGTAGACTGGTCTCCGTGAGGGCAGTGACAGTCACAAGCTTTGGTAACTCTTTTGAACCTTCAGGGGTAAACTACAGTTGAAGGTCAGCCAAGCACAAACTATGAAAACCGGAAATATTCTGCGAAAATATTTAAGAGCCGCATTTCTCCCGCAGCCAGGGAAGACTGATGGGAATGAAGCCCATCTGTTAAGGAGGCAAAACTACAAAGATTATTACAGTCCTGAGAGTTCCTTTGTGTCAAAGTCAGGTAGAGCGGGACCCAAAGGACTGTGAAGGAACATCTCAGTTGACAAGGTTTAGAGTTCTGAGACTCAGCTCACACTGGCCTGTCTGTATCTCAGGTAGAGTCCCTGGGGTGTGCGACTGGCCGGGGGGCGGGCGCCTGGGGCTGTGGTGGAGCCCCAGGTCTCGGCAGAAGGTGGAACTACAACCCCCAGAAGCCCGGCGGAACCGGAAGTAAACCGTCATTTTGAACTCTCACACCGGCCTGTCTGCATCTCAGGTAGAGTCCCTGGGGTGTGCGGCTGGCGGCCGCTTATGCGGCCGCTTATTAATACTAAAACTAGGAAATTCAACACCTAGAATTCTGAGACTCAAAGAATCCCGCATAGAGAGTTGGTAAGTTCAACAGAGCTCTGTCACCTCTTGATAGACCAACCAGACTAAAGCTCATTGAGGAAATAAAATAGATAGGACTTTTCAGCTTCAAAAAAGCAGAATACACATTGAACATTCTTCAAGACAGACCATATGCTGGGACTCAAAACATACCTCCACAAAGTCAAGAAGATAGAAATCATACCAACTATCTGTTCAGACCATGATGCACTATAAATAGAAGTTAATTACAAACAGAAATGGAGAACCAAGTCAAACAACTTGAAATTAAATAACTCTACTGAACAATGAGGGTGAGATAGGAAATAAAAAGACTCCGGGGAAGAAACAAGAATGAGGATATGATCTACCAGAAGTTGTTGGACATAGGAGAAGTGGTGTGAACAGGAAAGCTCACAGCTATGCAAGCATTCATCGGGAAGGAAGAGCCATAAAAATAACTTAACTGTATAACTTACAAAACTGGAAAATTACCAAAGGAAGGAATCCAAAGCAAGCAGCAGGAAGGAAATGATAAAACTCAGAGCACAAATTAGTGTATTGGAGACAAAAAAAAACAACAGGCAAAAGCTCAATGAAACCAAGAGCTGGTTCATTGAAGCAATAAGCAATATAGATACAATGCTAGCAAAAGTCACAAAGAAAGAGAGAGAGCATCAACCTAATAAACTGAAGCCTTAGCCCCAGATGGAGTCACTAGTAGTTTTTTTTGAAACTCTAAGAGGTCCTACTGCCAATCCTTTTCAGGCTCTTCTAGGACACTGAAGAAATAGAAAACCAGCCATACAGTTTCTATGAACCAAATATCACTCTGACACCAAAAGAGGACAGGGGCAACACACACACACACACACACACACACACACACACACACAAGAGAATTACAGACCAATATCCCTAATTAAAACAATGCAAGGATATACAACAAAATACCAGCAAACAGAATCAAACAACTCATCAAAAATATTATATATGGAGATCAAGTCAAATTTGTGACTGGGATGCAAGGATGTTTTAACACAAGCAAATCACACAACTTAACACACCATATCAATACAAGAAGAATAAAAATCAAATGATCATACCAATACGTGCATAGAATCTGACAAGATCCAACAAAGATTCATAATAAAACAATACCAGCAAAATGGGAATTGAAAGAACTTTCCTCACTAAAGTGAAAGCCACTTACCACAGCCCACAGAAAATGCCACACTCAATAGGGCAAAACTAAAAGCCTTCCCCAAAATCAAGTATAAGAAAAATTTGCCCACTTCTCACCACTTCTATTGAAAGAAGGCAGAAACCCCCCACTTTCCCGACCAGGGCAGGCCTACTCATGGAAAGTTACCAATTTAGGGCCTGAGTGTCCTTTTCATCTTGAAGTAACCTTTTTTGTTATCTACAAAAGGCCCAGAACAAATTCCTGTTAGAAGTTATTAGACCCCGCCCAGAATCTACTATCTGGCCTGAATTGCCTGGATTGCATTCCTGCACTTAAGCATAGCCATTGCTGACTCATGATCCCCACGTGTATCTAGCCGCACCAAATATAGAAAAATGTATTAAAAATGATCTGATTGGTGGGAGATGGTCACTTGGTGCAAAGTAATTGGCTGCCTGCGTGCAGACCTTGATATGGTATTTTAAATCTATTGGATGGTTATGCGCGGGCTTTTCTGTAGCGGCGGGAACTATCTCTTAAAAGATCCTCCCTGGAAGGGTTCGGCTCTTAGCCACTGACCACTTGGGGTCATGCTATGGGCCCGAGTATACTCGCTATTAATAAAACCCTTGCTTTTGCAGAGGACCCAGTCTCAGAGTTTTCCTTGGTAGGTGCGGCGTTCTGAGGCTCCCAGTCAGTCACCCCATCGGGTGGCCAACTCTTTCACTATCAATATAGTACTGGAAGTACTTGCCATAGCAGTCAGGCAAGAAAAAGATATCAAGGCCATCCAGATAGGAAAGCAGGAAGTCAAGCTCTCACTATTTGCAGACTTGATACTATTTGTAGAAAATCCTGAAGACTTTACAAAAAGACTTCTAAAAACAATAGACTGATACAATAAAGTGGCCGTGTACATGTAAAATACATGACCCAGCCCCCATATCGCCCGTGTCTTCTGTGCCGTCTGCGGCCTCTTTCTGGGGAAGCTGGACCACAGAAGTCCCTCTGAAACTCCTCTCTCTCACCCAAGCCCACCTTTTCATCCCCCAGTTCCAAGGGTCCTAGAATCTTTTATGTTTTCTCAATTATATCTATTCTAAACCTCCTATACAAATGGAAATATTTTAATACAAATCAGTAACAATAATGGACCTCAATCCTAACAAATGGAGACATTACTGGTGCCCACTCTAGCAAATTGATGAACAACAGGAAGACTGGTGATACAAGTTATGATGCATAGTTCTATAATTTTTCTAAACACCTCTAACCTCCATACCGCAAATAGGTACATTCTATAATACGTAAATAACACCCCACTAAAACGTACTGGAATTTATTCCTGGGGGGTAGGAAGATCAAAAAGCCGGAGAGCAAACTGGTTCACGCAGGCCCCAGTGTGTGCCCCTGACAACACAGGCCTCCTAAGCCTACGAAATGTCCCTGGTGGCCCCATCACCGCCAGGGAAGCCCCCAAATACAATTAAGTGCATTACTGCAGCATATTATTGTGTTTTGTAATTTTCTCTGGAGAGCTCAATTTTTGATGGTTGCTTTCCAAAATAAAATATTTTGACCCACAACTAATTTTAGTGTGATCAAATTTATGCTTTTAAAATGCCTATATCATATAGGTGTATATACTCCTATACTACACGCTATGTCCAGACACTTAAAAAAATAACCCACTTGGTCTGTGACAGGGCTTTTGGTTAGAAGAAGAGGATGAATATCACTAATTCGATACTCATATGTAATAAGTAACCAGCTGACTAAAGGATTAATCATCTAAGCATGCTAGAAGAACAGTTTCGTTTACACAAGGGGATTACTAAACCATTACAGGTATAATTAAAAAAATTTTTTTTTAACTGACTGAAACAGTTTTGTCCAGCAGAGGGCAATCTAGGAAGGATAAACTACTTATAGGAGGGGGCAGGGGGAAAGCATCAGCTTTGGTGATTATATTAATCCACTCAGGCTTCCTCGGACACATGAACCATTTTCTCCCTTTGTTTTCTTGTTATTTTCCTCCCATCTCTATTTCCTACATAATCAAGCTCCCGGCATGTTTCTAGAAAGACAAACCATGGCAAACAAAGAGGTTGTTGTTATTGTGGATGTCTAAGACCCACAGCATTCTGCAATACTTGTAACTCTTCTCAGAGGAGAGAGCTGCCCCTTGCATTACAATGTGAGAGGAAGTGGGTTTCTCATGTTGCTGCCTTAGATGCCAACAGTATATTCTGTGCCTCTCACAAAGCTAAGAAATAATCACTCTGGAAAACAGGTGCTGAAAATAGGTAAAGGAACAAACATGATAATCGCTCAGTATTTGTACTGCAAATCATACGGCCCAAGAGGAGAGAGAGAGAGAGAGAGAGAGAGAGAGAGAGAGAGAGAGAGAGAGAGAAAGAAAAGGAAAGGGCCTGCCACAGAGAGGCGGGGGTGGTGGTGGTGGCAGGACACTGTTGGTGGGAAATGCACCCTGGTGGAGGGATGGGTGTTGTTAGAACACTGTATGTCTGAAACCCGACATGAATAGCTTTGGAACCTTTGCAACTGTGTTTCTCACAGTGATTCGATAGCAAAAAAATAGAAAATTAAAATAAAATAAAATAAAATAAAAAGGAATTGCTGGAGAACTCCAAAATTGACCAACCACATTGGAAAATGTCATTAAATGGCATTCAGTTTTAGATGACTCTCTGTACTGAATCGTCCATAATCCAGGACCCATATCCAGAAGGATGATGAAGAGGAGATGATAAAGCTGATGAGTCCGTCACATCTGCTGAGTGTATATCGTTTGCAGCTCTTTTTGAGCAACTTTTTAGTGGTCACAGACATTGTGAAGTGGTAATGCACATTGTGAGGCTTCAACAGCTTGTTCAATAGTGCAGTAAATTATGCTACATCATAAAGCATTATTTGCTTTATGATTATCTTAGAATATGCAGGAGGGGCAAGTGAGAAGCCTTAATTATTGAAGCAAGCATTATTTTGACACTTACGTACACAGAACAAGTGAATGATAGCTCAGAAACAATCATTTAGATCAAACTAACAAAGGGTTTTTGAAAAATGATTATGTTGTAAACCACAGTATCTCAATACAAATAGGGCGAAAGGATTTCTGATGCTAGAACTTATATTATCAATCTTAAAATAAGTTCTTATTCCTTTTGTTACTATATGTATATGTTGCTGTTTAAGCCATACGTGAAACTTAATAATTCTGTAATGCAATGATATTTCAATGAAAGCATATGAAAGTGGTAAATAAAAAGTTCCACATGGGGAGGAGCTGCTACTGGCTCTCCCTGTGCCCAGCCGCTCACGAGGCACCGGGGAGGGATGGAGGGTTCTAGCCCTGGCCTGTCACCCCAGCAGAGCCTCGCAACAAGCCAGATGACCCCCAGTCCATGAGGGCCTCCATTTTCCACATCTGGACTTCTTCCTCGTCAGAACTTGACCCAGCAGACCAGCCTATCACAGTCCAACTCGGCGCTGCATAGCGGCCGTAGCGGTACATTAATAAATGCTGGATTTAGAAATGACTACAAGAGTATGCTACCCACACGGCAGAGCCTGGCAAGCTACCCGTGTCGTATCTGATATGCCAAATACCAGTAACAATTATAACCTCGTTCCCATGACCTGATGGAATGGTTTGAGGCTCTTTTATGTTCCTGGAGCAAGCAGGTGCCCTTGGACTCTACTTGCATGAGACAGGACATATGGAGATGTTACTGGGGCCCGCTCGAGCAAGCCGATGATGAACAGGAAGACAGTGATACAGTGACAGAAATAAAAGTTCCATGTGTGAACTGCCTGTGTAATCATTCATTTTTTTTCTATAAGACATTATTTAGTTTAAAAAATAGGACAGTGGTTAGGTAAAAATCCAGAGAGATAAATATTACATAGGGCTGTCTGAAGAAAGTTAAAAGATACCAAATAACATCAGTCTTTTTCTTACTTCCAAGATTCCTTAGCCTATTTTTCTCTCTTCACCTGTTATCTTTTGGAACAGTCAGATTCACTAAGTTAATTCACCAACTTGACTGAGCTCTAACAGAAAACTATCCTCACATGCATCATTGCTAAGAGAATCACGGCTGCAATACCTTTCGCGACATGCCAATAGGTCACCTTTTAGATCTGAAGTGTCCCTATTTCTGCCTTTGCAGCTTGCACTGTCAAGGGCACACCCCCGTGTCCCTCTAACTCACCTGACCTGATGGGTCAACCATCAAACTGCACCTTCATTCATGCTGTAAGACCCTGACATGAAACGCACTCAAAGGCCTAGGGCCCAGTCGTGTATGTGCACATTGTCACTTTCTGGATGGTGTGGTTGGAATCCTGCAGTCAAAGTTAGATCTAAAGTTGGAAATGTAAAAGGAGATGGAGGGTGAGGAAGAGATAAAACAGAAGGTGGAACACTTGCCTTGCGTGAGGTCCACCGTGGTGCAAGTCCCCAAAACCACATACGATTCCCGAGCACCAGCAACGTCACTTCTTAGCACCACCAGCTGTGGCCCAACATCTACCCCTAATAAATTAAAATCTAATAATGAAAGTTGAAGCTGCTTCTCTTGTAGTTTATACTAAAGAACATCAGCAAACCTACTACCGCCACTATGGCGTGCAGATCAACATTAAAACGTCATTTGTCACATTATTTAATAAAGTTTACATACAACTCAATTTTGTGCCTCAAGAACAGTGACACTTTTACATCTGATTTCAACAGCTTTCATAGCACATTTCAGGATAAGTCAAGACACATGCGAAGCAGGCACATTCTCCTCTCCTCTGCAGTTGGTGGGGTCCCAGCAGCGCTTCACTGGAGACCACCCTAGCTGGGCTGGACACTTCACAGTGTGGGCCTAGTATTGCTTCCTGGGCCAGCGGGCCCCCTGGTGGTGCTGGAGTCAGGCTCACAGTATCAGAGTTTGAACTGCAAGGCACATGGTCTAGTCCTCTATCTTCCTGGTCCTGGGTTCTACTCCTGACAGCTGAATCAGAATCGCTGATGGTCAGACCAAAGAATTTTCATTTTAGAGATCACTTCTCACAGTTATAGTGGGATGAGTCGCAGATGTAAAGAAAATCAGATCTGACACTTGAGTCTCTCGACTGCCTCACGCTACATGAGTAATAAAGTCTGAAGGACGTTCTAAGCCAACACAGACTCAGACCTAGCAGCTCAAGTCTTTCTTGAGAACTTTTCATCTAGCAGCATATTTGTGAATATCCCCAGAATGCTACGGGCTTGCAACATTACTTTGGGGTAGAAACGTGTTTGTCAAATGTTACTTAATAAATATGAATATCCACTATAATCAGTGTGAAAGTAGAAAACAAAATGTCAGCAATCAGCTGGATGCTTGTTTTAAAACATCACGTAAGCTATGCCACCCCAACTTGCCTGACTTTGAAAACTGCTTGATACCCTGCTAAAATGACTGACCCAGCCCAAGACCTACTGGTATGTCTATGCAGTCACTACATCACAACTAAGTGGGGCTTCTCAAGTCACAAAAAAAACAATCCAAGATTTCCCTAAGATGTTATTCTCCACAGAATGCTCTATTCAAATATACATACAAAGATTTAATTGGTGGGAGGAGCAGACTAACATATACATGTTTGGCTATTCTCAGTTTTAAGGCTAACGCCGGGTCTAGCTAAACACCGGAAAGCGGCTGTTGCTGATGAGCTTACCAGAGGGTGATCCAGAGGTCAGAACCACTTTGATAGAGCTAGTAGGAATGCAAGTTCTCAGGCTCCACTTCAACCCTAATGAATAACCCAGGCATCTGTTGAAAGTAGCCCTGGATGCTTGCACTGTTCTGAATTGCTTTTTATTTCTTCAGGTAAATAACCAAAAGTGGAACTGCTAGATCATATGGAAGTTCTACTTTTAATTTTTTTGAAAGTCATTTAAATACTATTTTCTGGAGTGCTTTCTCCCCTTTCCATTCCTACCAATAGTAGAAGGGGCTCCTTTCCTCCACATCTTTATCTTTCTGACACATTTTTAACGCATTCCTGGCCTATTGGATGTTAGCTCTCTGGCAGGCAAGAGTTGGCATCATTCTGGTTTTATTTGCACTTTTCTGATGAATGCTGTCATGCTGAGAGTCTTCCGTGTCTGTTGGTCATCCTTAAGAATTCTTTGGAAAAAATATCTGTTCATCTTACTTTGGAGAAATGGGTCTTTTATCACTTAACATCATGCCACTAAGTTTTTTCTTGAGTATCAAAATTGCATTTTAGTAATTTAATACATTTATTTTTTTTTAAGTTCATACTTTAAAAAGTCAGTAACTAAAAATCTGAGGCATCAAAAATCTCAAGTGATTTTATGTAAAACCAACAAATACAAGGATGATGAAGAGGAGATGATAAAGCTGATGAGTCCGTCACATCTGCTGAGTGTATATCGTTTGCAGCTCTTTTTGAGCAACTTTCAGTGGTCACAGACATTGTGAAGTGGTAATGCACATTGTGAAGCTTCAACAGCTTGTTCAATAGTGCAGTAAATTATGCTACATCTCCAGCTCCATAAAACAGTACCAAAGGCTCAAAGGTGTCATTCTAACTTACCAGTTTTAAATAGATTATTTGCTTTATGATTATTTTAGAATTAAATTTCTGTGGACAGCAAGGATGCCATGCAGACCTTTGTTGTCTTCTTCCCAACATTTAGGAATATTTGTAGGCACATGAATCCTACATGCTTCTGTAACAAGCCCATCACACCTTCGTGGCTTCAGCTCAAGAACTGCAAAGTCAGGGACTTACATTTGGCACAATAAAATGCTCCATGTCATTGCGTCCCACGGATGCTGTCCAGGGGGTGCTCTGTGCACTGCCACATGCCTGCAGTCGGCGAGGCCGGGGGTCTCCACTCTCAGCTCTCATCTCCGCGAGCTTGACCTAGGCTTGTTCACATGGTGATGGCAGAATTCCAAGGCAAGGCATGAAAGCACCCAAGGATTTTTGGTTTAAGCAAGATTAAAGGATTAGAACTGGCAGCTTTTTACATTGTACAGATTACAAGTACTGTCTGGCTGACCCACTTTTAGCTTAAGGTTTACTTTTCATTCTTGCCTGTAGCATAAACTATAACTATGCATTTTTAACCATAAACATTTAAATATCAATGAACTATTTATAGGTCCTGGGACTGGTATCTTAGAGGTGTTCATTTGATTATACTTTTAAAGCTTAAAAAACTGATTAAAAAATAAACTATAATAAAACATTGAGATTTTAATATCAAATTTATATCAATATAGGCGTACTCTAATCTAAAAAGCAGAGAAATAAAAGGTTTACTGGATTTGTTTTAAAAATACAGACGAAAAGTCACTTCAGATCTACGGTGTCCACTTTTCACTGAATTATTTTCAGGCACAAAGTTGTATTCTAACGTGTAGCTTTATTTTAACCCAGTATGATTTGTAAATATTTTTACCCATTCAGTAGCCAGTCTTGCTTTCATGGCTATGCAGAATCTCACCAGTTTTATTTAGTTCCATTTGTCTATTTCTGCTTTTGTTTCTCTCCTTTGAAGAATCACAGTCCATAAAATCCACCATTGAGACTAATATCAAGGAAAGTAATTGCCTATATTTTCTTCTACAATTTTGTGGATTTGGGTCTTGGAGTGTATTCAGATTCTTAAATTAATTTTTCTGGGAGAATCTGGTACATTTTTTGAGTTTAAGAAGCCTTATAGATTGGTTCCTAAGCTTTCTGGATGGAAAATACATTTTCCCTACACTTCCAGAGGTAATTGTGGAAAGCACAAATGGAAACATGGAAATTCATTTTATGTAAGTGCCCTAAGTAACTGATCTTCTGGTAAGTCTTGGAGACTCACAGAACTCCATGATTTCTCATCTCCCAAGAGAACTAATGGAGGCAGACACTTTGGTAGAATCACTTTGATGGAGACGAAAAATACAGGTGCTCTGGCATTTCCCCAAGATCTAGTCAATCCCTGTATCTGGGGCAGGTGGTAGAGTGGTGAACCCGAGCTTGCAGCAGACTATGGCTGCAGTGAATGACTTAAGGGAAGAGGGATCAATTTTTCAGAGGGAGCCTCTGTATCTCTCATTACTGAGTGCCAGGGCTGCAGCTCAGATCTCCATCAAAGGCCTTGAGCCAATAGGACAGCAAGGAGTGGATCTGTTCCCCATCAAAGGCCCAACACCAGCAGGTCATCGAGGGCTGGATCTGTACTTTTGAGCTTGATCTTGTCTGCTTTCCTCATTTCAAAGCAGAAACACGCTTCTCTCCTGGAATATTTCTTCTTTAATCCAAGGCCCCCAAGCTTTTAACCACTCACAACACTCACAACCCTTTTACACTAAGAAAATTTTACTGACTCTTTGTTTTAGCATGGAATAACACAAGGAATCTCCAATCCATAAAGAACGTGCCCATATTCCCAGAGGCTCAGGTTAGCATGTTCTTTCTAATCTGGGCACCACTCTCGCTTCTCTTCCCATCCTGTACCACACATAAACGTCAGGAGAAAATGCCGTAGCTAGGCATTCTGTACTTCTGTATCTTCTTCAATTTTTAAAACATGGAACAAAAAGAAAGACTGGATGCGACATGTTTTATTTTACCCCTGAATATCATATTCTTCTAATGATATCAGCAGTGAAACTGTCTAACTATTGGAAGACCTTTTCTCTGTTTTGGATCCTTTCTCCTAAATCTCCTCTTTTATCTAGGGTTACCAAGAAGTTACCAGTGTCTAGGTTATTTCACTTTTAGGTTACTAAAATTATCCCTATACAGAGTAGACGAGCTTTGGACAAGTTGTTTTTGTTGGATCAGAAGGCAATGGAGACCACACAGAGTTCTGGTCCACCCACAGTCTGACCAAAAGAACGGATGTGAAATAAAGGATTGGAGCCGTTGACTCTGTCTTCAGCAATATTTATTGGAAACAGCGGCGCTTCCCATGGTACGCAGCGTTTCTACAGTAAGCAGTAGGATTTGCCTTTCCCTCCACACGATCCACGACCGCAGTGGTACATCCGAAGCAGCACAATAAACCTCTGGAAGAATCTGTACAGCTAGATAAATAGAACTCTGTATACCTTACAGAACTTTATTGACCAATACAAAAAAAGACCAAAGAAACACTCGTAAGTTTACTCACTTCACTATACACACAAAATGAAGATGAGTTTGAAGGAAGAAATCAAAGGAATGACTGACGTGGGAAAGTCTTGCATATGCAGCCACACACACCTTACACTGCTAAGCACAAAATCATCTTTATTTGGTCCTCATTGAGGGCAGAATATGCACGAACGATGTTCAAAGAACACAAGGGGCGCATGGAGAAGAAAGATATCTACTACTTCTAGATCTATGAACTAGTGAGAAAATGGTTTCTACTGTTCTCTTTGTCTCTGTGTCAAATGTGCTTGTGAAACACGTACTTCATAAATAAAAGTGAATATATGTGTTCCCCTGTAACCTTCAAACTGGGCCTACGTACAAATGTTTCTGTACAGCGAGAGCCACGGTCACTGAAACGACCTCTCTTCCCAGTGCCTCAAGCGAGAGGCTCTACTCTTACTCCCTCTTATAGTACGCAGATTGCTAACTGTCTTACTTGGAAATAAAATAGGAATCCCCCTCTGGTGTTAACAGCAGAGAGGCAGGAGAGCTGGCTATACCTCAGAAACAGGCAGATATGGGGTGGGGAGACAAAGGTGACAGTTTCAGAGAAGGCTTTGGACCCGCACTCAACACTTTTCTACGATAGCATCAAGACACTAGTGCATTCCGACCGGAAGACAGCTGCTGGTGAGGGAGACTTTCTTCACCAATTCTATACACTCACATACAAGGGAGGGGAGACTGTGAAAGCAACAACTTCCTCCTATTAAATGGAGAACCTGAGACCTGTGGGTGGCCTGTGGGTGATAGATAATATCTTCGGGGGATGTTTACTTCTGTGACGTGGCTTGTGGTCATGTTCTATAAACCCACAGCCTCCTGAGAACTGTGTAAACAGCACTAATTCTGGTCTCAGATGGTATTTGGAAAGCACATGCCATGCCTACCAGGCTAAGAAGATACCATCCATCACCTTGGCACCTGCGGACTCGCACAAGTTAACCAAAGATACTCAGTGGGACTTGATGACTTAGACCACTGCGGCCTACACTTGGGATGTGTTGTAAGCAGCATTACCAAAGCAGTGGTTAAACTTAACTATCTGGGTCGAGAGGAGGTGAGCCAGCCAACGTAACGCCTTAATGGGGCAGAGCAACGAGAATCTCCACGTAATTGATGGGGAAGAAGCCAGACTGGCCATGAAGCATCCCCTCGTACCAGTTCTCGTCAATCTGGTTCGTCAGCGTGATGATATCCCCCTCTTTGAAACCCAACTCCCCTTCATTTTCAGGTTCAAAGTCGTACAGAGCTCGGCAGCACGGCTGATCCATTTGGGCACCTGGGCGGAAAAGCAAGAGAGAAGAACAGAGAAAGACAAGGGAATTTAACGCCCATCTTCTGTCCACTGCTCCCACCTCCTGCTGCCCCTCTGTGGGCTCCGGCTCCTCTTCCCGAGAGCTTTCTGCGGCAGCTCGTTCCCAGTGTTTGCTACATGGCAGCTTCCTACTGTCATTCTTCAGGAGCCTCCTGTGATTTCTGAAGCTCCTGTGATCCTGTCTCCAGTTCCGGTATGAAAAATGACCATATGATACATACAACACACTTCATCAAGGCTTGCCTTCATGACGATGCCCAGTGGTGAGAGAGAGAATGACTTCAGGATTTATAATGAGCTTTAGGTATTTGATATGGCATGGCCAGAATTCTTTCCAGGTTTTCACATTCAAAATTCTGAACATGTTGATAACCTCAAAATGTATATATTGCAATCCACAATGTGTAAGAGAGGGAAGAGAAGAGAGAAAGAGAGAGAGCGTGTGTGTGAAGAGAGAGAGAGAAGAGATAAAGAACCTGCCACAGAGGCAGGCTAGGGGAGGGGAGGGAATTGGGGTCATTGGTGGTGGGAAATGGGTACTGGTGGAGGGATGAGTGCTGGAACACTGACTAAAACCTTGATATGAACATCTTTGTGATTCTACATCTCATGGTTGTACAATAAAATATTTAAAAACAAAAATCCTGTATATGTGAAACAGCAGTTACTTGATGGACGAACAATACTCTGTACCCTCAGAATCACAGCAAATTTTACTTTGTAAAATAATGTCTTGGCTGGAGAGATAGTAGAGTTGGTTAGGCACTTGCCTTACATGCTACTGACTTTGGTTCAAACCCTGATAACACATATAGTCGCCTGCACACTGCTGGATGTGGCCCTCAAAGTAATGATGATGCTGATAATAATAATAATAATAATAATAATAATAATAATAATAATGACTCCAGTCTCAGAAAAACTTCTATAATACGGTGGACATAAAACACTATGAAACACTAACTTTAAAATTCTTATTTTGTACAAATGGGTCATACACTTAAGTCTCAAAGACAAAGTTACTTTGTCTACAAGTGGTACTAAAAGTGGAACTTTGCCATACACTCTACTTATTATTAAATCAGGCTATGTAAAAGTTAAGCAATTATACTATTCAAACTATTACATTTGTACCCAGAGGTCACTGACACTTTGGAAAATGAAAAATAATGTATACTATAACTTGGGTGAAATAATGAATTGAATTGTGTTTTAAAAGGAATTCACTTTAAATGATCACATGAAAGTGGTCAAATAAAGGGCACATATACCCATGTGATGAAACCCAATCAAGTGCATACAGCTTTCAAAATCCAGATGGCTCTGAAGTGAAACGCTGTAATTATTTTTAAATTAAAGAAAGCAGCAAATTAAACAGTCTCTGAAAGGGAGGTAAAATATGGGTTGGTTTCTCGGCAAGAAAAAGTGAGTGTTTCTATGAACAATACTTCCAGCCAGTGAATTTCTATGATCCACTTCTGGCTTCCAGGACACCTTGGGGCTGAGGAGAAGAGGGCTGGGAGGATAGAGAGGGCTGAGGGTTAGAGGGCTGGGAAGGTAGAGAGGGCTGAGGGAAGAGGGCTGGGAGGATAGAGAGGGCAGAGGGGTTGAGGGCTGAGGGGAAGAGGGCTGGGAAGGTAGAGAGGGCTGATGGGTAGAGGGCTGGCAGGATAGAGAGGGTTGAGGGGTAGAGGTCTGGGAGGGTAGAGAGAGGGCTGAGGGGTAGAGGGCTGGGAGGATAGAGAGGGCTGAGGGGTAGAGGGCTGGGAGGATAGAGAGGGCTGAGGGTTAGAGGGCTGGGAGGATAGAGAGGGCTGAGGGTTAGAGGGCTGGGAGGATAGAGGGCTGAGGGGTAGGGCTGGGAGGATAGAGAGGGCTGAGGGGTAGAGGGCTGGGAAGGTAGAAAGGGCTTAGGGGTAGAGGGCAGGGAAGGTAGAGAGGCTACACGAGCCTCCATTTCCCTCTGCAGACTCCTCAAGGGCATCTCAGAACATGTTGCCTCGTGCAGTGTATCACACTAGGGTTACAAGGGAAGGAGTAAGGTGCTAATTTTTAAATTCCATACCCTAGTAAATGTCTCTGTTTCAACCAAGCAAACATTAAAATAGAAAAGCAATAAACATGGAAATGTATTGAACATGGGTGTTGAAGTCAGTAGAGGATGGAGAAATACATCACTGAGGATATATCCATATTCCTGATTGTTTTTTAAAAGTCTGAGCTAACAAGCAAATTTCAGGTTTAATTCTACCAATCTGAGCTTGCACAGCACACGGACTGGTTGGAGAGAGAGATTTCGAGAAGCGAGCAGATGCTGATGTAGTCGGCATCAAGGACATCACCAAGATGCTCGGTGACTTGAGAAATGCAGCTCACCAAGCTCCTGGTGCTGCTTCCCATGGGTTATGCTTAAGTGTAGGTGCGAGAAGGACGCCCAAGCGCATTAGCTTCATGCAAGCTGGAATCATGGAGACCAAGACCAAAACTCCCACCCCCAGCAACAAACTGTCGTATGAAGGTCAAGACCAAGGATTAGGAGGCTCGTGTGTTGCTGATGATGGAGCAGAAAATGAAAGGGTCAGAGGAGGCAAAAGGAAAAAGAGATAAAAATTAACGGAAAAGAAAAGACTCCTTTCAAAGTTTCTACCCGATAAAATCACCTCATATGAAACACGCTGCTTTCTATTTCTTCTGTGGCTAGATTGAACTGCTCCTATGATTTCTATAGATGCATCCTCAGGAAGCATCCAAGTGTTGTGTACTGGGGTTCTGTAGGTCTGAGCTCTTACCTGTAGGCTTGGGAGTGCTTGTGTGGGAAAGGCCTCCATTGGGCTGAGTACTGTCTCCTGTTGGAAACTCCAGGCTCATTCTTGGCTTCGGCTGATATTCCCTTCTAGGCTGGGACGAAGCATGCCTTATTCTGTATTCAAAAGCAAAGGGGACTAGGAATGAATATGTAGGCAGTGAAGAAGCAGGAAGAAAGCAATCGGCATCCAGAGAGCACCCAAGTTACCACCAAGTCACCATACGGAACAGGGGAGATTTCATCTTAACATCTGCCGTCCTGTTCTATTCTGCACCCAACGATGTCCTTTGCGACTGAGACATCAATCCCTCACCTTCTCGTTTACTCAGACCTCACTTTCAAGTATGGACCATATGTTATACCATGAACACAAAGATGAACAGACACTGTTACCTTCAAGAAACTTATGTTACATATAGGAGACAAGACAAGAAAAAGCAGTTCTATAATATTTAATGAATGCTGCTATATAGACATGTATAAATACTATAGCAACACAGGGTAAGTATGTCTCATCTACCTATCCCTGAAATAGAAATTTAGGCAAGGAAGTAAAAGATGTAGGAGTCTCTTTATCCTAGACGGATAAAATTGGTTCCAGAGGAGGTATTCTCTGTAAATGTTGGGAGAGTCAGAGGGAGGCATATGAAAAGTACTACATGCTCCAAGGACAGTGAGCTGCTAGAGATTTTGGAAAGGGAAAATACACCAAAAAGGCCAGAAGAAATTACAACAGTGGCCAATAAAACATGGACAGGATCATGCTGAATAAAATTAGCCAGACAGAAAAGGTCAGATAATGACTGCATTTATTTTCAGGATATAAAAAAATAGCATGATACCAATATCCAAGGCCAGGCAAAACATGGATCAGGAGGTCTTGTCTGGGTGGACTCAACTGCAAGTGTGTGGGAGTCAGAAGTTAGGTAAGACAGAGAAGGGAAGAGTGCACTAATAATTGTTGGAAATAATAATACAGCCTAGAACTGAGCATTGTTGCAGGCAAAGGGATATACATGAAAGCTCTAAAAGTATGTATTGCAAGCCACAAAGTGCAAGAGAAGGGAGAGAGAGCGAGAGAGTGAGAAAGAGAGAGAGAGAGAGAGAGAAAAGGCAAAGTACCTGCCATAGAAGCAGATAGAGGCAGGCTGGGGAGGCGGAGGAGAGAATCCGGGGGTTATTTGTGGTGGGAAATGGGCACTAGTGGAGGGATGGGTGCCAGAACACTGCATGATTGAAACCCAAACATGGACATCTTTGTAATTGTATATCTCACGGTGGTATAATAAAATATTAGAAAAAAAGAAAAGTTAATCTGAATGATTAAAGGGTGTTAATTCATGGGTTAAAAGATGTCAAATAGTTGATATGAAGTCTGTTTAAGTCAATTAGAGAGAATAATGAAGATGTTCCCAGGGTTATGGAACCTCTGAAGTCAGATTAGAACTCACTTTGTACTTTAACCAGGAAACCTAACTAAATAAGCATTGCATGAGGTCTTTCCATTTGTGTACATTTAGATTAAAATATATTTACATATTTATATTTACATATTTAAAAAAGGTTTGAGGGGCTGGAGCGATATTCCAGCGGGTAGGGTCTTTGCCTTGCACGCAACCGACCGGGTTCGATCCCCGGCATCCCATATGGTCCCCTGAGCACTGCCAGGAGTAATTCGTGAGTGCAGAGCTAAGAGTTACCCCTGAGCATTGCCAGGTGTGACCCAAAAAGCAAATAAATAAATAAATAAATAATATAAAAGGCTTGACTCTAATAATGATTCCTTTATCTTTGTTATAGGAAATTATGATTCTATTATTATAAAAATGAAAATAATCATTAGTTAAAGTGTATCTTGCTTTTCTCTAAAATAAAATTGAATTTGCAGTGTAAACAAAAAGGCCAATAAAGGCTAGAGGAAGGTATAAAACGGCCAGTAAAGGCAGGCTGCATATCTCCTTGTATTTTCCTTAGTTTCAGGGGCACCTGCAACACATTTACATGCATGCAAGAATGGGCGCTTTGGGGCTCCAGTAGCTGTACATAAAACCATGACTGAGCTAATCTCAGAGGCAAAGGTATGGCTGTTCATTTTCCACAGTACTGCAAAGACTACCTATTTCAAATGTGCAAGAAAATGCTTTAAATAGTTCCAGAGGCTTTGTATTGTTATGCACATTTAGAATTTTTTTTCTCCTTTGATTTAAGCACTGTGATTCCCAATACTGTTAAGACTTTCAGACATAAAAGCTCCAACTCCACCTCTACCACCATTGTTAGTGTCCCTCCACCGAGGGTAACAGAGACATCTTCCCTAGAGTGCACTAAGAGAAGAATCGCAAATCAAAACACTAATCGGAGGGTTTATGAAGGAAGAGAAGTTAATGTGGGGAAAACGGAAGCAGGGACAGCTTTCCACCGAGCAGACTAATAATTACAGGCTGTTTTTATTGTCTGTTTGTTTGTGCCATACCCAGAGTAGGGAGGTTTTACACCTGTCTCTGGTTCAGATATCACTCCTGCATTGCTTAGGGCAACTTATGCAGGGCCAGGTATCAAATGGGGTCATCAGCACATGCGAGGAAAGGAACTACACCTATACTATCTCTTTCTTCAACTCTGGAAACTGGTTTTGTTATGGTTGTTGTTTTTGAGTCACAACGAGTGGCACTCAGGGCTTACTCCTGGTCTGTGCTCAAGAACACTCCCTCTGGGCAGAGCTCTGAAGATCATATATAGTGCCAGGGATTGAACCCAGTTGGCAGTTAGTGTACAATGCAAGTTGCCCTACTTGCTGTTTGGTTAATTCAGTCATTCCTCAGCTTTGACAGTCTTATCTGGCCATGAGCTGAGAACAGTGTGTGTAGAATTAATCCTTTGTACAGCATAGACCATCACATCAATTGTGTATGCAGTCTTCTGGCTAATGCTATTGAGTTCATGAGCTATAAGAAGATAAATTACAATATCCTTCAGTACCTACACATGCCATCTACTCAGCTATTCACATCACATTAATAGCATCCTGGCGTTATGCCTGTGGCAAAAAGTAGAATTCAAGTACCGGCCACTCACTTACACATACACAAACTCATGGTAATGGGACAAAGTAAAACAAAGCTCAGGACTATCACGACAAATGATGCACGAGGGGACTGTGTATGATCAATAGGGGTTTGGCAGGAATGCTTCCTCAAATATAGTCCATAATCTCCATTTATATACACCATTTTATAGCCAAAAAAAAGAAAGAAAAGAAAAAAAAAACGTAAAACGCTGGGAACTGTAAATACCTTTCTTCCAGCCTGACTGTGACTTGCTGCAGGATCTGGACGGCTTGCTTGTGGTACTCCAGCTGAGCCTGCACCAGCGCGGAGAGCTGGCTCACCTGTTCAATCTGCAGACGGACGGACAATCGCAAGTGGTTAGCCATTGCCATGGCTAAGGCTGGGACGGATGACAGCGTTAATCCTGACATATAAGCCATTGCTGAGAATGCCCATGAATGTGTGGCAAAGCCAGTGACTTCCAAATGATTCTAAGAAATTATCCTTATGTGTAGACACCCCAGTGCCAAGAGAAGAGGTATCATTAGTCAGAGTCCTCCTGGACGTCATCTAGCTCACTAAGTAGCCCCCTGCTTGGCTGCAAACTTCTAGTTCTTTTTTAGGCCGACTTCAGTGACTATTTACAAGAAACAAGATGCACCGACTAGCTGGGTAAGGGAATATTCCTTATTCCATGCTAGCGCAGCACGAGTGCTCTGAATCAGAGTGTGAACATGCATTTCTCAGGTGGGGCACCACAGAGGCAGTGTGGTAGGACAGGAAATGTTTGGTCTCCTCTGAGCCTCATCGGTGCTGTAAAGATGCTGCACCGAGAGAAATTTGGGTTCCTCCAGCTCTAGGCTAATCATCCTTGATTACTCTGCATTAGTCCCATATTGATCTGGTCAGACAGCGGTCTCCATAGAGGTCTTCATGTCCACAGGAGGCCTTTGGAGGTGAGATGGGCTGTCGGAAATGTATCATTAGTGAGGCTGCTCCTCACACTGGCCCTACTCCTCTTTTTAGCTAGCAGACAAGTAATTTTTATAGAAATCCAAAGCTACACTCTCTGTTGGTTGTAGGTAGCTTTGAATATGTTCAGTAGCAGTCCTCGCCACCAGTCAGGGAAAGGTGATCCTTAGTTACATTAAGACCCTCACCATATTTTGGGAGAAGATAGTAAATAACTCCCAAAGCTGAATGTGGAGATGAACAAGAACAGGAACTATTTAGCTAACTTTATTATGCAAGTGGAGGGGAGGAGAAGTACTCATGGCTTTGAAGCTAAAGAAACACACACACAAATATAACTCAGGGAGTAATGATTTCGGACTCTGGAAACATTAGAGCAGTTTTGAAACTGCCTAATTCAGGACCTATGCTATAACAGTCAATCTCCATTAAAATCACTTAGTGAAAGAAAACATCAGAACCTTGAAAATACAGAAACATTGAAAACATGAAAGAGAAAACTTAGAAAAATATGATTACTGAATTCTGAATGTATTTCAGTTCTATTCTTTTACAACCTGAAATCATTCTTCTAATTGCTTCAAGAGAGATTTTTAAAATATTGGCCTTAGACATGGATCATCAGAAGTAGCCTTTATCTTTCAAGCACTGGCTATATTTTAAGAATGTTAGCAGATGAAAAACTAGTTCAATCAAACAAGAAGGATCTGTGAAATACCATTTTCAGCATATTTTATATTTTAAAATTATTTTAAACAAATAAGCTAATTTCCTCACCACATAATGTAGACAGATGTTAATGCTATTAACTGCCTCACCCTTCAACACAGTGATACCACACTTGCCTCAATGGCAAGATTATACTGAGAGCCACAGAAAATCACTTACATCCATCTCCAAGAGATTGAACATGCTTGACTCAGCAATTTCTTTAGATTCATCAAATTTCTCCAGTGCCTGACGAAGCTCTTCATCTGGAATCTTGCCTTGTCGTTTCTTCTTATAATCAAAGTCAAGGCGTCGCCCCTCCAACTTCTTTAGATGATGCTGAAACATATCAAGAGGAAAAGCAAGCTTTGAACAAACTTATGGAAGACGCCAACTTGCAGCTCACTTCCCTGACATGCTCTTTTTCTCCAAGAGTAAAACAGGATCAGATCTAAAATAAGATGCCCCCAGAAAAAATTAAGACACTTCACTGAAGCCAAGATTCTCAAAGGTTAAGTGTGTGTGTATGTGGGAGGGGGCAGGGGGTAATATCTTTAAAAATAACTAAGGACAAGAAGGGGCCGGAGAGATAGCCCAGCGGGTAGGGCGTTTGTCTTGCACGCGCCAGCCTATGCTGGCCTGGGTTCGATCCCCGGCGTCCCCATATGGTCCCCTGAGTACTGCCAGGAGTGATTCCTGAGTGCAGAGCCAGGAGTAACCCCCTGAGCATCGCGGGTGTGACCCAAAAAAAAAAAAAAAAAAAAAAATAAGGACAAGAAGCAATTTGTGGGAAGCTAGTGTAGCACCCTTTACATTCTGCCCTTGCTGGGCCTAAGCGGGAATACAAGCTGGAAGATCCCTTCATGTCCAGTGAAGAAGCTATGAATGTTTCTCTATAATCTATACATGGACAACGTACAAGCATGCAAGGCCCGTAAGGCCCCATGCTCTAAAGATACTCTCTCGCAGGGAGAGAAATCCTCGGTCCTTAACATGAGGAGAAAAAGCATAGCATTCTTGCTTTTAAAATCATTCTTGCTTTTAAAATCATTTGGGAAAGAATGGACTTATATTTGAGTTAATCCAAATGTTAGAAACATCTAACATGTTGCTTATTAAAAACTTCAGATACCAAATAACCTAGAGTTTACCTAGGAATGCATACATTAGCCCTTACCCTAGAGGGCTAATCTAGTTTTGATAGGAAATGCTGATTTGTTTAAGTTTCTGCTTGACAGATTAGAAAACTGTCACAGAAGCTAGGCTGGCAGGGGTTTAGAGTTAATGCCTGCCACAGTTCTTCAACCCCCCTTGTCTTACTCACAGCACATGTTTGCCCAGTCTGTGCCCAACACTTCTAGTGATCATTAGGATAACTGTTTCTCAAATAAAGATTTCTCAAATCTTTCTTAAAGGTCCCTAAGAGCTGTGGTGTACTATTACTAACTCATGGAAGAAAATGCTGGGTTTCCCTTGATACTGAGTCTATATGGAATTTTTAAAAAATCATTGGACTGGAGAAGGAATAAGAAGAAAAACAGAAGGAATATTCTGGCCTTCCTTAGCTCAACACACCCTGCCTTCAAGATAAATCCTAATCCAAACCAACTGTTTATTCCTTTTGAAGGAATAAAGCAAGACTGACCATCACCTGTAAGGCAGGATACTGAAGCGTGAGCTGTACCTGCACTTCACTTTATATGGCCTCTCTTACCCTAGCGAGGGCCTGGCTTGTACTCTGATGTGAACCTGGGCTGCTAGAAAGGCTGAAGAAGAATTCCCTAAGAATTTTGGCGACTTCAATTATGGCGATTCATTTTATAGTTCAGAAAGTTAAATATCACATAAGTTCAACAAACATTTGTTGCAAGAATAAAATGAGAAATATTACATACTTTGTTATAAGTACAGGCAGTCTGAACTTGATTAGAACTAGTTTGTTGTTCTACATGTTTCAGAAAGAGGAACTATGGTTGGGCATTTCCCTTTTCTCCTAACTACCATTACGATACTAGAGTGGTAAAGCTCCAGTTAAGCTAACAAAAGGTACAGCTAGACACTGGCCCAGAGGATGCCTATGTCCTCCAAAACCCACAAAACTATGAATAATCCACAAAGGCGGTTTCTCCTTCTGGAGAAAACTTTAATGTGAAAACTTTGATACTGAAATGACTAAAAGTATGCATATATATTTTTAATTGATGCCTCTATTGCTTGGGGCATACTGGAGCACTAAGTACAATAGCTGGGATATGGGAAAAATAAACAAATGTGCAATGACTGATGAGCTTATAAAGAAGTAGTATATAAACTTGGCCGAATACAAAGTAGCCATAAGAAAATCATGCTGTAAGATGCAACTGGACGGAGCTGGAGAGGACCCTGTTGGGCTCAGGCAGAGGGAGAAAGCCCAGTAAGTAATGGATGATCACACCCATCTGTGATACACAGAGAAATAAGACAAAGGGCTGGAATGATTCAATGATATCAAACCCCGAGTCCTGGAGAACCAAGCTGAGAATCTTGAGTAAGGGACAGTGGTTAAGGAAATGATGAAGAGATACTGAATATATCACAGGACATTAGAGGAGGTACCTGGGCACTTTGTTGGGGAGATAAGATGAGTTAAAACCAAAACTGTATTAACACTAGTGTAAACATGAGACCCAAACTGTAATAATTTTTTAATGATAGTTTGCCCATAGGATAGGGTGAGGGGGGGATATTTGAGACAATGGTGAAGACACTAACCCCAGAACGGTATATTGACAGATCACAGTGCCTAAATAATAATGGGGAACAAAACCTACTGGAGCAAAATAAATCTAGCATTCATCAAAAACGTAGTGTTCGCAGTCATGAGTGAGGATTAAGCAAATAAATACTGGATGATCTCACTTTTTGATGACCTCGAAAGTAGTGAATTTCTTGTTCCATCCATTCATCTCGCTGGATTATTTTGCAGTTCACATATTTAGAGCTAATACGTACAGGTGATTAACAATGTTTCTAAAGGAAAAAGGGCAACTTCATCAACACAAATTAAACTTCTCCCTTCCCAAAGCTCGTTGAAGGTACCTGAATTTCCGTAGATCTTTGTCGTGGAGATTCTGCAGAGGGTCAATGAAGTTCTGCTTTACCTCCATGTCCAAAGAGTCTTTTACTTCCGAGAGTTCCCTCATGGCCTCTCCAACATCACCAAGAGCTGGGCCTAGAAGGGAAGAATGAAGCTCACGCATCATGGAGAGGTGAAACGCATTTGCATATCTGGGCCATCACAGGCGAAGTCAAGAATTACCGCATACTTTTGGAAGACAACGGAGGGAAAAAAAGCCGGTAGTGCCTGTCAAATAACTGTATTTTCTACCAAAGAGGGGCCAAACTTGGCAAGAATCTCATTTTTGCTTATAAAAGCCACTGCCATAATATACCATAATATATTCTTAGCTTCCAAGATAATATATTTGTCTACACTTTGCTTCAGAAGAATCTGGATACTGCACCCAAATACTGCAGAGATTAGGACATTATCAGAGTAATAGAAAAAGGGGCCGGAGCGGCAACAAAGTGGGTCAGGCAGCCAACAGGGTTAATCCCTGGCATCCCATAAGGTTCCCCAAGCACCACCAGGAGTAATTCCTGAGTGCACAGCCAGGAGTAACCCGTGAGCATTGCAGGGTGTGACCAAAAAAGCAAAAAGAGTAAAAAAAGGAAAAAACAAACACAAAGTGACACTGAAAACAATGAATGGAGAGCTGCGCCACTAGACCCACGTGGAGCGGGTGGACCGCGGTGCCACGGTAGGACAGCTCAGCCCCTGCCGAGAGCAACATAGCTCCTAGGGGCAGCAGACACATGCGGGAGGCCGTGCCAGCCGGACCTGGAGTGGGGATCCCCACCCCTTCCATCTTCATGCCCCAGCAGGCTTGGCTATGAGCAGGCAGCCACCATGACCAGTAAAGCCGGATGAGCTACAGACCAGACCCACAGCTGTGCAGCACAGCCGCATGACAGACTTAGATAATAATGAAGGTGAGGACTAGGTCCTCCCAGGATCTTGCACATATACACACTGTAATCACCACTGTAGTGTAACGAACTGGGTGACTGATGGCGAATGGTAATGTCAGACTAGAACTCACCATTGAATGTACACACAGAGACTTACATGTTAAACCGTAAATATCTGTAGGGCAAGCCACGATGTGTAAGAAAAAAGAGAGAGAGAAAAATACAGAGAGAGATGGAGAGAGAGATAGAGAGCGAGAGAGCGAGAGAGAGAGAGAGGGGAGAGAAGAAATGGGGCCTATTATGAGGCATGCTGGGGGTGGGTGGGAAGGAGTGTTATAGGAATGGGGAACTGGTGGAGGGATGGGTGCTGGAACACTGTATGACAGAGACCCAATTATGAACATCTTTGTAATTGTATATCTCACGGTGGTATAATAAAAAAACACAACCCATCCAAAAGCTGGATCAAGAGTACAACATGGAGGTGTTTGCTTTACATACAGCCAACTCACATTCGATCCCTGGCACTATATAGTCTCCAAGAAAAATAAACAAACAGATAGATAGATAGATAGATAGATAGATAGATAGATAGATAGATAGATAGATAGATAGATAGATAGATAGACAGACAGACAGACAGATAGACAGATAGATTAGATAGATAGATAGATAGATAGATAGACAGACAGACAGACAGATAGACAGATAGATTAGATAGATAGATAGATAGATAGATAGACAGACAGACAGATAGATAGACAGATAGATTAGATAGATAGATAGATAGATAGATAGATAGATAGATAGATAGATAGATAGATAGATAGATAGATAGATAGATAGATAGATAGATAGATAGATAGATAGATAGATAGATTAGATAGATAGATAGATAGATAGATAGATAGATAGATAGATAGATAGATAGATAGATAGATAGATAGATAGATAGATAGATAGATAGATAGATAGATAGATAGATAGATAGATAGATAGATAGATAGATAGATAGATAGATAGATAGATAGATAGATAAAAACAATGAATGGAATGAAAACAAAGTTTGGGTGAATATAGAAGTCAGATCTGAAACTGGAAATCGACATTTCAAATGACCTGAATCATTTTCTATAGAGTTCCTTCCTAGAAGTGAAACCCCATGGATCAGAGGAAAAGCAAGAGACTGGGAAGCGCCATTACCGAAATTGCAGTCATCGCCCAGCTCTCTCCCGAATTTCAGCATGGCTTCAGCCAGCAGCGCCTCTGCCTGAGGATAGCCTGGCCCTTTCTCTTGGCCGCGAATTTTGGACATAGTGTTGATCATGCTGAGCTTAGCTCTGGAAGCTGAAGATGGAGAGAAAACACACTTACAAAGCAGACATGTGTCACAGTGGAAATCTAAGACTATCTGGCCTCAGTGTCTGATAAAGCAGTTAACGTGAGCTATACCTACACAAGCCTAGCTTCATTGCCTTTAGTTATAAAATTGGGTGTAGACATATAGGAGATATGAACATAGGTTTAATTTATTTGTGGACCCTGGAGCCTCACACAGGGCAAAGCAAGTGCTCTGCAGCAAAACTACCCCTCCAGTCTTCGATATAATTCTAAATGCTAGAACTCCCTTTTATCTTTCAAAATCATAAGATTAACATCACAGAAAAGGCAAATCTATCACTCATGAATCCTCTCATCTCCGTGTGCTCCTTCCATCCTCCCTTATTTCCTTTCTCCCTGGTATTATTTCCATGAAGCCAGGTGTCCCTGTGGGAAGCTTACATCTTTGTGATCTAAGTTCTACTTTATATTGTATTTCTAGAAACCCATGATTGAAAGGAGAAATTGTTCGTTCCTGCTCTGTGGACTTTTTACCATGTTTCAGTTACATAATGCACAAATTATAACTATTCCCCAAATCATTCCTCAAATAAGATTTAATGGTAAATGGAGTACTGGGCTTATGTTAAAGACTTCTCACTTCTCAAGCACATAACCGCATCTAAATAAAAGTACTTTTGTGACACAAAGGCAGTATTTTACTATATTTTGCCTATGTTTCTATAAAAATATTATTAGAAAGTAATTAAGACTTTGTGGATGAAAGAGTTTTAAGAACACCAATAAAACCAATCTGTCATCTGATTCTTGATACCAGGCCGGTTTTCCCATTTTACCAGAGCAAGGACTTTACATTCACCTAGGACTGTACCCAGGGTCCCACCTGCAGCCGATGAATCAAGTCCCAGGACTTCAGGCGTTGGCAATTAATATTTACCATTTATTTAAAATAGGTTTTCATTTAAATACTGATTTCAAGGTCAAAACTGTAGCCAAGGGGAAATTTTGCAAGATGATTCCCTCCTAACCCAGGATATTTAAATGAATAAGACAGTCGTGGGTCAAGGTTTTACAACGAGCAGTAGATTGGCGCACTTTACAAATTCTCAAGTGAAAATCGAATTGAAGTTTGTGTACTATGAGTCAGCCGCAAGCAAGACAAGTGTTCTAGTTGCTACTGCTCCCAAAGATGTTTTCCTTTTATGAAGTTTGGTTACTGATTTATGCTTATATCTTTATTCTGCTTAAAAACGGTCTCCTTGCCCAGCTAGCTCAGTTGATAGAACAGGAGACTCTTAAAACTGTCTTCTTTTAAGTAATTACAAGAAGTAATTGTAACAGTTTAACATATTACGGATGAATTTCAAATTCATCACACTGAATATTCAATTACTAAAAGTATTAGTCCTCTAATTACTTAAGAACATCTTGAATATGTTCTCAATTTTCACGAGAAAGGGAACGAGCACTCTTTAATTTTATATAATCTTTCAAATCAACCAAATCAATCAAAATAATACTGTCACATGCTAATGATCTAATTTTTAATTATAAACTTACTGAACATTTATAATATAATCTCTCTCTGGATTCTGGGCCACATCCGGCAGTGCTTGAGGCTTGCTGCTGGCGGCTCTGCAATCAGGGACCATGATGGCAGGGCTCAAAGGACCATACGTGCTGTCCTGGGAGCAAAACCAGTCAGCTGCAAGCAAGGCAGAGCCCAGCTCCCGGTACCACTCCAGCCCCAATAATCTCAGTAAGTGAAACGATTGTGTTGACGAAAAAATACCATCCAACCTCTGGATTAACCATCTTTAAATTTTAACAGTGCTTTAAACTGATCTTAAAAATCAATGGTTTAAGAACAGAGAGGAACCTGGAAATATATAAATTTAAAAAAATAGAATTTCTATAATTGCGTCTCAGCCTGAATGGTCTCACCACTAAAGTTAGCCCATGATGATGCTCCCCTCCCCTCCTTACAGCTGCCCTCTTCTTCTCTTCTTAAGGGAGAACTTTGTTCTTTAGTACAAATTGTCACAATTGCTCTAATTAATTACCACCACCTCATCATTATGTCTCCATCTTCATTTCATAAGTTCAATTTGCCCTCACTGAGTTTACTGAGGAAACTGCTCCACTCAGGAGAGATCTTATGAGCAGTCTCTCCCCTGATCCCTGAGAGCAGGACCCAGGATGCTGACCCATGTGTCTCCCAGAGAAAGTTCGCTGAAAGCAGTATACAGAGAAGACATTTAACACACATCTGCTGAAGTAAAGGGTGAATGACTAAATATATTATCTTGGAAACTAGCATTAGATTAGGGCAGTGGTTTTTATAAGCAGTCTCAGCTCACATCCTTTGGTGAATATGACTGAGAACATTTTGAAGGTAACAGTGAAAGGAAATAAAGAAATTAAATTAAAATTTCCATTAAAATTTTACAATAATCAATATTGCATGTATCACTATAATATATTTCTTAAAATGAGATGCTTCTTTAATCTGTGACACCCAATAGCCATTTCCTGACTAGACCCTCAGAGAATTAGCAGTCAGGTGGTGCCCTAATGGAAAAGGGTCTAGTGGATCCTTCTTTGGAAAAGATGAGCAATTAAATGAAAGAGGTCAAACGCCATTCACAGCTGATAGCACCCAATATCATAACCCCATATAATCCCATTACAATGACAATAACAGTAAGCCCCATCAACAACCACAGTTCTGCTTTTCCTATGTTTACATGGTTGAAGAAGGTCAATCATTAATATCAGACTTGGCAAAAAGTCTCTATTATGACAGAGACTAAAATCATCAAATATATAAATTAAATTAAGAAAACAACTCAGATAGGAAAAAAGCTATCATTAATATTCTCAGGCCTCTAATATATTATAAAACAAAACAGAGAAAAAAACAGAAATTGAACTGTTTCACTTTATGAATTTAAGTAAAAATTACAATAGTAACGCATAGTCCATAAAGTTGGGGCAAATCTCTGATTAAAAAAAAGAAAGTAAAAAGTGATAGATAAATGAAGTGTTAGTATTTTCTATATTTCATCTTTGTACAATTTATATGGCATTAAATATAAAGAATAAATAATAACCTAAAAGTAGAATTATGCCAGACTGGTAAAACAGGAGTGGAAAGGATTACAGAAGGATAGGAAGATAAGAAAAGAGCCACAAATTCTCATCCTCCAAACTGGAATCAGAGAAATAAACTAAAACTGGAAAACTAGGCAGGAATGACATGAACACGCTGCTTCGAGACTGGAAGGAAAATTCAAAAGAGGGTCCAAGTCGTGCTCTGGAGCAAGGCAAAGGGAGGAGATGTGTTCTATAAAAGCTTCGGCAAAACAGTTTTTATGGTACCTGTGTGTTGCTTGCATTGTGAGGAACTTAACTGCAAGAGTTACCATTTCTTTTTCACTCAGGAAATAGTCAGTGGCTGAACTGGATAAGCAACATTCATAGTACCTTGTCAATCGAGACACTAACCTGTCATCTCAAGCCACAAAATTTCTATTATAAATAATGCTCATCAGTGTGTAAAGGATTGTCTAGGGAGAGGAAAGTTGGTAAGGAATAACAGACAATGTGCCCCCAGGAAACACCCACCAAAAGAAGGGCTGGCTGAGTTCACATGTGGAAGATTTGTGAAAGAAAAGGTATTGAAGCAGCAGGGAGTGGAATGAGGGAAGAGGACACAACCTTGGTTGGTCTGTGTGCGTGTGGGACTCCTGTTATCTGGGCTCCCGCTAAAAATGGCAGCTCCATTTCTGGAGTCAAAATCTGTGCTATCTTTTGAAGACGACAAAGTGGGGCAGCAGAAGCGTAGTATGAGTCTGCTCCGAGCTCCACAGTCGTCTGGGCTGGAGCGTCCCTGCTCACTTCCTGTCTCTGGGCACTGCTGAGGAAGGCAGAGGGCTCTGCTGGGAGGAAAGCCGAAGCCCTGCCCTGTGGGCTGCCAGAAGACCCGAGACTGGGGTCCCGTGTCTTCAGCGATGTGGTCACCAACGTGCTAGTGGCCTCAATGTTAGTCCAATTTTGTCTATGATCCAAGCCAATGATCAAGGCAAAGTCCTCTTTCACGGCAAGAAGGAGGATTCAGTTGGGCTCATACAACAGAGTTGGAGACCCACGCTTCAAGAATGGAAGCTGAGAATTCCTGAAAAACATCTCATTCATAGGGCTGCTGGCATTCAGTGCTAAAAACAGAAACAATAACCAGCACAGACGCACACACCAGATGCCAGAGAGGGACGCACGCCTCTTTCCTCTGCTGTGGATCTCAAGGCAGGAGCGTCCTGCAGCTGGCTGACGTGCCCTCCCCACACCGCGGAGTCAGCCCAAAGAGAGGGTAAACAAGAGGTTAAATGGGAGGTGCAGGTGTAGTCACAGTCCAGACGCTCTCGGCATCACTGGTGAGAGGAAGTGAGAGATGGAGAGGGACAAGCGGCCTCGGGCTTCTGCTCACCCTGCTCTGCACCAGCTATTTCACGTGAAAGCCTGAATCTGACTCTCTCGACCCCAGTTTTGCAAGGCCTGCAATCTTCTGCCACAAATCCTCAGGCATATGCTTAGAGAGGCACCCACTGAACCTTCTACAGCTTTCCATGGCCAACACCTCATGTGTCTGGACGTGCCCAGATTCCAGATTGCCCTCTGGTTCAGGTACTGGACTCTGGCCATTCTATCTATCCTCCACATGACCCCTTTGTGCAAGGACACGAAAGGGACACGGGCTGTGGTGCCAGGGACCATCAGTGCGATGTCCGTGGTGCTTAGGTGACTTCAAGGTCATGCTCAGCAGGGCCTGGGAGGCTGCGTGGTGCCAGGGGTAGAAGCCTAAACCCTGTCATCTATTCCTGGCACCGAGGGCAATGCCCTTGGATAAAATTCAATGCAATAAATCCTGAGAATTTTAAGAGTGAGAGAATTTTTTTCTCGGGGTGCTTGATCTTTCCCTTTTGGTGTCAAGGATTGGACCCCGGGCCTCAAAGATGAAACCCGTGTGTTCACCCTCAGACCCCAGCTGTGTGATTTTTTGTATGAGTCACTTGACTTTTCTGAGTCTCGGGTTCTTCCTCCATAAATTATTGTGAAAGGGGAGATGACTTATTCCTAAAATTCTTCAAATTTGATTTGAAGATTTCAAATACTTAATTCAAAAGATTATTTTTAGAATGCTTCTCAAACAAAGAATAATCTGGTTTTTGTTTGTTTTTGCCATAGGGAATTTCTGGTAGTTTCCCCAAATTTTAAGATATTTCTCTTCTTGAAATGCCCTCCTCCACCTTCTGCCTTTCAACCAATACCAGCACACCTTCTCAACAAAAAAAAATTCCCAACACCCTTTTTCCGCTTCTATTGCAAAAACGTATTGATTCTTCCCTTGTCTGAGCTCTACCCTGTACTGCACATACCGTGATGATAGCTCAGTGTTATAACTTCCTGCTCTAACTCTGCACTGCACAGACAATAATCACAGCTCAATGTTATAACTTCCTGCTCTACCTCTGCACTGCACAGTGATGATAGCTCAGTGTTACAGCTTCCTGCTCTAACTCTTCACTGCACATAGTGGTCACAACTCAGTATACAGCTTCCTGCTCTAACGTTGCAGTGCATATACAGTGATGATAGCTCAGTGTTACAGCTTCCTGCTATAACTCTGTTGCAGCTTTGTGCTCTAACTCTGCACTGCACATACATTGATCACAGCTCAGTATTATGGCTTCCTGCTCTAGGTTTGATATTCTGGCACAGTTAAATACACAGAAGCTACTCACTTAATGATTATGAATTGAATGGCTTCACTGAAGAGTTGACATCTTATAAAATATAGGCCAGATGCATTTTCCCTAATCCTTACCAAACACTGTAGCACATAAAAGGCCACCTATTGGGTTTTGAAATGGAGCTAAAATGCTGTTGTCAAGATCGAATTACACTAATTTTAATATATAACAGCAGAATTTGGAAGCATGAGACATGCTGATGACAATGTGGCATTGCCCTTATCTATCTGAGCCCATGGGGTCTTTTCCTTCTCCTGACTCTATTTGGGGTGATAGTTGCCGATGTCGTGAATGTTTCCCTTTTTGAACAGTAGAATTGTCCTGCTGGTTTTCCATTGGAAGGGCACGTTGCATTTGGACAGGTAGCAGGTGAAGAGCCGAGCTAGTGTATTGATGAGTACCGATGACAGATTCTTCAGGTGTTCGGGTCTGACTTTTGTCTGGGCCTGGTGCTGTTCCCTTCTTTACCGATGAAATGGCATGTTAGATTTCAGAAGGGAGAACGTTGGGAATGGCATATCTATCCTGTGGAATTTGGTATGTGGGCAGGTGGACGTGGCTATCAAAGAGATCTGAGTAAAAGTCATGGATAATCTTCTCCATTGCCTTTCTGGAAGATGTGATAGATCCATCAGGGCATCATAGGGCAGTCATCTTGGTCTTACAGTTGGCGAAGGACAGGTGGGCAGTGCGAATGCTTTTCCCGGCTTCTGCTGCATCATCCAGTATTTCTGCTCTTCTGTCTTTGAGGTCTTCTTTTATCACATTTCTGCACTGCTTTGCAAGGTTGGACATTACCATTTGGTCTCCTGAGGCTTCGCGCCTTGCCACGTTGGCGAATGAGCTAGAGAGTTTCTGAAGGCAGGCGTCCTTTTGTGTCTTTCTCTAATTCGGCATTCTTCGCACAATCATGGAGGTGCTGAACCAGTCAGTTGTATTCTTCATCGATGTCGTCATTGGTGGTATCTTCCCATGTTGCTGCAATGGTGCCAAAGAGTTCCCAGTTGGTGGTCGTTCTGGGAGTTCTCTTCTTAAACTTTGCAGCCTTTTCTCCCCATTGTGGGAAGTAGAATTTTGCACGAAGGAGATGGTGGTCCGATCCTGTTTGGAATTTGGGACGACAGCAACAACGGTCAGACAAAACTGTCGATCCGAAGATGATATGGTCAAGTCCATTGTGGAACTGTCCACCAGGAGATTCCCATGTCCAATGTTTCGTTTCAGCCTTCTGGAACTGTAGGTTCCCATGAATGGTCTTGGTGGACATAGTCTCTCACCCTGTTCATTCCATTCTAGGCCATGGGTCCTGATGTGGAGTTCTTCAGCAGATCTTCTTGGTCCTATCTTGGCATTAAAATCACAGACTATGACCTTGTAGAAGGTGTGATCTTTTTTATAGAACTCCTCCAGTTCCATGTAGAATTTCTCAAATTTCATCTCCTTTGTATGTGGATGTTGGTGTGTAGACAATGAAGATAGAAATTGCTAGCAGTGGGCCACATCTCTTCAAGTGCAATAGTCCTAGCCGGTTTGTTAGGCATTCAAATGAATCAATGTTGACGGCCATGTTCGTGTTGACAAGGACACCAACACCACCAATGCCTCTTTCATCGCATGTTCCAAGGAACAATTCTTCTCCGGTGTCAAATACAGCATGATGTGACTGACATCTCCTCGTCTCAGTCAGACCAATGATGTCGTACTTGATCTTTTGCGTTTGCACCATCAGATCCCCAATATATGCTTCTAATGCCAGTGTACGTGCATTGAAAGTATAGACAGTCATTTTAGTCCTTCGTTTTGGCAGCCTAGGATGGCTGTGAAATTTTATCAGGCACTGCTTGTTCGCCTTTCTTACTGCTGCCGTATTAAGGGCTCTTTCGGGGTCAGGAAAATAAACATTTTGTTACTGGTTTTGCATATCGAACATGCATCGAACTGCCTGTTGTCCATCATCTACAAGCTGTTTACATGAGTCATCCTGAACAGGATTGGCAGAACACTAGATGAAAGACAACCATGTGAGCAAGCTGGCTTCTGGAAAGGATTCAGCACAATCGACCATATCCACACAGTAACCAAGCTCATTGAGGTTTGTAGGGAGTACAAGATGCCGCTCTGTCTCATGTTCATTGATTTAAAAGAAAACCTTTGATTCTGTGGAGACTGAAGCAGTCGTCAAAACCCTAGCCAAACAGGGTATTCAAACCCAATACATCAAGATCCTTCGTGAGCTGTATTATGGATTCACCACCAGGATCTCACCATTCTACAAAGAAGTGACCATTAATGTCAAAAGAGGGGGTTTGACAGAGTGATACCATTACAGCAAAACTCTTCAGCCTCACCCTCGAGAACATCATGCGACAATTAGAATGGGAAGTAATGGGAGTGAAGATAGATGGTCAGCAACTACACCACTTCCGCTTCGCTGATGACTTGGTTCTAATAACACCAAACATTAGCCAAGCGGCACAAATGGTGGCTGACTTCGACCGAGAATGTGGAAAGATAGGTCTACAGCTGAATCTAAAGAAAACTATGTTTATGAAGAATGAACTAGTTCCAGAGGCCCCATTCACTCTCAATGGAACAAACATCTCTGAATGTAGCAGTTATGTGTACCTAGGATGAGAAGTCAACATGATGAATGACCTAAAACCTGAGCTGCGCAGGAGGAAGAGAGTGGCGTGGAATGCCTTCAAAGGGATTGAAGAAATAGCTAAAAGGACAAAGAACCTCTGGCACTGGGCACATCTCTTTGACTCCACTGTTCTCCCTGCATTAACATACGCCTCAGAGACCTGGGCCCTACAAAAGCAGGATGAGAATGCTATTCGGGTCTCCCAGAGAGGAATCAAAAGAGCTATGCTTGGAATATCACACCTCACTCAAGTGAGAGAAGGAATCCGGAGTTCTGACCTCCGTCGCTATTCCAGAATCAGGGACTGTGTCTCGTTTGCCAAGGCATCGAAAATTAGATGGGCTGGACATGTAATGCGTTTTGGAGATGACCGCTGGACTAGAGCCGTTACCGACTGGATCTCACGGGATGTCAAAAGATCATGTGGTCACCCACCCTCAAGATGGTCAGACTTCCTTGTCAAGACATTGAAGGAATGGTTTGAGGCTCTTCATATTCCTGAATCAACCAGATGCCATTGGGCTACATTGGCACATGATAGGGTCCAATGGAAATGTTACTGGCACCCGCTCGAGCAAATCGATGAATAATGGGATTCAAGTGAAGTGATCAAGTGATCAAGTGACTCTATTTAATTGTGTAAGGGTTTAGCCTTGCTGTGCATTCACATTTCATACAAAATGTCAGACATTCGTCTCTAAATGACACTGGGGAAAACTGCTTCCAGTGAAAGGGATGAGAAATCACTTGATCACTTGATCACTTGAATCCCGTTATTCATCGATTTGCTCGAGCGGGCGCCAGTAACATTTCCATTGTACCCTATCACGTGCCAATGTAGCCCAATGGCATTTGGTTGATTCAGGAATATGAAGAGCCTCAAACCGTTCCTTCAGATGAGAAATAGTTCCCACAATCTCCCAGAACAAGGATCCAGGCTCTTTGTTTACTGTAATAACAGAAATATTCCTGAGCTAAAGAATGAGCCACTGATAGGGGATTGAAAAGGTCTAATAAGGGGCCAGAGTGATGGTACAGTGAGTAGAGTTCTTCTTTGCTTGCACTGAGTCAGGTTCCATCCCCAACACTCCCCCATAATTTTGCCAAAGCCCTACAGGAGCAATTCTTGTGTGCAGAATCAAGAATTGGCGTGAGCTAATGGGTGCATCCCAAAACCAACCAATGAGTAAAAAAAGATCAAATTAATAAAAATAATTATATAGGTTACACTTACAATAATTATGCATCCTTTGATTTTGAAGAATTTTGAATTTGTGTTATGTGACTGAAGAAATATTTAGCAATTTTTTTTCTCTTGATAAAATGAATGAAACATATTTTTAAGCACTTACTATGTGACAGGGACTACACTAGCAGGAGACTTGGAGCCTAGCAAGCTGCAGCCTCTGCTCCCAGTTAGCCTGCCAATTAGTTGGGGAACACGCTGAGACAACACTGAAGACTCCATGAGATGAGGCAGACACAAGCACATCATGGGCAAGGTTATTTAAACCTTCAGTTTTCACACCACAAGAGTTATAAAGTTATAAAACTATAACTTTAGTTTTCACACCACAAAAAAGCAGGTAGGTGGGAGGGGGAGGGAAACTGGGCACATTGGTGTTGGGAAATGCGCACTGCTGAGGGATGGGTGTTGGAACACTGTGTGACTGAAACCTAATCATGAGCAGCTTTGTAACGGTCTATCTCATGGTGATTTAATAAACAAACAAAAAAGAGGACAGCTACAAATATTATAATAGGAATAAGAGGAAGAAAAAATCTTCCCTACTTAAGATGAAACAAATTCTGTAAACATTTTCCTTTTTCTCTACTGATAAATATTTATTTGTTAGGTGGGAACTATTCTTTAATTAGTGCCACAATAGCAGAAATTTTACACAAACCATTTAAACTTAACCTTCACAACAATCCCGTGGGTGTGCTTGTATCATTCTCATGTTTAGAAAGAGAATAGGCTGTATGCAGTAATCAGAGGGTGGAGGCGTAGAGACTGCGAATTTGACCAAGATCTTTGAAACTGACAAAAGACGGGACTCAGACTCAGATGAGAGCAACTCTCAAAGCTGTTCTTTTCAATTCCATGAATTTCTCATGGACCTACAAGTTACAGGTGGAAATCCCCAAACTTCCAGAGGGATCAAAAACAAGAAAGGAAGGGAGGAAGGGAGGAAGGAAGGAAGGAAGGAAGGAAGGAAGGAAGGAAGGAAGGGAGGGAGGGAGGGAGGGAGGGAGGGAGGGAGGGAAGAAAGATCCTTGTCTGAAACTGTAGCAATGACTTAAACCAATGTAAATCGCAGTAACACAGAACATTTAATAAACAGACTTAGGGACCCCACCTTTGTTGCTGATTCCTACTACCCAAGAGGTAATATGATAAACATGATTTCAAGGTGGGTCTAGAGATGTACAAACTCAGACACTGGAACTCTGGATAGCCACTCCATCCTTGAATCAGCCAGCTGATGTTTCTCAAATTTATCTCTCCAACACAGAGTTTTCCTCTGCATTAATGTAATATTCTTTTAAGAGAATGCTATATAGGTCTCTGGAGAGACCTATATAACAAAGGACAAATGATTGGACTCCATGAAGACCTCCAAAGTAGGGTTTAAAGGGAATTAGGTGTGATACTGAATAAATATTTAGTGCAATCTTATTTGTTGCCAAGAATTTCTGTAAAAAGTTAACATAAAATGGGTGTCAATTTATTTCTTATAATAGATCTGGAAATATGGGGGGGTACCTCTTCTTTATGCCTTACTCTTTATATCTCCTATATTTGGTTGTTTCTGCATTTTAGTCTTGTTATATCACTATCACTATCCTCCCGTTAATCATCAATTTGCTAGAGCGCACCAGTAATATCTCTATATGTCCTGTCTCATGCTAGTAGAGCCCAAGGGCATCTATTCGCTCTAGGAACATAAAGAGACTTAAACCATTATCTTAGGTCATGGGAATGAACAATATAATTGTTACTGGTATTTGGCATATCAAATACAACAGGGCAGCATGCCAGGCTGCAGGTGGCATACCCTTTGTAGTCACCTCTAAATATAGCATTTATAGATGAACCATACAGCCGCAAGCGGCCGTGCGAGACGGGCTATGATAGGCTGTTGCTGGGTGGAGTTCTGACAAGAGGGAAGTCTGGATGTGGAAAATGGCTGCCCGATGGAGTGGGGGGGGTCATCTGGCTTGTTGTGCAGCTCTGCTGGGTGGCAGGTCAGGGCTAGAACCCGCCTTCCCTCCCGGCACCTCATGAGTGGTTGGGCACAGGGAGAGCAAGTAGCAGCTCTGCCCCATGTCTGTAAGTCTCTGGTTCAGCATCCCTGGGCCTGATGAAAAAAAAAAAACTGCTGCAGGGTGGAACTCAATGAGACTGCTTTGCCTGTCACCCCAGCAGAGCCGCACAACAAGCCAGATGACCCTCCCACACACACACACTCCATCAGGCCACCATTTTCCACATCCGACTTCCTCTCGTCAGAACTCCACCCAGCGACAGCCTATCACAGCCCGTCTCATCGAGTTCCAACCTTGTTATATAAATATCAGTAAACTTTGAAGGAGTGTTTCTCTAAGCTCTGTGACGTTTCTAACAAATGCTGATGTTTCTCTAAGCTCTGTGACGTTTTCTAACAAACCCAAAGAGGAAGTTTTAGGTACTAAAGTCTCTTACTTGTGATAGCCACTTGAAGTGAGGACAATCTTGTACTTTGTTTTTAATCTTCAACATCTGATGCTAACTCCAAGAGTGCTAGAGTTGAAATGATACCAGCGAGAGTTAAGAGAACTGGTTTGTATGGGATAATATTCCATACAAAGTAACATTAGAGGTGTTCTCAAGGTAGTTCAAGGTCAGGGGCAAAAAAATGAAGGCAAAGGAGAGAAAGTTCTTTTTTTTTTTTTTTTTTTTGCTTTTTTTGGGAGAGGGTCACACCCGGCAATGCTCAGGGGTTTCTCCTGGCTCTGCACTCAAGAATTACTCCTGGTGGTGCTCGGGGACAATATGGGATGTCGGGGATTAAACCCAGGCCGGCATGGGCTGGCTGAGTGCAAGGCAAACGCCCTACCCGCTGGGTTTTATCTTAAGAAAGGTTGGGGGGGGGACAGGAAGGGAAGGGAATCATTTTTATTCTCCTCTAAGTTTATTGCTTAAAATTTCTTAATTTTTTCCACTGGGATAATTAGTAAATGGGATTTCTGTTGCTCTGCAAGTACACTTTGTAAAACCAGTAAACTCTGTAAATCAGGAAGCTGGAATAAGACCCAGCACAAATCTGGGCACTGGGTAGGGGATGAAGATGTTGAGAGCTGGCGAAATTGTTCCTCCCTGAGGGCCAGAGAGGGTCAGCCAACCATCACTTTAGCAACAAAACTCCCCTGACCTAAGTGACCCAGACAGGAGGTTAAAGGAGAGGATTCCATAGAAAGAAATAACAACCACAGTAAGCATTGAGCTGCTGTATTGCTTTCTCAAGATGGCTTCCTTCCTTTTCCAACTGTGAAATTTCAAATACGAAAGAAATCACTGACAGGGTGTATGCCTTGCACAAGAGGAAAGAAGAAAAGCCAAGCCCCGCAGACAGAGCTGGAAACAGACCCAGGCAGGAAAGGTGAGCACCGCAGCATTCTAGGCCACAGCTTCACATTCCGACTGTTAAGGGAAACCTGATGGGATCAGAACCTTTCTGGGAAGATCAAAGATACAGAAAAAAAGTCTTCTCTGAAGGCCTTCAGGGCTGTTAGAGGCTCAACTTCTTTGTCGTCGTTATCCACATTACAGATACCAATCCTAGTTGCCCAAAAGAACATAGATTTTCATGAACAAAATGCTCAATGATGCATGCCCAAAGCATATGTGTTCATAAATTTTACCATCTGGCCTGAAAATTTTGAATGAGTCCTGAAGTACTGATTATCAGAACCATGTTTCATGGCAGTTGATTATTTGAGAATCATCTATAACTCAGACGGATTACCTCTTTACTCCTTCCAGTAACCCAAGATATGAGTTTAGTTTCTACATTTTTGTATTTGGTTTTTGGGAAACACCTGGCAATGCTCAGAGTTTAGTCCTGGTTTTGTAACCAGGAATTACTCCTGGCTGTGCTTGGGGATCCATATGGGATGCCAAGGATAGAACCTGAGTTGGCCACATGCAAGGTCAATGTCCTATACAGTGTACTATCATTCTAGTCCCGTCCGCGCCCCTGGTTCCTCCATTTTGATAAGGAAAATGATGTATCAAGAAATGACAAATCAGAATTTGAGCACTAGTTTTGTTCTGAAGACCTGTCCTCACATCAGAGTGCCAATTCTCTTTTACATCTTCATTAAGAGCAGTCAAACATGGGGCTGGAGAGAAACATACGGGGCAGGGAGATGGCCTTACATACATCTGCCTTCCATCCCCATCATCTATAACCCCAGCCTTCAGTAATGGCCTCTGAATGCAGAGCCACGGTAAACCCTGAGCACTGCAGAATGTGGCCCCAAAACCAAATAAAATAGGTCAAACCAGGACCAGTCACAGCAAAGCACATCAGCTATATTTAGACTTGTCAGGTGTTTAAAAATGTAGAGCTAAGAAGTGTGAAAGCAGAGCTGGGAGGCAGGTGGGGCCCTGCACGAGGTGAGAGACTGAAGGTCTTTCTATCTGTAAGGCTCTGGGGACGCTGTTGACCTCCGGGTCCCTGGGTCCTCATCTGAAACCTAACACCAGCTCACCTGCTTTCTCTAGAGCCTTCCCAGTCTGAAAGACTATCAAGCACACATTAGAATCCAGTATCATAACTGAACCAGGTCATTTGCAAATAAGATGATATCTCTCTCTGTATACCCGAAAACTTAATGTACATTTCCAAACTAATTAAATGTCATTATTTTCGAGGTCACTATTAAGATAAAAATAATAGGTCTTCCTTTTAAACTCCAGTATGAAGATTTTTTCTTTTTCAGTCCCTCCTTAATATTATATTTTCTACAAGATTGAATACCTTAAGCAGATCTTTACTACTTTATCTACTTTATATTGAAGGATCTTTAAACAAGGTTTTTTTTTTAAAAAAAGATTCTTTTTAAAAGTGAAAATAGATATTACAAAGAAAATAAAGGGTAATTATTTTTCTTGTCGGAAATTATCAAATTTCAGTAGGGATATTAATTATAAAATACAACACTGTGAATAAGCATGATTAAAAAATTAAGTCCAAAGTGACCTTTAAAGGTGAAAATACAGTTTCCTTTTGAAGAAAAGAATTAGAACGTCATTCTATGACAGAAGCCATCTTAGTTCCTAGAACCAATTCAAGGGCGATCAAAGGATCAACACTGCTCTGGCTTGAGACTGCACCACTGCAGCTCAGGGCCCTGCAGGGAAGAGGGGTCACCCTCCTCCCAGACTCCCGGTGCTAAGAGAAATGACATTCAATGGCAGAACTGCTGTAGTCCTCAAAGGAAGGAAAAGGGCTTAGTCAAACATCACTAGTTCTTTCCCTTCCCTGTTTTGGGCTGGAGAAAACAATAACTGTTACTCATTTCCCTGAAATGGCTACCAAGAGTTTGAAATTTAAATTAACATATTATTATTTATCAAATCTCAATGACATCTTTAGAGAAAAAATATTCCAAATATCCACATATGTATGTGTATATATGTATACATACATACATACATATGTATGTATATATACATATATATATATACGGACACACACTATATATGTGTGTATATGTATATATACACATACACATGCATTTATTTTTGGAGTAAAAAGTCCAGATTACATTAGATTTGAAAATAAATGGGGCCGCGTAACGATAGCACAGCAGGTAGGGCGTTTGCCTTGCACTTGGCCGAACCGGTTTGATCCCCAGCATCCCATATGGTGCCCGAGCACCGCCAGGAGTAATTCCTGAGCCGAAGTGCCAGGAGTAACTCCTTTGTGTCGCCAGGTGTGACCCAAAAAGGCAAAAAAAAAAAAGAAAATATATGTAATAAATAATGTTTTAACACAGACTACAAATTGGGAATCTGTTCTGATGCCTGCGATGACCTAATTTTCCTTCATCAAAACTCAGAAGAACTGAGAAGTTAAATGAGGTCTCTGACGGATGAGAGCCACGTGATCTCTCGGCTTGAACGCTAGCAATTAGTAGAGGATGCAAAAGGTTTGTAGGATAGTGAGACACATTTTATCAAACCTCTGCAATTTCCCTTGAAGGAAACTTTTTCTAAAACTGAGAAGTGAAAGGAAGCAGATTTGCCAGTTGACTTATTTCTAACTTTAACTCTAGCCTTTGATAATGCTCTCCTCAACCCCCAATATTATTTATAAATCACACCTCCCTCCAAGGCGACAGAGCTCTTCCATGCCCCTGTGGAGGAAGCAGCAGGGAGGTATTTTAAGACCTCAGCAGTGGAATGCTGTCAGCGTCAGCGCCCCAGAACCCGCGAGAGGGAGCAGTGAGCTTCTCCCACCTCCACACGGGCTGTGGCTGGACGCCAACACCATCTCAGTCTGCTATGAGACAGCAGGGAGCTGCACCTCAGGAACAGAACTGAAAACTACAAAATACACAACCCTCTGTGACTCACACCCTTTGCTTCTCAGGGTTTCAGAACAGAGAGAGGGTGGGAACGTGAAACAATGATGTGTTTCACATCATTTCAGGGATTTTGCACTGGAGACCCTATCTGTAGAGCTGCTGTGTAAGCAACTGAGGAACTCTTTTTCTTGCTTTTTTTTACTGTATTAAACAATGAAAGTTATGCTATAATTTGCAATTTATGGTGCAGCCTTGTTCACATAAAAATAAATTGCTGTCTTTAAATGTTAACATTATTAAAATCATGCCGAATCAGTGATAGGTATCTGTTTTAGAATTAATACCTACAGAAAAATATTCAGGTTTTTTACTGTTTTGATTATTTTCATTTTATAGAATGTTTTCAAGATTTCAAAGGTTAGTAATCATATGAAAGACAACAGAGCCTGAGAATTGCTTTATAGAACTGAGCTTTAAGGGGGTAGAGGGAGTGGCTGGGAGGGGACTCTGAGACGACATGAGGGAAGCAAGCACTCTGTGGCGGGGTGCTGTTGAAGCACCGTGAATTAACAGGACTGTAGCTCACTGTGCCTTGAATTTAAAAAAATAGGAAGAATAAAGGCAGCTAACTCTGGGGGGAAAGAACCAGCGTACTCTACAGTAAGGCTGTAATTTCCCAAGCAAGGTGGGCAGATTCCCTAGTTTACACAAAGCATCAGGTGCTCTGCCAGGTACTGTCCACTGTCTGGGTACTGTTACTGTCCACTGTCTCCTGATTGAAAACACCTTTAATTCTAGCATTTAGTGGACTGTCCTGCCACTGTCTGGGGGCTTTAGAAGACTTCATTCCAAATGGCAATGAAGCAAGACTTACCAATTTACCTCCTGCCTTCATGCACGTGACCCAAAGAGCCCAAAGTGATGATGAAAAAACGCCTGTTGGCTTCAATAGTGATTATCTCGAATGGAGGTGTTCTGCATTGGGGAACCAACTGCCACACTATAGTATTTCTCACTGTTACATAATCAAGTCCCACAAACTCAGTAGACACAGACCATGAATATTTGTCACCTCGGTTTCTTTAAGCTAGAAATCTGCTACAACCCAATCAAGTCCGAAGAGCCTTACAAGGGTAAGGGATGGTGCTCAGTGAAGGCCCCTTGTCAAAAGGAGCTTAAATAGAAAAAACTCTTCCACCTCACCCAGTTGTTGACAAATTTTCCCTCATTATGGCAATATACCTGGAAATTCTGGATTCTTCCAATCTCATGGTTAGCAGCTACCGTTGGATCCTAGAGGCCACCCAGATTCTGACACTGTCTTTTCCTACTTAGTCTTTTCCTAAGACATTCATAATACAAAATTTTACTTCTTGTCAGAATGAAAATTTTCTTACTGAGGTCTTTTAAGACATCTTATGTAATGTAACATGATGATGGTTCTGAAACCACAAACTTTTCCATCTAATGGGATCAAATTGGGAGTAGTAAATCGTTATCACTCACCTCCAGAGTCTATTTCACCATGCAATGTATCTAGGAAATGTATGTAAGTGCCTTCTCTCGTATTTAAGATCAGTAGGCTGACACTATTGACACTCTTCCTGTGTACTAATGTAGATAACCATTTTTCCTATAGATGATATTTGCTTTTGTATAAAGCCTTAGGAGAGATTATATTGCCAAAAGTGAAATGAAAAATAAACAGCATTCACATTAAAATGTGATTTTTTAACATATTCATAAAATTACTCTCTTTTGATATGGTGGAATGTGTGACTTGTTTCAAACCTATAGACTAAGAAAATGACTGTGACCTGGGTCGTGTCCTCCAGGAAAAAGAATACATATAGTCAGTGTGCTGTGGCACGGAGGACCTGATACTCAAGTGATGGGTTACATGAACTCAATTTTAGTTTTATTGCCTCAAATATTTTACCATTGCTGCATTTGTCCATTTTGGAAGACATCTACGTGGGCAGCCAGTGGGAAGCCTGTAACAATTTCAAAGCAATATTGCTGCAGATATTAATGTGGTATTTTAAATAACCTAACTTTTTATACCCAAGGCAACATTTCAAAATGAGATTGAAATTATTAGTAAAATAATCTAAATCACCATCTCACCATGCAAATTTAATTCTTTGGTCTCAGGAATAATGGCAAACACAGCTCCACATAGCAAAACGTTCAAGAGAAAACCATTTCCACAAGCACCAAACCCCAATTTAATGTTTATGTATGTCACTGTCACTGTCACCCCGTTGTTCATCGATTTGCTCGCCAAGTGTAGCCCAAGGGCGTCTGCTTGCTCCAGGGACAGGAAGAGCCTCAAACCATTCTTCAGATCATGGACTTGAGGTCCATAATTGTTACTAGTTTTTGGCATAACAAAAGAAACACAGGTAGCTTGCCAGGCTCTGCCATGTAAATGGTATAGTCTCATAGAAGGCTCTCATCTCGAGCATGTACTGATGAAACTTAAAGGGGAAAGATCAGGTTTTCTCTTGGATGGAGCCTGAGGAACTATGGAGTCTGGATGTTGAGAATGACTGACCTCATGATGTGTGGGTTGCTCTGGCTTCTTGCTAGGCTTACTAGCAAGAATATATGTATGTATAAACTATTTTTCTTTTACTTATACACAATGCAATCGTGCATAGAATTATGATATCAGGGTCAGAATAGTTTTCCAGTGTAAATGGGAAACCTCTATCAGAACCAGTCCAAAAGGCTCAACAGGAAACAATCTGGTCATGTCTAATTGTTTTATTTAAGGGAGAAATGACCACTGAATACTATGAAGAAAATTAATAAAAAGTCATAAAAAATTAAAGATACCCTCACCCAAAATCATGACCTCATCTCTAGTAAAAGAGCAACAAATAAATATGAACAAATATAAACATAAGGTATACATTACACCATAACAAATTGAATGGGAAAATTTCTAGTCCTGGTGTTCCATGGGAAGCAAAGGCCATATGGGATAACTGAGCACTTGCAATGTGGATAATCTAAACTGGATGTGTTATATAAACCATCCACACCAAATTGAAAAACTGCACAAAATTAAAGAAGCGTGGAAGTCTATCAAAATGATTTAATCTGACTTAATATATTAGGCATATTAGGTTAAGTAAAACGTTATAAAAATCAGAATTTTCTTTAGGGGGTGGTGTCTTCAGAGCAGAGTTCAGGGAGCCGCACGCCCAAGGTTGTGGGTCTTGCTGCTCCCAAGCACCACTAGATCAGAGCACTGCTGGGTGTGGGATGCACAACAATAAAAATATCTAATCGCTCCAGAACTGGGCAGACTCTCTGTGTAGTTTACATAGAGCATATGTAGGTATTCATAAAAATTAAAGTTCCCCTGGTCACCACTTCAATGAAAGCTGAGTTTCAAACAAACAAAAGAGTTTCAAAAATGCCCAAAGAATGAGAGCTGAAAGTCAGCAAGTATCTTAAAATAAAAGGCCACTACAGTGTACACTCAAGTTGGCTCAGTGTTTCACACGGATTCTCTGGTCCTGTCCAAGTACATGCATTCACGGTGTTAGTTTCAGTCCTACCCTCAGCCCAAACTTTGCTGTCTCAGGACCAACATCAAAAGATTCATACTGGCTGCCCCAGCCGCCGGGTGGGGTAAAGGAGACCCTGAGTGGCAGAGTTTTTACGAACTTCATGGGCTTAGAAATATGATTTGCCATATATTTTAATCCAGTGACTGAAAGCTTTCAGAGTCCTGCACCCTTCTCCACGAGCACCTCCACAACACTTGCTCTTGACCACTTTCAAAGAGCTCCACAGCTAGTGTCTGTTCCAGGGTAAGAAATCCAGGGAGGGGCCCGGAGCGATAGCACAACAGAGAGGGCGTTTGCCTTGCACACAACAGGTTTGATCCCCGGCATCCCATTTGGTCCCCTGAGTACCACCAGGAGTAATTCTTTTCCTTTCTTCCTTTTTTTTTCTTTCTGGGTCACAGCCAGTGATGCTCAGGGTTTACTCCTGGCTCTTCTCTCAGGAATCACTCCTGGCTGTGCTCAGTGGACCATGTGGGATGCCAGGGACTGAACCCAAGTCAGCGTGTGCAAGGCAAACGCCTACCCGCTGTACTATTGCTCTGGTTCCTACCAGGAGTAATTCCTCAGCAAAGATCCAGGAATAACCCTGAACATTGCCAAATGTGAGCCAAAAAAAAAAAAATCCATGGAGGCGCTAAGTCACATATACTGCAAACTAGGTATGTGCAGGTTACAGATTTAACACATTTTATAGGAAAGTGACAAGAAATTGCTCTGAACTCTTCTCGGTGACACTTACTTGCATACTGCATAGCCTGATCATATATAACTGCTTTTGGAAGCTAATCTAAGATTAAATGACGATAGCCTTAATTGTCCTCTTGGGTTGCTGATGTCCATTCAACTTGAGAATAGCTACAAGGCCAATATGTCACCAGCTATTAATTAGCACACTGAACAGAAGTTTCAATTACATAATTTGTTTCTGAGTTTCTGCTGTATTTCTAAGCTAGAAACTCTTAAACCTGAATGAAGCTGATATCATTTTTCAGATACAGAGAAGCCTGAATTAAATAAATAAATAAATAAATAAATAAATAAATAAATAAATAAATAGATAAATAAATAAATAAATAAATAAATAAATAAAAGCATGGGGCTGGGGACCGGAGAGAGCAGCAGGCAGCTCCCTTGCCTCGCATGGGGCAACCAGGTTTGATCTCCAGCATTCCATATCATCCCCAAGGTTCCCAGGAATAACAACTGCACATTGCCCAGAGCCCTGCTCCCCTCCCCCCCCCCCCACACGCTTGGGCCTAACACTCAGACTTATTTCCAGTACAGACTTCATCCCTTTCTAGATGAAACTTTGGGGAAAAGTTCTAAGTTTTCTGACCTTCATTTTGGCCTGCAGAAAGTGAGAATAACCTATTAGCTTTCTAAGGCTGTCATAAAACATCACCTCAAGTTATAGTCTTAAAATAACAGGAAGGTTTACACACCAGAAACCAAGGTGGAGGTCAGGTTGGGTCTTTCCCTGGGTTGCCTGGGTGCCACGGCTCCCGCGGCCACCGCGTGAGCATGAAAGTGCTCACTGGGCCAGGGGATGGCTTCGTACTTCCCCCTAAAAAGGGACAGTTACCAGACGGTGCTTCCCCCTAAAAAGGGACTGTCGCCAACAAAGCCCCCTAGAATTCCTTTGGATGTTTCTAAGAATGCTTGGTGTGCAATTAGAGTGCTTGTTTATGCTGAAACTTAGACTCTGAGTAATGAAGAAACTGAACAAAGAGAAAAACCTGCGGCAACCGTAGCTTTCATCATACACAATTATAGCATAAAATAAAGATAGTAAAAAAATGCCAGCCCGCGCAGTGTCTGGCTGCCAAGGCCTGAGCTGGTCTCAGGTCCTTGATAAGGAAAGATCCGTGGCCTTTAGGCCTTTGCTTCCCATCATTAGCGGGAAGGGAGAATTCTTGACCTATGGGTCGAGCGACTGGCTACCCCCCCTGTTGACGGGAATGCAGTGATTAGCCTCCCTAAACCTCCTGTGTGAAAAATAATTGGGCTTGTTAAAGTTAACACTTTCTAGTACAAAATCTTAATAATCTTACAATAATAAACTCTGCATAGAAGTTTTTATTTAGGAGTAGGTTAAGTTAATCTATAATATGTGCACAGAGCTAGTAAGTAATTCTATGAATATCAGAATTAAAAACTATGTATCTTACTTAAGGCAAATATGAAAGTATGTAAAACAAAAAGACATCAGAAAAACATGTCTAAAAAACAGGTGCAGGCAAGCAGGCAAGAGGTGGTCATATGTGGTAGACAAGATAAACTTTTTTTGATGTTAAAAAATGTCTCCTTTGCTAAAAATAACTGATGTAATCTTGTGTCTGTGCATTTGTTGAACATAAAAAGAAAAGTTTTGCCTTCAGTAAACGGCAGCAGCAGCATTTGACCTCCCTTGTGTCTGTGCCTGTCTGTCCATTGCGCCGACGTTCCTGTTCTCCTGACTTTCTCAGCTGGTATCCCCGAGACTTAGAGCTCACACCGACTGAGCGGTCTGCGGCACCTGGGAGCTTCTTTCCTTACCTCCTCCACCTTCTGGTGGCACCAGGAATATTTTGGTTTATTCTTATTTCTGCCTTCCCTATCTTCATAAAGCATCCTTCTTTTTCTTTTTAACTTTTGTTTTTTGATGGGGGGACAGGGCCATGCTCAGGGATTACTCTTCTGCACTCAGGAATCCTCTCCTGGTGGAGTTTGGGCAGCCAAGCAGGATGCCGGAGACTGAATCTGGGTCAGCCACAAGCAAAGCAAACACCCTCCCCTTTGTGCTATGACTCCGGCCCCAGAGCATCCTCCTGTGTCTTTCTGCTCTTGTCTTCTCAAGCAGATGCGGTCACTGGAATAGTTTCCTCTAACTTCGGGAGTTCATCCCAAGATTAATACTTAGATATGAAATCATCCTATTTTCAAATAAGGTCACTATTTGAGGTTCTGGGTGCCCATAAATTCGATGGAGGCATTGTATTCAATACACTATACCTTCCTACATAGAATAGAACACAGTTGAGTGCAATAGAACAGAGTTATTTTATACTCAAGGAAACATAAATGGAAATCCATGTCGAATTTTATTTTTCAATGAAATTTTGTCTCTTTTATATGCTATAAACTGCTCCCCTGTTTTATTGGCACAGTCAGAAAAGGTAGTTACTTTTAGAGATGAGAATGTATATGTAAATAGCACCATACAAACAATGCAATATAGTCCAATAAGTAGCATATTTTTTCCTTGCCCCTACAACAATAATTATCACAATTCACATGCTCTCTTTACTTATCCCAACATTTCCTTAACTCAGGATCCCAAATACTCAAGATACAAACACACCAGGGTAACACAGACCTGGAGCATCTTGCCAAGAACACTGAACTCTCCACCTGAAACTTTCAAGAAATTCATTTCAAGAGTGAGCATTTTTTTCCAGTCACATTTCTCATACAAATACAATGGCCCTGCCGCACTCATCCACTCTGCTCTCCAGAAGGGCTGCACAGAAAAATCAGTGAAGGTACATCTGTGAGCAGCTTCGCCCAGTTACATTTCAGGCCTGCAAAGCTGTCCTACTTCTGTCTGGCTGTCTTAAGGAAGTATATAGATAGCTTCGTTATCTCTATGACAACTTCTGCCCCTTAAAATATAAGGAACAGTTAGCAGGAACAAACGCTGATTTGTGATATGCTTGGTGAGAAATCAGAATTAAGAATAGCCCTCAAAGATTCACATGTGATTATATGAACTTAAACCCTTCGCATTTCACAAAAATATTTTAACTGTTTACCTTTTTTAAGTCTTTGAGAATGATTATTTCTTCCCTTAAAATGTTCCAATTTTCTTTTACCCTAGCTCCTGGCAATTAAAGTGCATTTAAGAACAGCTAGCACCACCATTACACTATAGCGTGTCACTCAAGCTGTGCCCACAATGGTGCTCCACTTAAACAAATGAATCACTAAATAAACAAATAAATTTCACATGTAAATCTCAGGAAACTGAAGAGTATTTCAAAGTTCTATGCAAAGATAGTGGTAAAAAGTTCTTGTCCCAACACAATGATTGTGTTTTTTAGTATTTGAAAATAAATTTCCTGTCCTATCTGTTCCATGCCCGTTGTTGTTGTTGTTCTTGTTGTTGTTGCAATGACAAGGGGTCCACAATTGTGATCATGGTGCGTGGCAGGTCAGGAAAATACCACATTATACACAAGAGGATTCAATGCAAACCTCAAAGCCTCCCCAATCTCTGAGGTCAGTGAACCTCCACAGGAAGGACCGAGGTCACAGCAGCACTACAAGTGTCGAAGTGTCTTTCAAAGAGCAACTCAAAGTTACCTGGAAGGCTACCCCTTACCTGGATTGGGTTGAAGGTATTCAATTGTTTTAGTCATGATTTCCATCACAGCCCTGCTGGTGACATCCACTTTCTGAAATGAAAAACGATAACTGAAATGACAAAAGTAAATGCTTTTAAACTTTAGTTGCTGTGCCGAGTATATAAAGGATCACTGGGGTGCTACCGAGCAACCATAAACCCTGAGGGCTGAAGGTGAGGGCCTTGGAGAAACTGCCAGAAGGAATCACCATTTTGCAATCAAAGGGGAAAATTTCATAAAAGTATGCATATGGATATTCAAACATCAAGTACACCAGTGAAGCTTCCTAGACCATGGAGGGGCAACATTTGAAAAAAGCCTCCAAGCCTCTGTGTGATGTCAATTTTAGAAAGAAATTGAAGAGATGTGCCATCCATCATTAAGATGAGAAAGCTGGAAGGCCCGCCCAGGCCAATGGGAGAATGGACTCCAACCCCATGGCCCACAGAATGCTGAACGTTTGCTGGACATGCTTACTTAGAGCTGCAAAGCCTAATGCAGGCTTAGGCATCTGGGGTAGATCTGTCATTCACTGAGCACTTCAAAGTAAACAAAACCTCTGAGTTGCGTGAGAGTGCATGGTTAGATTAAACTACTGCCATGCCGTAATGATCCTGACTGAAAAAACGTGCACTGTGCCTGCTCTAGAAGAGCATGCTGCACGTAAGAAAATTAAGTCCTAGACAGAAACTGAAGGAGCAAAACGTAGGGGCTGGAGAGACAGTACAGTGGGCGAGGCGCGAGCCTTGCCTGAGGCCCACCTGGTTCATTCCCGCGCTGCCACGGTTCCCTACGCAGTCAGGAGTAGCCCCAGAGTAGGGTATGAGACCCAAACAATTAAAACAACAAGAAACAACATGCATGGCCTAGAAATAAATTTAGCATAAAACAAATGTAAACAAAAGCTTTTAAAAAAGGTAAATGTAATGAACAATTATTTCAGTCCAATAGCATTTCCTGAATATCTGTAATAGGCCAGGCATAGTGGCATTCTTTGCTATCCTAAAGAAAATAAATGCCAGAACTCTGTGTACCTTAGGGAGGTACAGCTCAGGGAGGAAAAGTTTTCCACCTTAGGGAGGAAAAGTTTTAGTTTTTATTGTCTTATAGTTTTTATAATGCCAGGGACTGAACTCAGAGACTCATATACAAGGAGAAGGAAAGTTTGGTTTTACTTCTGAGAAAACACTAAGTATATTAAAATCCTGAACAAAGAGTTATAATTAGTTCTTGACTTTTCGGTTAATTGTAAATAAAAGCTCTGGTCCTACAGTCTGTCCTTGCAAGATCTTGAATGGTCATTTCTTGCTTTCAGAAGCCGCCAGGTTTTCTCTCTGCTAAAGCTCCATCCTTTATGGAGAGGCTGGCTAAGCTATTTGTGGTTAGGTTTTCTCTGCACGCCTCACGAAACACTTCTTTCATCAACAAGTATGTTTCTCTTACTCACAGCACAGGAAGCGCCTAGTAAAATTAAACGCTCCCTCCTACACTATGCTATAGGAATGAATTAAATATTTCTTTAGACAGAGGAATTTCATGTAACAATCAAGTGCCTGGGAACTTTTGTTGTTTGTTTTCATTGCAGGTAAAGAGCTTCTCACTCAACTCCAATAATTTTCTAGTAACACGACTGCATGATCATAAATCAGTCTTTCACTAATGGGATAAGCATCCTTCTCTCTACTAATCTGAAACCAAACTTCTATAGAAGATTATGTCTTTTGATTTTGTAAACTTAATAATTTCTCATTCCATAGCAATTGGATTATTATGTATATAAGGAGCTTGCTACTGCTGCAACTAACAGAGAAAACACTTATTTTATTATTAAGGTACCATCTGACATAGACTTCTGCAAACGACAGATTCATGCATCATCTTGGAATACCACGGCTACCAGAGTGCCCAGTTTCTCCACAATGTTCACGGACCCTCTAGTCCACTACCCCCACACAGGTCAGCAAATCTCTGTAGCCCAACTCTCCAGTGCTTTTGTGTTGCTCCCTATTTTTTGTTGCTCCCTATTTTTCTTTTTTACCCCAAAGATGAGAGAAATCATCCTGTATTTGTCCCTTTCCATCTAGCTGACTTGATACCCTTTAGTTCTATCCACCAGAAGTGCTCACCATTAGTTATCATTAGGAAATGAAAACGAAAACAGCAAGCTTCATCTAACATCACCGAGTATGGCATGTATGAGTAAGGTACATGAAGCCATCAGTGTTGATGAGGACGTGGGCGCGAGGGACCACATTCACTATAGGTGAGAATGTCTTCTGGTCAAATTTCTACACAATGTAGTGTGGAGATTTCTCAAATAGCAAGAGCAAAATTCTCATAGGACCCTGCCATACCATTTCTTGGCATCTAATCCCATACACAAAAATAATAATGTGGAAACAAACATTTACACACCTATCTCCATTGCACGGCTTAGTCAATAGCCAGGATATGGAAATAAGCCAAATATCCTACTATGAATAAACAGATTAATTATTTGCAGCATACCCACACAATGGAATTCTATGTAGCAATAAAGAATAAGAAAAGTTTTTCCTTATGAAGTCATCATGGCATAAAAAGCATTATAGAAGGTATTTAAAAGGTATTATAAAGTACTTTCATTTAAGAGGTACCTGGCTACACCTAGCCTCTGCCTGTATCATCTTGGTTATTTTAAGTTTAACATGACTTGGATTTAGGCCAGGGAAAACAGGGACCAGGAGGACTGTTCAATGGTTACAAGGTTGCCACCAGAGAATCTGGGGGGTGGGGTGGGGGGGCAAAGGGCAGTTAGGATAGAGAAGGGACCAGTATGACAATGATAGTTGAGAATGATCAATTTGGACAGAAACTAAATGTGGAAAATAGGTAAAGGGATATACCTGATAATCTTTCAGTATCTCTAGTCCAATATATATGGCCCAAAAGGAGAAAGAGAAAGAGAGAGAGAGAGAAGAAAGAAAAAAAGCGGGAAATAGCTATTATCAAATGCAATCACAAGAATGTTGCAAATTTTACCTGACAATCATTTTATTCAAATAAATACAGAAGAAAGACTAGACATAAGCCTAATATTTCAAATGCAAGAGTTGAATAAAAGGGATGAGAACTCCCGACTCCGCCAATTACTATGGTGATAATGAAACATTAGTAGTTGTAAAGACGGAGCATCAGTGGACACCTGAGAAGCAACAGGGGAAGGACTAAATGGCCCAATGTCCATCTTCAGACTGGAGTCCAAGCGATTTCTAACGTCCCTATTTCTGCCTGACTAGTAACTGTTTTATTTGGGCTCTCACTCGTCCTCACCAGGAGGTCCAGAAATCCACATCTTATTTACCAACACAGGAACAGAAGACAAGCATGGTACTCCCGGGGGTCAGTACTACCCGGGTGTGCTGAAAGCAACCTGCTATTTTTATCCTATTTGAAAAGACGATCAACATTGTCAAATGGTAATACTCCCTAGAGCTCTGTACAGATTCAATGCAGTCCCTATGAGGATACCGATGACATTCTTCAAAGAAATTGACCAAACGCTCCCTGAAATTTGTATGGAACAATAAACCCCCAAGGATAGCTAAAGCAATCCTCGGGAAAAAGAAGATGGGAGGCATCACCTTTCCCAACTTCAAACTGTACTACAAGTCAGTAGTAATTAAAACAGCATGGTATTGGAATAAAAACAGACCTGTGGACCTATGGAATAGAATTGAGTATCCTGACACCCAACCTCAAACACATGATCATTTAATCTTTGATAAAGATGCAATGAGTCTAAAATGGAGTAAGGAAAGCCTCTTCAACAAGTGGTGTTGGGAAAACTGGGCAGCAACATGTAAAAAAATGAATTTGGACCTGTGTCTAACACCATGCACAAAAATCAGATCAAAATGGATTAAAGATCTCAATATCAGACTTGAATCCATAAAGTACATTGAAGAAAATATAGGAAAAACCCTCCACGACATTGAAGCTAAAGGCATCTTCAAAGGTGAAACATCACTAACAAAGCAACTAGAAGAAAACATAAACATATGGGACTACATGAAACTAAAAAGCTTCTGCACCTCAAAAGAAACAGTGACTAAGATACAAAAGCAGTCCACAGAATGGGAAAGAATATTCACCCAATACCCATCTGATAAGGGGTTAATATCCAGGATATATCAGGCACTGGTAGAACTTTACAAGAAGAAAACAAACAACCCCATCAAAAAATGGGGAGAAGAAATGAACAGAAACTTCAGCAAGGAAGAAATTCGAATGGCCAAAAAACATATGAAAAAATGCTCATCATCACTAATCATCAGAGAGATGCAAATCAAAACAACAATGAGATACCACTTTACACCACAGAGACTGGCACATATTCAAAAGAGCAAGAACAACAAGTGCTGGCGTGGATGTGGGGAAAAGGGGACACTCATCCATTTTTGGTGGGAATGCCGGCTGGTACAGCCTTTCTGGAAAACAATATGGACTTTCCTCCAAAGACTAGAAATTGAACTCCCATTTGACCCAGCCATACCACTCCTGGGAATCTACTCTGGGAAACCAAAAATACGCAGTGGAAACACCATCCCTACTTTTATGTTCATAGCAGCATTATTCACAATAGCCAGAATCTGGAAGCAACCAGAGTGCCCAAAAATCGATGACTGGATAAAGAAGCTTTTGGTACATCTACACAATGGAATACTATGCAGCTGTTAGGAAAAAATGAAGTCATAAAATTTGCCTATAAATGGATGGACATGGAGAAGATTATGTTGAGCGAAATTAGCCAGAAGGAGAGAGACAGATACAGAATGACTGCATTTATTTGCATGGCATAAATATATATGTACAGATTATGATACCAATGTCCAAGGTCAAGTGAAGCATATATCGGGAGGTCTTGTCAAAGGTGGAAATTATCACAAACGTGTGGGAGTCAGAGTTTAGGTAAGACAGAAAATGGAACAGGGTGCTAATAATAGTCGAGGGTACTAATGCCAACCTAGAACTGAGCATGAAATAGAGGCAAAAAGGATTCACATGACAACCTTTTAATGTATGTTCTGTAATCCATAGTCTGGAAGGGAAGGAAAAGAGAAAGAGAGAGAAAGGGAAAGAAATAAAGAACCTGCCATGGAGCAGGGCTGGGGAAGGGGGAGGGAACCGGGGATGTTGTTGGTGGGAGATGGGCACTGGTGGAGGGACAGGTGCTGAAACACTGTATGACCAAAACCCAAACATGAAGTTTTTAATTGTATATCTTTTTATTTGTATGGAGATGGGCACTGGTGGAGGGACGGGTGCTGAAACTCTGTGTGACCAAAACCCAAACATGAACTTTTTAATTGTATATCTTTTTATTTGTATATCTCACGGTGGTATAATAAAATACTTAAAAAAAAAAAGAAAAAGATGACAAGGGTTTTAAAAAAGAGTAATAGCACTAACAAGTGACACTATTAATAACAAATTACTTTCCACAGAACTTAAAACGAAAATAACTAGTGTACTTTGCACCATCATATAACAGGTGGAATCTCTAGGTTTATTCCTATTAGAAATTTCTAAGGTTCATTTGAAAAACTAGATATAAAAGCTAAAAGCACTTTTTACACTGAGCTTCAAAGTATCTCCCCCCCATAGTTTCTAATCAATACTTAGGGGCTGGAATGATAGTACAGCAGATAGGATATTTGCCTTGCACATGGCCAACCGGGTTTGATTCCCAGTATCCCATATGGTCTCCCGGTTACCTCCAAGAGTAATTCCTAAATGTAGAGCCAGGAGTAACCCCTGAGCATTACAGAGTGTGATCCAAAAAAGCAAAATAATAATAATAATAATAATACAGAATAATAGCTAAGAGTAGATTTGACACTTGGGGTTGGTATAAGGATCAAAAATAAATGAAGATAAAGATTAAGAAAAGCTTTCTCCTCAAGGACTCTGCAAACAACACAGTCTTTCCCTTCTGAAAAATGGTATTCCCCCTCCATTTTTAACTCTAAATCCTGTTTTTATTAAATCCTGCGGTTACCACTTTTTAAGTGGTAATCCTGGAATTACCACTTAATTCCATTTTAATTAAGATGCTTAAGATGCTAAATGTTGACTAATTAAGATAATCACATTTCCAATCCCAGGCAGGATTCCTTTCTATTTTCACAAAACTCACTTTCCATGTTACTTGTCATGCTCCAGAAAGAGACACTAGACCCTCGGACTAAATCCCTGCCCTGCCACAAATGACAGACACCAGAAGACTTGAGGATTGAGTTCAAGCGGTCTCTCCTCTCTGGGAATCTCCCACTCATCTGTACACCTACACTAGATCTTTCAAGGGAATCTTCCCCTGAACACTAACTTCTCTGTTCTGTACTTAAGTGTGTATTTGTTACACTAAAACTGAACCAACTGATTGGAGGCAGAAAACGTGCTCTAATCATCCTTGTACTTATTCCTGAAGCTCGGCAGAATACCTGGACATGAAGCCTAGTCCATGCCGAGTACCAACTGGCAATTCAATCTGCAAAGATAGAAGGAGATGGAGGAAAGACAGTCGAGGGCCTTCAATTTCACTCTGGAGAAAAGAACTGCAGTATTTCCATGACCAAATTCACAATGTTTGTACTTAACAAAATCTTTAATCAAAGACACTATTTGGAATGAACATGGGAACAATTTCATGCAAGTCACTTGTGAGAAGAGAAACGGATCCCTGCAGAAACTTTATGTCCAGCGACCCCACCCAGTCATCTGTGGCCAGGAGCATAAGGGAGACAGAGTCAGAGACGGCAACTGTGCCACATCCCAGCAGGGGAAAGCTGGGTAGGTGACGAGAGGGACAGCTCGAGGAATGCATTCTTCTCTCTCCCAGGAGTGCGACTTGCTGCAAACCTTTAATTTACTGAATTGGGTTATTCTAATTGCACCTTGGAGGACAGGGCTGAACAAGGGTTTCTCTAATACAAATGCTTGATGACCAGAAACCTGTTTGTAGACAGGTTATTCATTCTCAGACAGAAGAGTATTAAACTAAATTTTCTTGTGAGTAATATACATAATAAGCAAAGATTTTAACTGTAAATCATTGATTTCCCAATGACTTTGGGGAAATAAATCATTAATATCATTTTAGAAGTGTAGAGAATGCCAAATTTGCAATTACAGTCACATATTAAAGGGAAAATTTTTATTTTACTTAGGCATAAACATAAATTTAAACAATAAGCAGTAGAAATTAACTTTACTGCCGAAATGCCTAGATTTTGAAATAAAAGCCTCATTGAGCATTTTCTAGAAAACAGAAACAAACCTTTCTTTCAGAATCAGGGATATCTGAGGCTTTGCCTGAAGGAAATATTTGTAAGATATTTTATTTTGATTAGTTTGTACAATTGGCCTGCATTTGAAAGCTTAACTGGTTGCCTGGTGATAAATGTGCTTTTCAAGTTCCCTATTCTCTTTAGGTTCACTTAAGAAACAGAAAATTGGTGCATGTGAGTTGATGCACTTTGCCCATTTAGCTTAGTCCCTCTAGCTCTGGGAGAGACTGTAAGCTGGATTTAAATTAAGATTCCTTAGTTCTACGTTTCTAAACCCCTGGTTAATCCATCAATAATAGGATGACACCATCCATGAGGCATATTCTAATTTTTTTTTTTCAGGAACAGGCTAAGAGAAAAAGAGGCAAAGAAAAATAAATTTATAGTCAAATGTACAGATTGATACACAGGCAGCTCCTAGGGCTGATGAGGTTCCAATATCACAGGGTTTGGGTGAGTCAAAACCAAGTTATTTGGGGCACATAAGGAGCTGGAGACGATCCTGCAGGTGAGGAGCGACCACGATCCTGCAGGTGAGGAATGACACGATCCTATTTCCCAGAACTAAGAGCCAATGTTCACCAGTGCTGGGTCAAACTCGGATTGTAACTAGAACTGTTAAGAGGAGAATAGAGAACAATGCAGACTTGAGTCCAGCGGGCAGCGGCTGCAAACACTCGTGTAAGAGTCTGGGGCGGGTGATTAGCCCAGTGCGGAGGGCGTTTGCCTTCCACGTGGCCAACCTGAATTCGATCCCAGGCATCCCATTTGGTCCCCCTAAGCACCGCCAGAAGTAATTGCTGAGCAAAGAGCAATAGCCCAGAGGAGGTAGGGCGTTTGCCTTGCACCGTGGCCAGCCTCTGCCAGCCTGGGTTCGATCCCTGGCATCCCATATGGTCCCCTGAGCACCGCCAGGAGTAGTTCCTGAGTGCAGAGCCAGGAGTAGCCCCCTGAGCATTGCCGGGTGTGACCCAAAAAGGCAAAAAAAAAAAAAAAAAAAAAAAAAGAGCCAGGAATAACCCCTGAGTGTTGCAGGGTGTGACCCAAAAAGAAGGAAAAAAAAAGAGGCTGACTCCCCAGATATCATGGCACGCACACTAAGACTTTCCTCCTGCCAGCACCGATCCTACCAGTCAGGTTCATCTCAAGAAGTTAACTGGGAAAACCAGGTAACCAAATAACACCTTCCCGACCATGCTGGCCTGGGTTCGATCCCCGGCATCCCATATGGTCCCCCGAGCACCGCCAGGGAGCAATTCCTGAGTACAGAGCCAGGAGAAACCCTGGAGCATTGCGGGTGTGATCAAAAAAAAAAAAAAAAAAACACCTTCCCATTTCATAAGACCCCTGTCTTCTCTTGGTCTCCCTTTATCTTTCTCACTACAACTGGCTGTGCTCAGAGCTTGCTCTTCTCTCTGCACTCAAGGATCACTCCCAACAAGGCTCAGGGGACAATCTGAGAGGTCCGGGAACTTGAACCCAAATCAGCTGCGTGCTAAGGCAAGCTGCTCTCTCCACCACCGAGACCTCTGTCTTTTTGACAACTTGTATGTTCAGATGCAGAAATTCAAATTGGCCCTGGCCATTTTGGGGAGTGGCTGTTTTCTTTCCCATAATATACTAGGCTCTGCAAACCTATGATCTTCAACATCTATGTGCAATAAAGGCCTTCCCTTGACCAGCTGTGGTGGGGGGGTGTGGGCTGGGGGTCAGGGCAAAAGGGAATCTGGGAACACGAGTGTTGGGAACTGTACCCTGGTGAAGGGATGGGTGTTGGGTCTTTGTATGACTGAAATCCAATCATGAACAACTTTGTAACTTTGTATCTCGAAAGATTAACAAAACACATTCTCAGCAACAAGTATTTATGTTTGGTCCCATTTCTTCTCTTCGTCCTCTTAATCTTCTGGACAATGATAATGCGGAGAGTGCTAAGCGGCAGCTCACCCTTTCCATCTCTTTGAAGTCATCATCTAGCTTGGTTCCTTCAGCTCCTCCAACCTTCTCACTCACTTTCTGCAGAAAAAAGCCAAAAAGGAGAATGGCTATGAGTAATTTTTCTTTCAAAAAATGTGTTATAAGTTTGAGGCACATTCACAAACAGCGAACACAATCTTGCTGCCATACCCTGACATAGGTTGGGCAGTTTCATTTTTAGGAGGGAAACTGACACAGTTTTAAAAACTTGCCAAAAGCCACACACCTGGGAAATAATGAAGCGAGGATTCAAACTAATTTTATGGTTTCAAATTCTTTCTTGTTTACAAATCATTACATAACTACTGAATAACTTAACATTTTCCTCTTAAAAATTCTGAACAGTAACAGAATCATGCAATAATCACTCAGCTCTGGCGACATATTTCTAAGTGTTGCCTCGGCAGAAAATGACTATTTCTTTAACGTGTTCCATAATGGACTCCTGAACAGAGAGCAGTATTCATCCATCAAACTGGTAAGAAAATCACCCAAGCTGAGTTTAGGAAAAGAGAACTTAAGAGTCTAGGTGTGTTCATTCTTATATAAAATAGCACTCTATGAAAAGCTCCCAGCGCAGGAGAGTGCAAGCACTAAGATACAGGACTCTGAAAGGATAGTGCCTAAAGCAGCCCGACACAGATATTCTTCCAAAAACTAGAATTTGAACTCCATTTGACCCAGGATTACCACTCCTGGAAATATACCTTTGGGACCCAAAACCACAGCAGAAACACCATTTGTACTTGTATATTCATAGCACTATTTATAAGTCAAAATATGAGAACAATCTGAGTGCTCTAGAACAGATGATAAGATAAAGAATCTATGGTCCATCTACACAAATTACTATGCAGCTGTTAGAAAAAACGAGGTTATGAAATTTGTCTATAAATGGATGGACATGGGGAGTATTATGCTGAGTGAAATTAATCAGAAGTAAAAGGACAGATACAGAATCCTGAATTTATTTGCAGGATATAAAAAAATAGTATGAGACTGATATCTAAGGCCTGTCAGGGACCAGGAGGTTTTATCAATGGTTAGAATCTACCTTAAGTGTGTGGGATCAGAGTTTAGGTAAGACAGAGAAGGGACCAGTGTGCTAATAATTGTTGAAAATGGCAACACCAGAACAGAACAGAGCATTGAAGTAGGCAAAGGGGGTAACATGCTAACCTCTAAAGGTATGTATTGCAAGACACAGTGTTCCAAAAGAAGGTTGAAAGAGAGGAGATGGGGAGAGAGAGAGAGAGAGAGAGAGAGAGAGAGAGAGAGAGAAAAGGCCTGCCATAAAGGCAGGCTGGGGGAGGGGAGGAAATTGGAGACATTGGTGTTGGGAAGAGTGCACTGGTGGAGGGATGGGTGCTGGAACACTGTTTGACTGAAACTGTATCTCATGATGAGATAATAGAATTTAATTAATTGATTAATTAAAGACTCAAACATATTCTAATCAGAATGGCGAAAACCATAGATAGAGATACAATATGGAAACCATCAAGATCAAAGAAGGAAATTACTTACAAAGGAGCATCCCTAGAATTTAAACCAGACCAATCACTCAAACAAGACTGACTGTCCATGCCCAAAGAAATTATGGGCTATAGGTAAAAATAAACAAAATAAAAAACAAAACCCTCAATTAAATGAACTCACCAAGAAAGCCTGACACATTTACACTCTTCTTCAGATGTAAAGAAACAATATACCACTTCAAAGATAAACAACAGGGGGTCAGAGCAATAGCCCAGTGGGTAGGGCAGCTGGCCTAAGCCTGCCAGGTTCCATCCCAGTATCCCATATGGTCCCCTGAGCACAGCCAGGAGTAACTCCTGAGTGCAGAGCCAGGAGTAACCCCTGAGCATTGCCAGGTGCGACCCAAAAAAGCAAAAAAACAAAAACAAAGAAAACAAAAAAAAAAAACAAAGATAAACAACAGCTCAGGAATTTCAAGACCTCAAAAGCAACTTCAAAGAATTAAATAGGCTACATTAAGGCAAGAAAAAATCAAAAGCACACCAAACTTCTACAGAGAGATGGCACAAAACTCCATGATTGTAATTTCTCTCAATGCCAGTGGCCTAAATGCACCAAGAGGCACCAAGTGGCAAAAAGGATTAAAAATTGAATGCACCATTCTGTTGCATGTAAGATCCACATTTTAACAGAGCAAACAAAAACTCAAAGTTGTAAGAAGACAATCCTTCTTGTAAACAACTCACTCAAAAAAGGCTGGGGTGGCCATATTAATAACAGATGACATAGACTTAACACTTAAAATTGTAAGAGACAGAGAGGGTTATTTATTGTTAATCAAGGCATATGCACATCTAAACATTTACATACCTAATTAGTAAATACTTAAAAATGATAAAAGATTCCAAAAAGGATATTTACAACAACTTAATAGTAGCTGGAGACTTCAACAATGCTCTGTCACCTTATAATAGATCAACCAGAATAAGACTCAGAAAGAAAATGCAATCTTTTAGGAATAAACAGAAGACAGAGTTTACAGACATAAACTTTATATATATATATTATATATATATTATATATATATATATATATATATATACATTCCTAAAAGTCAATTACACATTCTCCAGTGCACATAGGACATTCTCCAAGACAGACCACATGCTGATCCGCAAAACATACCTCAAAAAATATTAATACTGGGGCGGAGGCGATAGCCCAGCGGGTAGAGGCGTTTGCCTTGCGGGGCCGGCCTGTGCCGGCCTGGGTTCGATCCCGGCATCCCATATGGTCCCCGAGCACCGCCAGGAGTAATTCCTGAGTGCAGAGCCAGGAGTAACCCCTGAGCATTGCCGGGTGTGGCCCAAAAAGCAAAAAAAAAAAAAAAAAAAAAAAAATATTAATACAAATTGGACTGGCTATCTTCTCAGACCATGAGGCACTATAAAGAGAAGTTAATCACAAAGAGAGATGTAGAGTTAAATCAAAAGCCTGGAAATTAAACAGCCTATCATTGGAAAAAAAAACAATGGGTCAGAGAGAAAAATCAAAGAAGAATCAAAAGATTCCCGGAAGCAAACAAGAATGAGAAGATGACCTATAAACCAGAGGAAGGACATGACCCACCAGACCTTGCGGAACACTGCAGAAGAGCCTTTAAACGAAACTTTATACCTATGCAAGCACTCATCAAGATAAAGCAAGGGCCCACTAAATATCTTGACTGTGCAGCTTAAGAAATTCAAAAATGACCAAAAATGTAAACCCATAGAGGCAGGAGGAAGAAAATAATAAGACTTAGAGTGCAAGCGAATGAACTGCAGATTGCAGCAGCTGAAAACCTCCACACTCCCCAAATGCTACCATGCGGACAGACTTCACTGCTCTTGAAGAGCTCATCCTGAAATTAGTCTGTTGGGAAAACTCAGATCTGCAGGCTTTGTGACTGGAATCTCCAGGCATGCACAGACCAGGGATGGGCTAACTCCCCTTACCTCCCGTCCTTCCCAAAGGCCCAGCAGTCACACCTGTGTCCCAAAGTAGCCACTCATTTATTACTCCGCTGAAAAATTTGTGCTTTCTGGAGCGGCCACAAGACAGCTCAAACTCTACAACACTGATGAACCAGAGTAGCACGTCAGGTTAGAAGGGATGTTTGATTAACGAAATACAAATAAAGTTGAATAAGCATTTACAAAAACTTTAGTTTCACTAAAGATTTTCATTCTTTTTTATAATACTTCAATTTCTGTTTAAAATCTTGTATATTTTATAAAACTTACCATGCACAGGTTTGATTAGGAGTTTTCACTTCCTTCACTAGACACTCGTTTAATAATCTTTAAAGTGGTCTCCCCACTTGTAGCAATTTCAGTAATAACCTACGTTACTCTACTTAGCTAGTGCTCTCTGTCTAAAAGGGCCCACACTACATGGTTGTCTTTAAGTCATGGAAGAGGTAACCTAACCATTCTGGGTAGCTTATATTCATCTTTATCCTCTTAAAGAAAATTCCTTCTTTCAGTAAAAAGATATAGTTAGAGAAGAGACAACTCCTGGAATTCCAAGAATATAAAATTTTGCAACACTCTATCCTATGCACTCGGTGCCATTCATATTTAGCAGTAAAAACAAGGAAGAAAGGCATGATACGGACTGACATCTCCAATGTCTGTGAGGCACAGATGTGACATAAACATTAAATGGCATTATAAGGACAAGACCGTGCGTGGGGAGTCAATGAGATGTGCAGGAAATCCTCAACCCCTTTGCAAATCAATACATTTACCTGCTTATCTTATCTTTTCAGTAATTTTTCAATTTTATTTCGGCACCTCTATTTACAATCCTGTTCTGAGTGCGGTTTTATGTATACAAAGTTCCAACACCACTCCTTCAACAGAATCTTCACTTTCTGACCATTACTTCAGTGCTCCTTCTCGTCCCCACACTTACTGCCTCTTGATATCTGCTATCATCTTATTAAATTCCTCTTTTTGAGAGACTCAGAAAAATTACGACTATTTTTCTTAATCTAGTAAAATATCAAAGGTCAATAATTAAACGTAATAAAAGGTTAATTAAATGATAGTGATATCTTCAATTTATCTTGTAAAGCACAAGTAGTCTATAAAGCAGACATTACGCTCATGTTGAAGATGAGAAACCTAATGCTGCATAAGGTAAGCTTCCTGCCAGTAGGAGAGTCCTTTGTCTAGAAAAAGGTGGAGCCAAAATCTTAACACAGTGTTCACAGACTAAACATGGGGCTTCTTTTTCCTCCTTAACAGTCAAGAGCTCTCCATGGTGCTGACGTTTCCTGCCTTAAAGTACCATTTGTTTCAGACTTGCCTTCTCCCCACTCCAGTTAACCAGGATCCTGGAGGTTGCTAATTATAAACCACTAAGCTAACTGCATAGATTGACGTTGCTCCCATCGTAGCTGAAAACTTCACATCAACTGAGAGCTGGGCCAACAGTCGGCTTGCTCTGCTTTAACAAAAAATTTTTATTAAGTCAGAAATGAGGGTACAGTGGGGCCGGAGCAATAGTCCAGCTAGTAGGGCATTTGTCTTGCGTGGTCGGCCCAGGACGGCCCGGGTTCGATCCCTGGCATCCCATATGGTTCCCCGAGCACCGCAAGGCATAACTCCTCAGTGCAGAGCCAGGAGAAACCCCTGAACACTGCCGGGTGTGACCCAAAGAAGCAAAAAAACAAACAAACAAAAAGAAGAAATGAGGGTACAGGACCTAGAATTTAGTTTAGAATCAGGGCCGGAGTGATAGTCCAGCAGGTAGGGCATTTGCCTTGCAAGCGGCCGGCCAGTGCCAGCCTGGGTTCAATCCCGGCATCCCATATGGTCCCCTGAGCACCGCCAGGAGTAATTCCCTAAGTGCAGAATCAGGAGAAACCCTGAGCATTGCCGGGTGTGACCCAAAAAAGCAAAAAAAAACTATTCAGTTTAGAACCTCTCCAGTCTGTGTCAGTGACATGACCTTCATGGTTTTATTGTGTGAAATAACAATTATCAGAAGAAGCTTTAAATGTTTCTGAGAACAAATTTTTGCCTATGACAGAAAAAAAAATTTGCCATTACTCTTAAACTGTTTTTCTCCTGGTCATTTTCCTCAGTAATGAAAGTTTTTCTTCATGTCTCACATGTTCCTAGAATTTGGCTTTGAGTTTAATTTTTGGCTGGAAATCAAATCTTGCTGAACTCCTAAGCAATGCACACTACATAAATCTAAACCTTTCAGTTCTACCATTCTCTACAATGAGGGAATTCACTGTATCACAGAGTACCAATACGATAAACAAAAATACACCAGGTAAGACATATACCACGGTGAAACCAGCAGCAAGAGGCAGTTTAATGAATGACCACTCTCCCCGGCCAAAGGAAGCTGAGCTGCTTTGCAAAACTGACTTATCCTCCACCACATAAACTGTCACCTCCAGGAAGGAAAATCCTCTAGTTGTTGTGATGCTTTTTCCATGCATTGTACTTCAGTTACTCAACTCTAAAAGATCCAACTCTCTTATGCCAACTGACTTTTATGAATGTCTTTTTGAAATCATGCCATAAGTGAAATTCAGTAAACTTAACAAATAATTCATCAATATCTTATATGCCTGCAGTTATTTACTGCTTTTTTTGTCATGTCTTTGTTGTTTTAACAATTATTATATATAATCTCAAACCCATCTATGTTTTAATCATCCACGAGGCATCATTCCCTCTGCCATGTAGCTATACTTATTTCCTTTTTTCCTATTTTGCAAAACTTACCAATAATCTAAGATGCTGACTCATATTCCATATTCCCTACTGATCTTCCCTACACCTTATTAGATTCCCTTTGTAGTCTTCATAAAACACATCATCTAGAACAAGAATTTGTCCTTGAGAATGACACATCCCTGAGGATCTCTGACCACCTGAGCGGTCAGACAATAGAGGGAGCGAGGAGCACTGCCCATACAGACTTCATCTGGTAATCACAGACTGCAGTACCGAATAGAGTGCGTGCTGAGCAACTATACACTGAAAAATAATTTGGCTCAACAAATTATGTTAAGACCAAAAACTGTACATCAAAAATAATTAGAAAGACCCTGAATTATGAGTCTGTACTGGTTCTGTATTTTCTGGGATTAATTTCTATTATAAAGCTTATCTTTGTTAGCAACAGCAAAATTTTAGAAAATCCAGTGAACTGTGACATATATAGTTTGTCATAGCAAGGTTTAAAAAAGTTCATTTCTACCATCCATATTTGTCCGTCATGTTTGTTCTAGTACAAGTATTAATACTGCACAATCTTCCTATTAGCCCTTTTCTAAAATGCACATATAAGCATATATCACTGTATCACTGTCACTGTCTTCCCGTTCATCATCGATTTGCTTTCGAGCGGGCACCAGTAACATCTCCATATGTCCTGTCTCATGCTAGTAGAGCCCAAGGGCATCTGCTTGCTCCAGGATAAAGAGCCTCAAACCATTCAATCAAATCATGGGAATGAGGTCTAAAATTGTTACTGGTATTTGGCATATCAAATACGACACGGCATATATATAGTCATGCAAATTGTCAAACGTGTTTTTGTGTCCACATATATTATAGTAAAAATATCTTTCAAAAGTGCAGTTTTATCGTTTTTCTCAACTGTTTGGTCACACACAGCAGTGTTCAAACCCAAATTGGCTGTTTTTGAGGTAAGCTCTTTAACTATGTACTATCTCCTAACCCCAAAATGCTTTGTAGAAAATTAGCAAAAATATTAATTATACTATCTGCTTACTTACATGAAAATAGAATGACTTTCACTAACATCTCCTTATTTAAGAATAGCTAGTTTACAAACCGAAGAGAGTAAAATGTATTTATTATCCTGCCCACATACACCATGGAACAATGAAGTCTTGGTGACAGTTAAGTCGATGAGATTATTGTGATTTTTTAATGGATTGGATAAAGAGAAATGCATTACATTCCAGACAGTTATATGAAATAAAACATGCATAACCTCTTACTGCCTTGACTTCTTCATTTAAGAAATAAAAAACAAACATCTTTACAATTAAAACACATCTATGATCAGCTTACCAAATATCAAAAATAATGAGTGAAATAAGAAATCCTAACTTAACTTGCCTTATTCATTGAAAGAATTTTAAGTTTACTAAAAAACATCTGGTGAAATTCTAAGTGAATTATAAAGAACAACATTAATAACATGCAAGTTCCTGAGAATGAAGCTATTATAACAGTACCCCGTGGGACACCGTGCTATTGCCCCATTAGATGGTGAAGGCATGTTAAAAAATAAAAAGACCGTACTTTCACCATGAAAATCATTTAATCATATTTATTAAGAAGGTCAAAAAATAATAATAACAAACTATGATATTTTGTAATATAAAAATATTCAAAGGAAATAAAATCTTCCAATTTATAGCAGCATTTTCTTGGTATTTGGTTAAAACACAAGTAGATGTTTTTCCAGATGGCAGCATTCCCATGTATGAAATCAGGGTGGATACACTTTATGGAATAGAAGTTTCACACTAGTTTTTCTTCAGCTGTCATTAAATTGGAATGCTTAAATGTCACAATGTCTTCAAAATGAATTTCAAATCTAAAAATTTATTTTCCATCCCAACTTCAGATTTTCTTAAAATGAGTCAATTTAATTGTTTATTTAAATGAGGAAATTCCATTTCTTACTATTCAGTGGAATTTATATAATGAAGAAAAATGAAAAGGTTCTCTTACATAAAAACCAGCATTCTCTCTACCAACAATCCAGTAGGGTGAAGACTTATTTTGACCATCTGGAAATTAAAATGAATTTCAGTTAGCATAATGTTCTAATTATTTCCAGAATGGTTCACTGGGGTTTGAAGAAATACCAATACCCTTTAAGCACTATTTGCCCAACCTAAAAATGTTCACATACCTACCACGTAGCTAAATACACTACAGACATACAGGTCTAAATGGAGTTGACAGGATAAAGTTAGGCAGAGTTTCAGTTCCTCCCTAGAAAGATAGTTGATACTATTGTGCGGCGCTCATCTATAGCAGAGCTTCCAATACCTACATAGCTTAGTGCCACTTTTTAAAGAAAAAAAAATCACTCAGCATGGCTCCCAACGGATTTTCTTTAATTGAACAAACAGGAAGCAAGTGACAGTTGTACTGAAGCTGGGTCCACGCTGCTAGGTAAACTATGTTTCCTGCGGAGATGTATCCCCTATTTTGAGAAACAACGATATATAGTTTCTGTTTTAAATTATCTTTTTTTGTCATTTAGAAAAAAATTCAAACATGTATAAAAACCACTCTTGTCTAATTTTTTTACTCCATCAAATAATCATTTCCTCATCAGTAAGTAGGGGAATCAACAGGATAGCAGTTTCATAAAATTTCCCATCCCAGAAAATAAGAAAAATGCTTTCATAGGCCACTGCAGTAGTCACTTGCAACTGAAGTAGAAAACAAGAGGCTATTATTTTCTAAAACTCTAAAAATAGACACTATAGGTATAGAATTAGGCCATGTAGCACTAAATGGTTTTTATTTAAAGTTCAACTGTAAATTTTCTGGAGAAAAACAAAGCAAAAAGCTACTTGGGGGGCCAAAGCAATAGCTCAGCGGGTAGGGCGTTTGCCTTGCATGGCCGGCCCGTGCCGGCCTGGGTTCGATCCCTGGCATCCCATATGGTCCCCTGAGCACTGCCAGGAGTAATTCCTGAGTGCAGAGCCAGGAGAAACCCCTGAGCATTGCCGGGTGTGACCCAAAAAAGCAAAAAAATTTAAAAAAAATTTAAAAAAAGCTACTTGGGGGATTCGCCCAGTGATGTGAGCCGGTGTGAGTAGGAGGGCTATTCCTGTGCGGTGCTCGGGGAACCTGCTGTATCGGGCTGTAATCCAACCTTCTGAGTCATCTCCTGGAGCTGTACTCAGTAATATTAAATATTAAAGAAATCAAATAAACAAGTTGCTATGACTAGTTTGAAATAAGCAAAGAAGGGAAGCAAAGAATTCTCAGATGCTTCCCTAGTCCCAGGCTTTAGAAAACGGGTAGATAGGTACATGAACAGAACTTAGGTGCATATCAGTTGGGTTGGAATTCTAAGTAAAAATTTTCAGCGGGCAACTGAATATTTGAGTGTATACTTCTTGGAAGAAGTCCAGGAAAGAGGTAAATACATGGAGTCAAACTAATATTTGATTTATAAAACAGGGCTAGCAGATGATGCGGCTGAGGGAGACTATTCGGAGAGCAGCATGGGTAGGGGGCGGCCTTGACCCCCACCCCTCACCCCGATAATTATGAGCTAGTCAAAGAACAGCATGTGCTTGCTCTCCCGAAAGGAAAAATCAGGATGAGGGAAACCCAACTGGCATTTGAAGATCTTTGAGTTACTCCCCATATTAAACAAACTCAGCTCTACAACTGCATCTTCTGGCACTTTGCCAGTCAAGCTGTACCTGGAGGAAAATACTCTTCCCTTCAAAGCCAAAGGGACATTCATACCTACAATAATAAATGATGCATCTCCCTTAAGTAATAAGGAAAGGTTATGAAGACCCCAGAGAGAATCATGACTGTGGGTGAACAACCCGCTGCCCATGCCCTAAAGAGAACTCAATTGCTAAGCAGAGCGTTACTGACTTGCTGATGGGTAAGCTAGTGGCAAGGAATACCACGCGTAACTCCGTAAGATGGTTCCCTAAGATACCAGTTCGATAACTCCTATTTGCAGAAATTCCTCCTTCCAAACCAAAATTTTTGAAGGCTCCTTAGTGACAAAGAAGACACATATTTTACTTGTCATGCTGGCAGTAGAACATACTGAGCTGACCGGCCCATCGGTGCCTGGGAAGGCAGTCCACAGAGAGATTCGCTGCCTGGGAAGGCAGTGCACAGCGAGATTCGCTGCCTGGGAAGGCAGTGCACAGTGAGATTCAGTGCCTGGGAAGGCAGTACACAGAGAGATTCGGTGCCTGGGAAGGCAGTGCACAGCGAGATTCGCTGCCCAGGAAGGCAGTGCACAGTGAGATTCACTGCCTGGGAAGGCAGTGCACAGCGAGATTCGCTGCCTGGGAAGGCAGTGCACAGCGGAGATTCGCTGCCTGGAAGGCAGTGCACAGCGAGATTCGCTGCCTGGGAAGGCAGTGCACAGCGGGTCGCTGCCTGGAAAGGCAGTGCACAGAGAGATTCGCTGCCTGGGAAGGCAGTGCACAGAGAGATTCGGTGCCTGGGAAGGCAGTGCACAGAGAGATTCGCTGCCTGGGAAGGCAGTGCGCAGCGAGATGTGCCCGTTTGCTTTCACCTAACTGCAAGGACTGCTGCCCGTACTGCAGCCAACTGAGTCATAGCTGCAGTACAGGCAGAACCTCCCATCATATAAATACCTTTGTTTGTTTTTTCCTCCCATCTGGACCTTAATTGACCTTTGCATCTGTAGCATATATTCATAGAAATGTCACTGCATTCCAGATCACCTAAGAGTAAATCTGATTTCCATATTCCCAGTATATGCTTAAAACAAAGGACCTACGACTGTATTTTCCGGTTTCCCACACTCAATCAATGTTGTACCAGTAGGTATATTTCTAACCCTAATACAAATATATATGGCAATTGGTTAAACGAACATTTTAACTTTCCAATGATCTGAGAGTTCTCAAAGCTGTACATTTACCAGGGGAAAGAACTCTAGGTACTATTCCAATATTCTAAACATACAGTAATGGCTTATTTTCCTTCTAGTTTTTGTTCAGCACTTTTTTTTTAAGCCTGTGGAAGACTTGTTCTTGAATGAGGTGACAGCTTGAAAGCTCACGAGAATAAGCTAAAAATTAAAACATACAAAGGGCATGGGAATAAATATTCTTAATTTTCTTCAGAATAAGAAGATACCATGTTCTTTTAATGTGTTAATGCCAACACTTGCTGGTGAACAGTAGGAAGTAAATATAGGAATTCTGAGAGCAAATCCTCTTTGGTCACTACACATGACAGAAAGAATGAACTGGAAATAATCTGAAGAGGAATAGTGAACAGGGCTTAGGGGATATACCTGGCAGTGCTCAGCAGCTACTCCCACCTCTGTGCTCAGTCTCTCCTAGCAGTGCTCAGGGGACTATGTGGTGCTGAATGCAAAACAAGCACCTCAGATTTTACACTATGACCTAGAAGAGGCAGATCTCTAAAGAAACCGAAGACATATGCTTATGAGAGCCCAAAAGGAACCCAGATATGAATCAAGAAGGAGGGCAGCTATTTCACATGACATTCTTTTATTCTGGGTGTGGGAATCCAACACCGGAGGTGCTCACAGCTTACTCCTGGTTTTGTGCTCAGGGATAACTGCTGGCAAGGTGCCTATCAGGGGTGCCAGGAGTTGAACTTGGGTTGGATGCATGCAAATAAGTTCCATAGCCACTCTCTCTCTCAGACCAAAACATGTTCTTAAATTCTAGAATATATGAAAAAAAAATGAACCTAAAATGTTAGCTTATTTAATGCCCGGATCATAGACACCCACCCTGCAGCAGTTTTTTTTTTCAATCCGGCCAAGGTATGCTGAACCAGAGACTCTCAGACATGGGGCAGAGCTGCTACTTGCTCTCCCTGTGCCCAGTCGCTCATGAGGCGCCCAGGGAGGCATGGCGGGTTCTAGCCCTGGCCTGACACCCCAGCAGAGCCTCACAATAAGCCAGATGACCCACCCCACCCCCGACTCCATGGAGGCCGCCGTTTTCCACATCCAGACTTCTTTCTCATCACAACTCCACCCAGCAGACCAGACTATCACAGCCCGGATCATCGACACCCACCCTGCAGCAGCTTTTTTTCAATCCGGCCCAGAGACTCTCAGACATGGGGCAGAGCTGCTACTTTGCTCTCCCTGTGCCCAGCAGCTCATGAGGCACCCAGGAGGCATGGTGGGTTCTAGCCCTGGCCTGCCACCCCAGCAGAGCCTCACAACAAGCCAGGCGACCTCCCCCGCCCCGACTCCATGGAGGCCACTGTTTTCCACATCTGACTTCTTTCTCGTCACAACTCCACCCAGCAGATCAAACTATCACAGCCTGGCTCGCAGGGCCGCTAGCAGGCGTGTGGTTCATCAATAATTGCTTTATTTAGAGGTAACTACAAAGAGTATTCCACCCGCATGGCAAGCCTGGCAAGCTGCTTGTGTCATATTTGATATGCCAAATACCAGTAACATTTATATTAGGTCATTCCATGACTTAATATAATGGTTTGAGACTCTTTATGTTCCTGGAGCAAGCAGATGGCTTTGGGTTCCACTAGCATGAGACAGGACATATGGAGATATTACTGGTGCCCGCTCTAGCAAATAGATGATCAACGGGAAGTTAGTGATAGTGATTTAATGCATATGTATGCTGCAGAGACCATTAATTTGAAGTATATAATATAATGATTTTATATAGTTAATTATTGCCATAATCCAATTTTTGAAAGTTTTGTCATACCAACCAAAGAACTTGTACTGTGACAGTGTCCCCCAACCTCTAGACACCCCTTGGCAGCATTTTTAGTGCCCTATGACCTGAAAGCCTTAATCTAGTTTCTGTCTCTCTGACTTGACTTAATTTTGACATTTCTAATAAACAGAATCATGAAATTATATGGTCTTTGTTTCTAGCTTTCACTGAACATAAACCTTCCAACATACATTGAGCTTTCAACATAAAGCTTGTGACATATGTTAGTACTTTACTTCATTCCTTAAGATGGGATGTTTCACTGTATAGATAAAGCTTCTTTTATATCATTTTTAAGGTAAAAGGGTATTTTTGTGCTACTTTCCTTTTATTTATTATTAATATTTGATTTTTTGGGTCACACCCACTGATGATCAGGGGTTACTCCTGCTCTATACTCAGGACTTATTACTGGTGGCGCTTGGGGACCATATGGGATACAGGGGATCGAACCTGGGTTGGCCTCATGCAAGGCAAATGTCCTCCCCCACTGTGCTCTCGTTCTGGCCCCAATTTTTGTGCTATTTTCTAAGTTGTAACTTTGGGCAACTCTTCTGTGATCCACAGCTCCTGAGCATAATCGTCTTCAACACTTGTTCTGTTAGTGCTTTTCCAGAAGAGCTCCTGAGCGTAGAGACTTTGGCCCTGCTCATCTCTACTTCCCTGTTTGCAAGGGCATGTAGTTGTGAGCAGAAAAGAAGGCACATTGTCATCTAAGTCTACATATCTTTTCTCTAGCTTTCTTTTTCTATTTAACTATATTTTATACAATGTCCCTAAATTATCAATACATTTGCTATTTCTTCACAAAATAACCCCTTCACAAAATAACCCCTGTGCCAGTGATGAAACTTAAAGGACAAACCGAGCTCTTGCTCAATTAATCAGATACACTGTCAACAGTAGTACCTTAAAAATATTTGTTTTTTAAGTTAATATGCTGGCAAATCTGATAAGAACATGATTAAAAGGAAGGATTGCAAATGGGGCCAGAGAGGCGCAGGAACTGGGCTTTGACCAGAGCATCACGTGGGCTCCCATGCATCACCAAAGCGCAGCTCTGGAGGCCTCCACACCCCTTCAAGGCAGCTGGGGTAAGCCCTGGCATTGCAGAACCCAAGACACGCTGCATCGTCCGCCCACACTCTGAACCGACAGCTGGTTGCCCAAGCATCACACACATATCAGTAGAGTGAAAGCAGTGTCTGACCAATTAATACTCACTTATCAAGAGCAGGAATAAGATATGGTAGTCAAAAGGGATGCTTTTCTTTCCTTTTTACATGATTGTTTCCTTCTCCATACCACCCCTCTGCTGGAACCAAGCTACCATCACTGATTTACTAAATGCCATGAGCCTTTTGTGTCAGGTACTGGAGTTCCAGCAAGGAGACTGTGCAAAGGGCCTAGGGTCTGGAGTAAGCAAGCCTCCTCCAAGAGACCAGCATAAAGAAAGAATTGAGGGAACAGAGAAAGCACCAAATCTGAAACTGGACAAACCAATGGAGTCAGATCCTGCAGGCCCCTTTGGGACTAAACAAAAGCCTTTATCCTAAAAGTACGGGGGAAACATGAGAGGAGTTATTATCTTAAAGCAACACCCCAGATCTACTTAGTGCAAAACATCCCAGCTAAAGCGGTTGGCATCCAAAGGGGATGCCGCTCTAGAAAAATGCTTCATGTGCTGAGCAGCTGCACAACACTGTGCTTTCATTTGCAGGACCACAGAATCGTGATCACCGAACGTCTGGCACGCATCGGAGAACATATGGTTCTCTCTGGAAGAAGTCCTGCATCCAGCAAATTCCAAGTTGACTAATGAAAACATCCTGCTCTCTAAGCAGGCTTAAAAAACACTTATTTTAATCACTATCCCTTTATTTTACTTTTTGCTTATTCTACCTGAAAAACATGAAAACTTATGAAAAATTTAACTTTATGGAAACTAAAAGAAACATTTTCAATGAATTCGTTTATAGTTTCCTAAAAGCTGTGTCTATGTGTGAATCACCGTCCATGCTTATTACATTACTTAAAGGAGTATGTATCAGTCTGTCACTTAAAAGCTCCAGAGAGTTTCTTTAGTAAAGTAGAGTGACTCAGATACCAAAGTACTACTGGAAAATAAAATTGTACTAAAAGTACAATTTTTAGTACAATTGTACTAAAATGAAAATTTACTTCAATGTAATAAGCATTGTAAATACTCTCCTTACTAAACATAGATACACCTTTCTTCTACTCACAAGAATTTCACTGATTAAGAATAAAGTTGAAAGAAATAAACACCTTTATTTCTTCAAAATGAGTGAAATTATTGTTAGTTTAGAATTTCAGGGCCATTGCTCTAGATTAACTGTGTGCATTCCTCAAAATACATCTGCAGAAATTCTCAGGCCCCAAGTGAAGGTGTGTGAAGAGTGGGGTCTGTGCTCAGGAACCTGCGTCTTCTGCCATGTGAGGACTCAGCCCAGGGAGACCATCGGGCGTGAACCAGGCAGAAGACCCTGGTCAGACAGCAAATAACCTTGGAACCTTGATTTCACCCTTCCCAGCTTCTGGAGCCTGAACACATTTTTTATTTTATAGCTACTATTTTATTCTGATAAAAATAGCTTCAAAATTCAAATATATTATCACACTTTATCAGATAATCCTTTATTAATAAAGAATAAAATGCTAAATTTTTAGCTCGCTAGTTGTTCAAACTCAGGTCCTGGGCAGACTTACATAGAGGCCGTAGCTTTTCTATGCATGTACTAGACGGACCACAGGGACCGCTGAGATAACCTAATGGGTATGGTGCTTGCTTCACATATGACTGATGCAGGTCCAAACCCAGCACCACTTATGGGCCCCTGCCAGGAGTGATCCTGAGCCCAGAGCCAGAAGGAAGCCCTAAGTACCACTGGTATGACCCAAAATCAGAAACAACAACAACAACAACCACCACAACAAGAAATAACTTGTGTACTACAGTATCCATAAATAACATTTTTGCTTGCGTATCATTTATATCATATCATACATTTCCCCCTACCCCTAGTCACATAAATTTATCATAGTATGCTAAAAGAGGCAAGAAATTTATTTCAGGGGCTGGAGAAGTTGCATATACTGGAGAAGAGACCTAAACCTTATTAGACTGGTTTAACATGGAGAACCATTTCAAATTCCCTGAACTGTGACATAACCTAAAAGCTACTGGCACACACACATACAACAGAAGGAAAAAGGGAACCTGGGGGCCATTCCTGGCAATTCATAACCCAGTAACCCTTGAGTAACACCAAGGTTTATAAGTGGGCACAGTAAAAATAAAAATGCTCGATATCTCCTTGAATGTAGATTGTACGTGCTACTGAAGAAGTTTGATCTATAAGATGAGCATACAAAAGCAGAGCCTGAAAACTGGAGCAGAGTAATAATACAACTAAATCCACAGACCAGTTATTTACATCACAACAATGACTCTGTTTTGGCTTTTCAGAAACATTTCTTCCATGAAGTTTCAAAGTGCCTTTATCTGTAGGATACCTTTTTCACAATCAAAGCAAATTTACTAACCAGGCATCCATGTAGTTGATAAAAGACATCTGAGAAATAAGGGCAAAGGGCAGAAGCGAAGCTGAGAAAATGACTACATCAAAGAACTCACCAGTTATATTTAGAGAACTCTAAACCCTCCTCTCTCACCTACACATACAACTGAAGGAATAGCTGTTATCATCAAACAGGGACACAGATCACTAAGAGAATGAGATGGATAGTACACAAAGAAGGGAAGATATCTTGGCAATGTCACCATCGGACAATGTGTAGTGACCAATATTGGATAAATCCTGAAGCCATTTGATAGCAGAAGAAATTTTTATAAACAAACATTGACTACAAAATCAAAATACATAGTTAAATTACAAACATAAAGCAACCACCAAAACATCCTAGTATTTCCAAAAGGAAATGAATGTTCAAGACAAAAAGAGAAAACATTATTGTCTTGAACAATCAATAATAATTGTATTCAATAGGCTCTTTTCTAGCACATAGTTAATAGACACATAGTTATGAAAGGGAATCTATGGACTGGTATTTTCATATAGAAAGATCATTTGAGGGTAGAAATTGGGATAATTTATTAAATAAGGTATTTTCATAACCACACCTGCCTTCTCTTGGAAAGTACAGATCAGGTCTTAACAGACATGAAGCCTAAAATGCTCCCAGGTTATGTTATTGGGTAACTCCTTGATTATGGTACCTTGGGTTGATATTTCTCAACATTTATTCAACACCAACTGATTCCTCAACTATGAAACAGAGCATGTAGACTTTTTGCTAAGTGGAAGCAGAAAAGGAGCGTGACAATCCTCTATTACTATGGTGGTTCCACATGCATCTCAGCTTCACGTTATTTGAACCAGGGTAAGAGTACTGCTCACTCAGAAGCCCATGAAGACCATTAATAGAAGAAAACTTTGGGGGAAGTCAGGAAATCTGATAACTTATAATCAGAGGATCTAAAATAAAAGGCATGTATATCTTCTTCGTTCTCGTCCCTAACTGTTTCCCCCTATTCTGGTGGGGAGGGCAAAGGGTCACTTTGGATCACTCCTTGAGCTCAGAGACCATATGTGGTGCTGAGATTAAAAGCCAAGAGCAAGGCAAGGGCCTTAATGTTTAAATAATCTCACCAGTCGAAGTTCTCCCACCGTAATTGGGTTCACTGCAGTCGCAGTTAGCGTATCAGAGATAGAACAGAGCAGAAAGGTCTACCAGCTTTGGAATGTGCTATTCACCATCAATATTCAAAAGATTTCTGATTTGAATACTGCAGACATCATTGTATCACTGATTTCCCGTTCATCAATTTACTAGAGCAGGCACCAGTAACATCTTTATAGTCCTGTCTCAAGCAAGTGTAGCCCAAGGGCATCTGCTTGCTCCAGGGACAGGAAGAGCCTCAAACCATTCTTCATGGTCATGGAATTGAGGTCCATAATTGTTTACTAGTTTTTGGCATATCAAATAAAACACAGGTAGCTTGCCAGACATGTACAGTAGATAAAATTGACTTTGTATTTTTCTAGTGTAAGCCTAAGTTATTGATAAGCAATTTAGAACAGCCCTGTATTTGCTGTGCCTGATGGCCCATGCTCTGTAGTAAATGGCTATCAAGATTAAATAAGCTAATGTGTGAAGAATGGCTGAAACAATGCCAGGTTAAGTGAATTCCTTAAGTACTGGCTGTAATTATAATCGCATTACTGTCTGATTATTACATGCTACTGTTATTATCATATTATGATTTTATTATTACTGCAACAGGCAGGGAGGGCCACATGTCTTCGGCTGTAATTCAGCCTACAAAATTCATTATCTTCCTAAGGAGACCATCTGGGATCACACAGGTAGGAGGCCCGAGTAATATCCCTTACATCACAACTAGTTCTCTGGAGAATTGCTACAGCTACTACATTATTAAAAATGCAGTTTCAGTAGCTTATACAGATATTCATACATGTATGTCTGCACATAAAAGTATGCCGTTTTATTTACTTTAGCTAAAGAGGCTCTGGGATATTTAATACTTTCTCAAGAAACCAGGCAGACTGATTAATCAAATGTTATTGCTTCTATACTGGAACACACAGTCTTTAAAATTGTTGCTATACTTTCGTTTTGCTTTTTGTTTAGGGTTATCTCCCATGCAGTGATTAGAAGGTTGGTGGCAACAGCAGTTCTCGACCAGTGAGGCTGCGGGTTCGAGACAGTGCTGAGGGATGCAGTACTGCTCGGGCAGCTATGTGGGCACCAGGCTGCTCAGTGCCGCCCACCCCAGGCCCAGACTCGGTGCCACTGAATGAGCCTTGTTGCACTGCACCTTGCAATACCTGTTGGATCTAGTGGCGCTGGGATTTGAGTCCAGAGTGGGGACATGCTAGGCATGCACCTTAACCACTGTACTTTCTCAGGCCCCTGTTTCTGCTATTCTAGAAAATATAATTAAATACCGTTTGCTTTCATGGCTCTCATTTCCTCAGACCACACTTCAGGGAATGTGTTAAAGAAAAAACAAAAAATCAAGAATTTTTTTCCTTGTGCGCTCCTCATTCCAATGAGGAATTTTAAGATTAATCGCTTTGCAGCAACACAGCACCAATTTTACTGTAAGGCGAAATTATGTTAAAATTAAAATTTCTTCTTTAAACTAAGAATAATAGTTTATATTATACTGATAAAAGTATAAATATCTTACCAAACCTTCTTTCAATGATTAGTTTAGGTCAACCACAAACGATAAATAGGATAGTCATCAGATCAAAAATAAATAGCAGTTCTTATAGATAAGTGATAGAAATAAAATGAAGTTCTGCCTATAAAAAAGAGACAATTTTTTAGTTTATTTTACAGAGGCAGAACAAGTTGTAAACCCGAGAAAGGAATAAGCACACAATGGAAAACTTTGGAAGAATCAAAACTTTGAAATGTAAGCAAGTGTCTACAGCCAAAGGCTTGACTTTATATTACAGGCAATTTTTTCTTTTAATATGTTTCCCCAAATTTGAAAGATCTTAAGAACACTGATTTTGAAACACGCTTCTTCTGCATAGATCCTACAGTCTAGAAATAACTCATATAAGCAGTACTTTAAACTTCAGAGTTTAGAATTATATTAGTTAGGTTAGTCACTTTAGAAAGTAAGTAACATTTAAAAAATGATAAGGACAGAGTAACATTTGCTATGGCAATGGAAAGGCACTTAATTTTGTATATGCTCACACAACAACTCCAAAGAATAGGTAAATAATATTATCCAGGTTACCTCAATGGAATGAAAATTAACCCAAGAAAAGTCATACAGCTAGTATGACTAATTCCTTCTGTTATGAATAAATAAGTATTCCTCCAACTATATTACGCATTCTGAGAACAGACACTCTCTAAGTTTAATGACTCCCTGGAATTTCCTGATAAAAAAGTAGACCCTCAGACAATGGAAAATGTAAAAACAGAAGAGTAAATACAGGGTCACCAAGCAAGCCAAAAATTATTATCCTCATATTACAGATTCCTACTATCACCAATATTTCCCAGAGTAGGACAGACCTGTACCTTATTATCTAGAAACTGAGCTCAAGAATGTTCAAGTTCCATCTACTTCTGAAATGCACAAAATTGTGGCAAAGAAATAATATCATGAGCTAGGGTTGGAGACAGGGATTTTTAACATGTTATCCATGATTTTTAAGGCATTAACATTGTGCATCCATAGCACGTCATATCATTATGTGATTTCTCCTCTCAATTTTATTAGAGCTGATATCGAGATGTTTGAAAAGCACAATAAGGGAAGAACAGTGAGCTAGTACACTACAAAATTACTGTATCTAAAATTTACCACTAGTTCTTTCTAAAAGTTGCTTTCTGTTTCTCCATATGGTAAATGCTGAAGTATTATCTCTGCCATCTGTACTTCCAAACTGTTAAAAGTAGAGATTTATAGTGGCCCTAGTTTAAAAGATTTGATCCACATAAAAAGATCACTGGGTACAAGTTATTTTGTATAAGAGCTGAGCCCAGATATTCTGCAAGTGGGGGAAGGGATGACCTACCTGCATGTCTCTGACTCCTGCGGTTATCACTGCATGCCTAGACTCATGATGTATGCAGAACCCAAGATTGCAAAGAGGGTCTCAGGCAAAACAAGGAGTCGGCAAGCTGCTGCTATGCCTTTGAGTATTGATAGCTAAACTAGCAAACTCACGTTAGAGTTATTTACTGCATGCAGACGAAGTTCGGGTTGTCTCCATCTGATCGTCTCTAAAAGCCCGTAGAGGGCCCAGCCGAGGCGCAGGCTCCTATTAATAGCACTGCGGCGCTGAACTACACTGCTTGACTTTCCTTCTCCACCAAATCTCCGGGAGACAGACACAGCATATTTTTCTTTTGCATCCTTAGCATCTGGCACAAAATCTCATCCTCATTAAAGAAGGCACTCGCAACACAATTCTATTGATTTTTTAAATACCACCTTCTAGATGTGGTATTTAAATGAGAACCAAGGAGATAAAGGGTATTTATCCTACAGAGATATCCTGCAAAGCAAAGGAGCGATAAGCCTTTAAATACAAGTTAGACTATTATGTAGAAAGGGGACTAAATTAATTTTACATGGGTATTACTTGATAACTTTAGGTCAAGGTTAGTGGGAAACATACCATAACTCATAAAACAATCAATTTACAATTATGAGAAACACCTAAAATTGGAAATGTGTTCATCTGAGAGCTCTCCAGCATGTGGCGATACTGTTAAAAGTGTTTTAGACATAATTTGGAAAACCAACGACATGACCTGGTCACTTGCTTCTGGGTAGGAGACTCAATGAAATGCCCCCTACAGTAGTTCCAACCGCTGGAAACGGGTAGAAAGGTGATGAGATAACTAGGTTTAGCTTTTTAATTTTTTGAGGTGCCATGAGTTACAATACTCTTAATAGTTTCATGTATACAATTTCCAACACTATAGCCACCACCAGAGTGCCTGCTTCCCTCCACAAATGTCCCAAAGACCATCCATGGCCCCTTCCGGTTTTGTAGACCAACTCCCCAATGCAGCTGAATTTAGTCATTCAATACTCTCTTCACTATGAAACTTTATTTTTTCAGAAAGTGTTCACCTTGGGGTTATGTGCATATATGTATATATAAAAATATATATACACATATATGTAATATGATACCAATATACAAGGTCAGGCTAAACATGGATCAGGAGGTCTTGTCAAAGGTGGAAATCACCACAAACGTGTGGGAGTCATAGGTTAGTAAGACAGAGAAAGAAACAGTGTGCTAATAATTGTCGAAAGTACTAATACCAACCTAGAACTAAGCATTAAATACAGGCAAAAAGGTTACATGGTAACCTCTAAATGTATGTACTGCAATCCACAATGTGTAAGAGAAGGAAGAGAGAGAGAGAGGCGAGAGGAAGGGAGAGAGAAGAAAGAAGAGGCAAAGTGCCTGCCATAGAGGCAGGCTAGGGGAGGGGAAGGAATCAAGGACATTGGTGGTGGGAAATGGGCAGTGGAGGAGGGATCGGTGCTGGAACACTGTATGACTGAGACCCAGACATGAACATCTTTGTAACTGCATATCTCATGGTATATACAACCATGAGATATGCAACTTTGAATAAAATATTAAAAAAAGACTGGAGAACTGAATGGATAATCTCTGACATGCAGACTCGAACAAGAGGAGCTGCACAGTCGCCCAATTTACTGTCCTGAGGTATTTTCCAGGTAGCAATAAAAGGAGTTAGAACAGAGAGAAAAATTTCAGAGATCATGTTCCAGGAGAATCCAAGGCAGTGAGGAGGTATAGGACACTATAAGAGCAGAGATAACCACACATACACTGAAAGGACCTCCATGAAGATTCTTCATGAAGGTGCTTTCCTGGCATTGACAAGTTTTTGAAATACAGGTCTAGGATTTCAGGTTTAACACTGGATTGTCCTGCAGGGAGCATAGGTTAACTGAACCGTACCCATCCAGTGCTCCTGGAGTCACACTGTATTCCACCAGGGATAAACATCAAGGCAGGCTTACATCGGAGGAAAAGAAAAGCGAACTGGGGCCAGAAAGACAGTACAGTGGGCACGGCGCTTTCCTGCCATGCAGCCACCCAGGCTCAACTCCCGCACCCAACAAGATCCCAGTGAGTCCTGCCAAGAGTGATCGCTGAATGAGGAGCCAGGAGTAAGTCCTGAGTACCACCAGGTGTGGCTCAAAAAATGGAGGGAGAAGAAGAGAAGAGAGGGAAAAGGCAGAGGACAGAGGGGAGGGGTAGCGGGAAGGGGAGCAGAGAGAACAGGTGTAGAGGTAGTAACAGCAGTATGAGGGATGTGACAGCAGCAGCTAATGTTTACTGAGGAGTTACAGCCCCTTTGAAGCGCTTTACATAATAAATTCATTTATTATTCAAGACAGTCCTGTTGTTGTGTGAAGCAGGTACTATCATTGTACTTCACAGGTGACAATTAGCTTATTTCACTTAAACAGTATCTCTAAGGTTTATCCATGTAGCATGGATCAGAATTTCTTTCCTTTGGAGCTGTTGCCTTCATTTGGCTGACCCTGGTTGTATCTGACCCCCCCAACTACTGCCAAGACTGCTCCCTGATTACAGTGCCAGGAGCAAGGTCCGAGCACCATCGGGTGTGCCCCATTTCAACCCCCATAAGTTTCTTTCTTTTTTGGGGAGTCACACCTGGCGATGTTCAGGGGTTACTCCTGGCGGTGCTCGGGGGACCATATGGGATGCCAGGGATCGAACCGGGCCGGCACAGGCTGGCTGCATGCAAGGCAAACTCCCTACCCGCTGGTTATCGCTCCAGCCCCTCTTTCTTTAAAGGTTGAAGAATACATTCTGCCTATAGATCCTATATTATTTATATATTTATCTATGATAAACACTTAGGGTTTTTTCCTACATTTGGGTATATTGAAGTATACTAAATGGGTATACAAATACTTATTTGAGTCCTTGCTTTTAGTTCAGGTTGAGGTCAAAAGTAAAATTAATTGACTGAATGGTAAGTGTGTTTACCTTTTGGAGGAACATACTTAACCTCTCATGCCTGTAATGTATTCCAAAAATGAACTTTCCAGAACGCAAATCTTACCATTCCACTCTGAGACTGACAATCCTTAATGGTTCCATAAGCGACTACAGAATGGAATGCAAACTACCCATGCTACTGGACAGAATGGAATGCAAACTACTCATGCTAGTGGAGTCTTCTGAGGCAACTCTCCTCCTATCCTATCAATTCCTGTATCACAATGACCCCACTCTTTCTCTACAGTTCCCAAGCACTTTGTAATTAAAAGTACTTCCATAAGTACTCCCATTATCTTTGTTTAACAGTTTATATTTCTAACCCCTCACTCTATCATTAACAGTTTACGTTACTCTTTCTAACATGGAGCTAAAAGCTACATGATAACAAGATTTATACATTCATTCTTATATGTTTTACCAATAACCCTGATGATAGTAGAGACATAATATGCATTAATAACCAATTCAACTGTTCAGAGAAGAGAAACAGTAACATATTTAGAGGCAGAAGAGTAAAAATAATATACATATGCGCAATAAATACATATATATTACACACATACAAGTTCAACACACATGAGGAAATGTATTTATATAAAACATGTGATCATTCACAAGCTAGGCCCTTTCCAGTGTGACTTACAATGCATTCATGATCCTCACAACACAGAAAGAGACAGCGAAGTTACACACCTCACTTGTTTGTCAGACACAGTACCAATCTCTGCTGAGGCCTATCAAACATCTATGCTAAAGTTCTTTGATTTTATAAATATGACACAAAGAAATATATCCGAAACACAGATTCAACAGAACTGAAAAAATGCGAGTTAAGCGGCAACCACTGGCATTCTGTAATGTGCCTGTGTAGTTGACAGGCAGGGCTGGAGTGGGGAGTCAGGCTAGAGAGGGAGATTGGGAGTAGAGTGGAGGGAAGCGGACCCCCGTGGGAGGACTGGTGTTGAATTACTGTGTGCTTCCAACTCAGCTAATAGTAACTTTGTAATTCGTGGCTCTTTAATAAAATCTTAAAAAAATAAATATGTTTTGCATCTGGAACTCAAAGGCTATGTGATGTTTTGATTGAAAAATGAGTTCGTTTTTATACTCATACACAGGGAAAATGGTTTTACTCTGTTCTAGGAAGGAACTGGAAAAGTATCACAGCACATGCACTTGATCAGAATTACAAAAAATTGTGCCTGGAGAAACAAGTTAAACCAACGTAAACGATAATTTCTGTATACAGACAATTGCTACTTGATTTTTCAAACCCGATAAACTGTTCTGATAGAGGAAATTTCAGTTTCTCTAAAGGCTTTAACTTTTCAGATTACACCATAGCAGCAGGTAAAAACAGACTTAATGGGTTTCTGTTCATGAGCTGATACCGAAGGGGACTGGTTCCCGCATCAGTAATGTAAAGAAATGACATTTCTTAGGAGTGTGATACAGTAAACAATCTTCTGACAGACTAAATGCATTTTCATGAGTCCTAAAAAAAAGGAAATTCTAGGAAGGATTTCAACCTACGAACTCATGAGCATTATTTATGTATTACCTCTAGGTACTTGGCCTAAATCAGAAACAAAATGTGTCAATAGGAAATAAGCTGACAAATAAGATTGAATGGATTTCTGAACACAGAGAAAAGCAATACCCTTGCTATAGGATTCAGAATAAATACACTGATGACAAAAGTGGATTTTTCTTGTCGAAGTGTAAAATAAAATTTAATTTTTTCAGTCTGAGTAAAATCTCTGCAGTATTTCCCAAGTCAGTGGAACCCTGCCTCCACCAAGATCAATGGGGTGGGGAGGGGGGCAGGTGGTAACAGCCTCAGGTAACAGCTGTGCCTAGGGGGTCTGAGTCCGTCAGAAAAACTGAGTCCATCAGTTTTTCACAAGGTGGGGTAGGCCAAATAAGTTTTGGGGATTTCTCATCTACAGTCATTCAAATGCACTTCACAATGCCTTACACCTGAATTTCATAATGAGATTGACTCTGCATAGCCCGTTTTCCTAAATAAGGCCATGAAGACAACTTTTGAACAGCATTTCAGTAACTGATCTTAGAAGTGAGCCTCCTTTATAGAGCAAAATTACAGCACAACAAAGGACATGGTCTATTTGAGCCTCATGCAGATAAATGATCTGTTAAAGCCACTACAGGAACAAACTGAGTTCATGGTTAAAGAACGTTTTGTGAGTACAATGTAACACACCAATACACATTTGATAAATATTGCGGATGAATTTCTAAAAATGATTGTCAGGAGCTAATGTTTCCAACCTCTAATGCCACATGATTTTAAAAGGCTTAAGTTAGAATATTTTAAAACCTAACTATTTTGAGTGGTTGGTTTATCTAGAAACATTTGAGGCAAGAGAGAGCTAAGAAGACTCAAATGCCTCACAAAAAGTGAAATGTTATTGAGCTGAAGCGAAAGTGAACATGACTGAAACAAGAGCGGTATATGCCACACATGCATGTACCAACTCAAACTTGGTTCCTGGCACCACATTACCCCGTGAGCATTTCCTCCTGTGGCGCTGGAGGTCCAGAGCACCAAGAAGCACGGCCCTAGTGGTCCTTGGCTTGGGCACCCAGGGCAATCCTGTCTCCCCAGCCCTAACATTCAACTTTCCAGCCTCGTTGGCGAAGAAGCTCTGAGAATGGCCCCTGAACACCCTGAACAGTGTTTGGGAGGGTCACCCTGAAACCCCAGCAGCATAAAATAAGAACAAAACTTCACTGACTGAAAACCAAACTCAAGTACAAGTGAAACTAGAAAAAATGAGAAACAGGAAAAAAGAAAAAAAAGGAAGGAGTGAAACATGGAATTGGAACCTTAAAACAGAAATAGATATTATTTTTAAATTAAACTAAAAATAATTCATAATGTATGATTTTATTCTTGGAAAATTCTAGAAAGTTCAAACTAATGTGTAATGGCAGAAATCTGTTTCATGGATGTTTAGAGGATGGTAAAGGAGGTAAAGACGTGAGAAAAGGATACAAAGCTTCACAATGAAACTACTGAGAGTGTTGGATTATCTTTAATAATGTAATTATGTACCATCTTTAATTATGTAATGGTAACATACATATAGCAAGCAGGTGCAATATATTTCATCTAACTTTGCTCCAAAATAAAGTTCACTTTTTAAGTGAACTTTAATATTAATATTAGTAAATTTAGTAAATATTAGTAACATTAGTATTACTAAATATTAGTAATATTAGTAAAATTAAGCAAGCAAGATACTGTGAAGACAAATTTTAAGCAAGTTTATTTTTGGTCAATGTTTTTTAAAGCCTTCTCATTCAATTAGGTCATTTGGGCTAATTGAGTGTGAAAATATCTCAGATTTGCTTGATGGTATCCCTTACAAAATTCTAAAAATACTGTCTCCAAATCACATACTTTCCCTAACATGGGTATTACATGAACAGGTGGAAGAAATAAAATTTTCCTTTGTAAATGGAGAAAAAAAAGAATGTAGTGAATCAGGAAGAGCAGCTACAGAGAAAGCAAACAGGACCGTCAGAGGAGGGGAAAGGCAAGACACCAAGAACAGCTCAGAAGCTAGACACATCCTCTTTGCCCAGCGCAGAGGCCAGAGCAGTAAGAATCAAAGGCACACACAGTAGAGATATTCAGTGAGGAGAACTCACTAATTTATCATTGTACATTCTAATTTTTAAAAAAGATCATCTTACAAAAATGTCTACTGCTTCCAAGGCAAGAGTGGAAGAAACATCTCTCCTGTCCTTAGGAATTCTGGAGGGGCAATCTGAAGGATAAAGGAACGTGGCAAAGGTGTGTGAGTATTTTCCTACAGGATCGCTCTGAACCTCTTCATGTTGGGGCAGGATTTGACTTTCAACAGCAAGTCCAACATACTTATGAATAGCACATAGTTTAAATTTGAGGGAAATGTCTAAATAGCTATTAAATAAATGTTTTACATCATCTCTTCTGATGAAACAAACTATATATTTGGCCAGAAAATCACAAATATTCCACACCTGTCAATGATTAACATAAAACACTGAAATTTGAGCTTACATTTATAAAGATACCAAGTTCACAAATGATGCTGTTTAGAGAACACAAACTCAGCACACGGCAGTAAAATGCAGGGAGATGATCAGAGAATTTTATCGGTGCCTTCATGCACACTAATGTGGCTGCACTTGGGCTTCAATTACATAGAGTTAAAATACACAAGGGACAACAAACGCCCTAGGGACAGAATTGTGGTCTGAAATTAAGTGCCTGAAGAGGACAGCTACAAGATTGCAAATAATGCTCTACACAGCCACAGAGGTAGATTCCTGAACAAAGAGCGGAGACCTAGCAGGCATATTCCAGCTCACCTTCAGAGTACTGAACAGTATGATGATACTATGAATTTAATATTCTACTTAGTTTAAAGAAATTGGGTATTGGAGTTAATCTCACCCAAGGTGCAAGGCAGAGCCACCAACTAGATTCAAAACTCACACATTCTGGTACCTCTACGCTTCTCTCATACATTTGTAGTCTTCAAGGCAAATAAAGCAGGAGTTGGGTGACCTGTTCACAGTTTTCTTACCAAAGCAATTTGCTTGAATTTTTAATACTCAAGACCCTTGTTACGGCAAAACCCTACAGTTATCTCTGCACTGTTTCCATGGTTTGAGATTACATGTACACATCAGAAATAGAGAGAAAAACTACAAGAACCCAGGATCCTGAGCCACCATCTATGAAACAACTGAAATGGGACTCAAGGAAAGACTCAAATCTTCCTTCATAAAAGAAACTTATTACATGAGCCTCTCAGACATGGGGCAGAGCTGTTCCTCGCTCTCCCTGTGCACAGCCGTTCATGAGGCAGTCGGGAGGCATGGCAGGTTCTAGCCCTGGCCCACCACCTCGGCAGAGCCCTCACAACAAGCCAGACCACCCCGCCTCACTTCACGGGCACTGCCATTTTCCACATTTGGACTTCCCTCTCGTCAGAACTCCACCCAGCAGACCAGCCCATCACAGCCCGGATCATCGACACCCACCCTGCAGCAGCTTTTTCCTCAATCTGGCCCAGGTATGCTGGTCCAGAGACTCTCAGACATGGGGCAGAGCTGTTCCTTGCTCTCCCTGTGCACAGCCATTCATGAGGCAGTCGGGAGGCATGGCGGGATCTAGCCCTGGCCCACCACCTCGGCAGAGCCTCACAACAAGCCAGACCACCCGCCTCACTTCACGGGCGCCGCCATTTTCCACATTTGGACTTCCCCTCTCGTCAGAACTCCACCCAGCAGACCAGCCCATCACAGCCTGGCTCGCGGCTGCTGCGCGCGGCGGCTCATCATTAAATGCTTTATTTGGAGGTGTTTAAAAGAGTTTGCCTCCCGCTCGGCAAGCCTGGCAAGCTTCTCGTGTTGTTTTTGATATGCCAAATTCCAGTAACAATTATATTAGGTCATTCCCATGACCTAATATAATGGTTTGAGGCTCTTTATGTTCCTGTAGCAAGCCGATGCCCCCTGTTTCTACTGGCATGAGACAGGACATATTGAGATATTACTGGTGCCCGCTCTAGCTAATAGATGATCAACAGGAAGATCGTGATCGTGATCGTGATTACATGTACATGCAAACACACAGAGACACACACTTAGACTGTGGAGAGTTTATGGAAATCACTTAACACAAGAAAGATTTTGGGGCCGGAGCGATAGCCCAGCAGGTAGGGCGTTTGCCCTTGCTTGGGCGGCCTGTGCCGGTCGGGTTCAATCCCTGGCATCCCATATGGCCCCCCCAAGCCACCGCCAGGAGTAATTCCTGAGTGCAGAGCCAGGAGAAAACCCTGAGCGTTGCTGGGTGTGACCCAAAAAAGCAGAAAAAAAAAGATTAAATGTACTATATTCATTTTAATAATTAATCAATGGCCATGACTACACCTTGGTTTAAAAAAAAGCTAAGACAAAATTAAAATCAACTATGCATTCCCAACCGCTGGACTAGAGCCGTTACCGACTGGATCCCAGGGATGTCAAAAGATCATGTGGCCGCCCACCTACAAGATGGTCAGACTTCTTCATCAAGACCCTGAACAAACGGTTTGAGGCTCTTTTTATTCCTGAAGCAACAGATGCCATTGGGCTACACTGGCACATGATAGGGTCCAATGGAAATGTTACTGGCGCCCACTCGAGCAAAACGATGAATAACAGGATGTCAAGTGATCAAGTGATGCATTCCTTTAGGAATAAAGACTGTCTTTATTAGAACTGGAAGACAAGCAGAGGAACTTAGAGGGTGAAGAAGTTCTTGAAGAGATGTTAGTATCACAGGCAGTGTAGGGGAAAAGTTCAAACAGGAGGGGCATAACAACGTATTTCTGCAGAGTATTTAAAGGAAAGAAAAGCAGCCTGGCCTCGTGGTGAGGCAGGCTTGGGCCCATCTGAGTCACCTTGAGTGAGTCCATTAGCTACTCCTGAGTCAAATGGGATAAATTCTCAAATGATATAGACATTCTTGTATGACCAAAACCCGGATATGAACATCTTTGTAATTGTATATCTCACGGTCATATAATAAAATATTTTAAATATATAGATTTTTTTTAATTTTAAGGTTCATTTTATTCATTCATTCATTTATTTATTTATAATATTTTATTATACCACTGTGTGATATACAATTACAGAGATGTTCATGTTTGGGTTTTGGTTATAATGTTCCAACCCAACACCTATCCCTCCACCAGTGGCCCATTTCCCACCACCCAATTCCTCCCCCTCCCTAGCCTGCCTCTATGGCAGGTTCTTTATCTCTTTCTCTCTCTCTCTCTCTCTCTCCCTTTCTCTCCCTTCCTTCTCTTATACATTGTGGACGGTAATACATACATTTAGAGGCATGTTTTATTTTAAATGAGAAATAAAGTATTATGTTCAACTATTCATGTTCCAAAATGCTTTTTTGAAAAGCTTTTAATAAAATAGTTTATGTAAACTGGAACATATTATAAGCCATCATTTTTGAAGTAAAATTCATGATTATGATATAACAATTTGATCATTTCATTTCTTCATTCACACATTTGCTTTAGCTACAGGGATCATATCCAGAGCATCACACGCCAAAGCATGGAACTTCACCACTGCAGATACATCCTGTCTGCAGATTAGAACTTGATCAAGCTCATAATGACTTAAGATTCCCATGCACATTAAATATCTTCATAAAATAAAATTCACTTGTGTTTAAAATAATTTTTATTACCATTTTCCTGAGGGGAAAAGAAAAGGTTTCAGATAACCGGATGTAAGTGAGGAAGGCATGGAAAGTCTGAACGGCAGGCGGCCCCCAGTTTACTCACAGTTTCATTTAGGTTGAGCCTCTTGTGACAGCTTGAGGAATCTCCCAGTGCCTGACATACACGCCCTACACCCTAAAGGATTGACTAGGGGCTCCTGGGCCATCATCTGCTGCAGTTCTAAACTCTGTCTCAGGATAGGATAACAACTGGCTTCACTCAGGTCAGAGTAAGACCCAGCATTGACATAACCAACTGACTGTAAAGCAAGAAGTGGTTCAGCGCATACGAGACACTGCAAGGGAAAGGGTCACATTCCGATTGACAGGAATTTCTGAAGCCCATTCCCTCTAGCTTTATTTTTATAATATTTCTAAAATGATGCAACGTGTCTTATATATAAACACAGATACAAGAGTATGCTACCTGCACGGCAGAGCCTGGCAAGCTACCCGTGTTGTATTTGATATGCCAAATACCAGTAACAATTATAGACCTCATTCTGGAATGGATTGAGGCTCTTTGTGTTCCTGGAGCAAGCAGATGCCCTTGGGCTCTACTAGCATGAGACAGGACATATGGAGATGTTACTGGGTCCCTTCGCAAATCGATGATGAGCGGGAAGACAGTGATACAGTGATACAGTGATACACAGATACTATTCTCTCGATTGATTTTCCTTGCTTTAGAAAATGATGGGGATACTAAGGACTAATTTTTAATTGTCATAATTATATTAAATGTGTTTACCAAAAAGCCTTTTTACACATGCACGTGTACAGAAAGTTTTCTGGATAATTTGCTGTGACAGCAAAAATTAGCTTAAAAATCGAAAGCTTAGACATTAGTTGATAATGTCTGAATGAGGAAATAACATATGCATGCACATTCATAATTGTCCTTTCCTCTGTCTAAATGCAACAGTGTTTCTAGTAATGGCCAAGCTGCTCCTCCTCTCTTTGCCCCATTTCCTTTTTCACTATATTAGTGATATAAGCTGATTCTTCACAGCTTCTCAATCAACACATATAAATTGAAAGGATTTCACCAGGGGCAGAATGAGCAAAAGAGATAGTAGAATGGGAAGGCACCGAAGGAGCAGTAGAGGCAGGAAAATGGGAAGGCACCGGAAGGAGCAGTAGAGGAGAATGAGAAGGAGCAGTAGGCGGGGGGAGAATGGGAAGGCGCCGGAAGGAGCAGTAGAGGCGGGAGAATGGGAAGGCGCCAAAAGAGCAGTAGAGGCGGGAGAATGGGAAGAGCACTGGCCTTGCAAGCGGCACACTTGGGCTTAATATCTAGCATCCCATATTGTCACCCCCACGCCCTGCTGTGACCCCTGAGCACCGAGCAGGACTAATGCCCTGAGAACCACCTGTGTGGTCAAAAACCAACCATGCAAAAATAATGGAAGAGGGGAAACAAGGATTCCATCAAATCAAGATTATTTCATTATTTCATTCAGTTTTTTTCAGTGTCTTTATACTTTCTTTTTTTTCCCATTTTGAATTGATCCAGTTGAGAGATAAACTATCAGTCCAATGTTTTTCCAGTAAAACTACCAACTATCTCAGGTCTATTTGTTTCTGTGTTTATACCACATCACTGGTGCTCAGGGATAGCTCCTGGCTCTGTCACAGGTATCAGTCCTGGAGTACTCACGGGACACTGTGGCGTGCTGGGGATTAAACCTATGTTGTCCACACGCCGAGCAAGTGGCTTACCCATTGTACTATTGATTTGGCTCCTCAATACAGTATTTTTTTATACCTGTATAACACTAAACATTAGCCAAACGGCACAAATGCTGGCTGACTTCGACAGAGAATGTGGAAAGATAGGTCTACAGCTGAATCTGAAGAAAACCATGTTTATGAAAAATGAACTAGTTCCTGAGACCCCATTCACTCTCAATGGATCAAACATCTCTGAATGCAGCAGTTATGTGTACCTAGGTCGAGAAATCAACATGATGAACGACCTAAAACCTGAGCTGCGCAGGAGGAAGAGAGCGGCATGGAATGCCTTCAAAGACATTGAAGAAATAGCTAAAAGGACAAAGAACCTCCGGCTCTGGGCACATCTCTTTGACTCCACCGTTCTCCCTGCATTAACATATGCCTCAGAGACCTAGGCCCCTACGAAAGCAGGATGAGAATGCTATTCGGGTCTCCCAGAGAGGAATTGAAAGAGCTATGCTTGGAATATCATGCCTCACTCAAGTGAGAGAAGGAATCCGGAGTTCTGACCTCCATCGCTATTCCAGAATCAGGGATGCTGTCTCATATGCCAAGGCATCGAAAATCAGATGGGCTGGACATGTAATGCGATTTGGAGACTACTGCTGGACTAGAGCTGTTACCGACTGGATCCCATGGGATGTCAAAAGATCACGTGGTTGCCCACCTACAAGATGGTCAGACTTCCTTGTCCAGACCCTGATGGAACAGTTTGAGGCTCTTCATATTCCTGAATCAACCAGATGCCATCTTCGCTAGGACCCTCTGCCAATAGAATCCAAAAAGAATAACTTCAAAGGAAGATTACAAAGGAATAAGAACAAGAACATGGAAAGAGAAGAGTACAGAGACTGCATAAGCCCTTTAAACCATAGAATTCCATTTTCAAACACTGGAACTTAAAAGGAAATCTGGTATTGATTTTTTCCATTTAAGCAACAATCTGGGAGCAGCGCAAATGAGAAGACATGAAAAAATTCAGGAAACGTCACGACACGACACAGTCAGGGTTCTGAGGTTATCGTCCTATCACTAGCCATTAAGCCACAGATTTCAAATCTCCATTCCAAACTCAGCCTTCTAAAAAGGTCATCTGGGATGCAATAGAAAAGACTCCCTGGTGATGACATGAACATAAAGTATGTACCAGGGGACTTTGAATAAAGCTGTTAATGTGGGAATTGTTTATGCTAGATACTAAAAGTACTGTTTGAATCCGCAGATTATATTATGAAATTAAGGGCCAGAACTGACTGTTTTGTATATAGAAATCCATGTTGAGATGACCCCAAGCTCTAAGTGCAAAGCCTGCTATACATGTGGACGAGAGCAGACTGTCTAGACAGCCGGCGCTGCTCTCTGCTCACCTCTGAGTGCACAGCCCAAGGGGCATGCCCAGGGCCAGTGAGTCGGGCTATGGAACTCTGGAGAGATGGAGAGATACTTTCATCCTGGGATGGTCTGAAGAGGCCAATACCACACCCCTCATGAACAACAGTGCACCCCTTCCTCACAGGGATACATTTTCAGTGCAAGTATTTTCAAAATTCAACTCATCTCTGTAAGAGGCACTGAGGCTTCTGTCCCTCCATGTTCCATCTTCCAAAATGAACTGAAAAGAAGAAACTGTCACCATAAAAAATGGGTATTAATAGGTTCTTAAACTGTCACCATAAAAAATGGGTATTAATAGGTTCTTAAACTGTCACCATAAAAAATGGGTATTAATAGGTTCTTATCCACAATAAGAGTTGTGGATAGAGGGTAAACAGAACCAACAGAAGCAGACTGAAACACCCCAATCTGCAGGAAGAGTTCAGGAATCACTTGTTTCTGCCCTAACACAAGTAAGCACATTTTGGTTTTGTTTACCAAACTGTCTTCTTTATGGTACTAGGGCACAAATCTAATCAAAAATCATTATTATAAAATGTATATGTTATAGTCACTCATAGTAAAATGTTAGTCTTTAAGTTATAAACACAGTTTTAAAGTATGTCCTCTAAAAGTCAAGAAATGGCTTTTTAATGTCAGTATTGCAGGCCTAGTAAGTCCTCAAAATGCCCCTCCAGAGAACAAGAAGTTTTAGAATTGATGGGGACTAAGACCACCGAGGCCGTCTCTGAAGACATAGTCAAGGAGGGGGCCGAGGCCTGCTTGTAGACTGCCGAGGTTGGAGCGGCTCCTGGCAGCTCTACCAGACTGCCCAATCCCACTCTCGTGGTTTATTTTTCTTCAATGTGTCAAGGGATCCTTTAAAATACAACATTAACATCAAAAAAAGCCTAAGTTATAATACTAAGATCATGTCTGAGAAATGACCCTGGGATAGTCTATACCCAATTTCATCAAATAAAATAACATTCTCCAGTTTCAGACACACTGATATTTTTTTAAATAATACTTCCATTTCTTTTCATCTAAGAAATTATTTCTTGACTTATTCCTGCCAAGAAGAAATCTATTCCTATGTCTCCAAATAAAGGCTAACCTAACTGGAAAGGGGACTGTGGTTATGTAACTGCTATTCGACCCATCCCCACCACCTGGGAGCATCCGAACAAAAAGATCTTTTCACAGAGAAGGTCAGAAGGCTCCAGGCCAGCACCCAGGGAGCTCAGATACCTGCTGAACTCCTGGCTACACAAAGTTTCCATCTGTGCAAGATTGGGATTCAAGCAATCACAACTGTTCACTGAGGTTATATGGCACCCAAAGTCTTACTGACTCAGTGGAGATGATCCAATTACTCCTTGTGTGTGCAGAAGAGAGGCACAAAAGTGAAGCTTCCAACCCTCCTTTCAAAAATAAAAATCTCTAATATCTGCTGCTGAGTCTTCAGGCATGTAATATATATCTTTTGGTGTTCCTAAATCCCTTTGCAGAGGATAGAAGTACTGCTGCTGAGTCTTCAGGCATGTAATATATATCTTTTGGTGTTCCTAAATCCCTTTGCAGAGGATAGAAGTACTGCTGCTGAGTCTTCAGGCATGTAATATATATCTTTTGGTATTCCTAAATCCCTTTGCAGAGGATAGAAGTACTGCTGCTGAGTCTTCAGGCATGTAATATATATCTTTTGGTGTTCCTAAATCCCTTTGCAGAGGATAGAAGTACTGCTGCTGAGTCTTCAGGCATGTAATATATATCTTTTGGTGTTCCCAAATCCCTTTGCAGAGGATAGAAGTACTGCTGCTGAGTCTTCAGGCATGTAATATATATCTTTTGGTGTTCCTAAATCCCTTTGCAGAGGATAGAAGTACTGCTGCTGAGTCTTCAGGCATGTAATATATATCTTTTGGTGTTCCTAAATCCCTTTGCAGAGGATAGAAGTACTGCTGCTGAGTCTTCAGGCATGTAATATATATCTTTTGGTGTTCCCAAATCCCTTTGCAGAGGATAGAAGTACTGCTGCTGAGTCTTCAGGCATGTAATATATATCTTTTGGTGTTCCCAAATCCCTTTGCAGAGGATAGAAGTACTGCTGCTGAGTCTTCAGGCATGTGATATATATCTTTTGGTGTTCCCAAATCCCTTTGCAGAGGATAGAAGTACTGCTGCTGAGTCTTCAGGCATGTGATATATATCTTTTGGTGTTCCCAAATCCCTTTGCAGAGGATAGAAGTACTGCTGCTGAGTCTTCAGGCATGTAATATATATCTTTTGGTGTTCCCAAATCCCTTTGCAGAGGATAGAAGTACTGCTGCTGAGTCTTCAGGCATGTGATATATATCTTTTGGTGTTCCCAAATCCCTTTGCAGAGGATAGAAGTACTGCTGCTGAGTCTTCAGGCATGTAATATATATCTTTTGGTGTTCCTAAATCCCTTTGCAGAGGATAGAAGTACTGCTGCTGAGTCTTCAGGCATGTAATATATATCTTTTGGTGTTCCCAAATCCCTTTGCAGAGGATAGAAGTACTGCTGCTGAGTCTTCAGGCATGTAATATATATCTTTTGGTGTTCCTAAATCCCTTTGCAGAGGATAGAAGTACTGCTGCTGAGTCTTCAGGCATGTAATATATATCTTTTGGTGTTCCTAAATCCCTTTGCAGAGGATAGAAGTACTGCTGCTGAGTCTTCAGGCATGTAATATATATCTTTTGGTGTTCCTAAATCCCTTTGCAGAGGATAGAAGTACTGCTGCTGAGTCTTCAGGCATGTAATATATATCTTTTGGTGTTCCCAAATCCCTTTGCAGAGGATAGAAGTACTGCTGCTGAGTCTTCAGGCATGTAATATATATCTTTTGGTGTTCCCAAATCCCTTTGCAGAGGATAGAAGTACTGCTGCTGAGTCTTCAGGCATGTAATATATATCTTTTGGTGTTCCTAAATCCCTTTGCAGAGGATAGAAGTACTGCTTTATTCAAACCCAAGTCTGCAGCTTCATATCTTGCGTAAAGAATCTGGTTCAAAAAATTTAGAAGAGAATAAATTTAAAGTATTATAACAAAAAAATAACATGGTTAAGAAATTAAACTGATTCAAAGAAAGACATGATATCATAAGAATAATTTCCTGCTATTAAAAATGCAGCTAAATTCAATAGTCATTTTCACAACTACAGAAATCCTTTTCAAACAATGTTAAGACAGTCCAAACACAGTAAGCTTTAACTTCAGAAAGTCTCATATTTCAAAAATTCTCTTAAGGAACAGTTCTTTTAAAATATGTGTCCTATGACTACTTAAAATAGTGTTTAAGTTACTGAAACTCTGGAGCGAAGCTCTTCTTCCCAGGGTAGAGATGATGCCAAGAAATCTGAGTCATCTGTTCCACATAAAATCGAGAGACTAAGACCAAAGTCAAGCAGGTGAAGGGAGCTGAGGCTTGAAGTTCAGAACAGCCTGGATTAAGGCATTGAGGGCTCCTAGAAAAAGCAAAGGGCCTCCCAGTGAGCTATGCTGAAGGTAGGGAATTGATAAATACAAAACAGACACAAATATTTAACCCATTAATGGCTACCAAGGGTAATTTCCTGCCAGGAACAGCTAGATGTTGTGGGGGTGTAGAGATAAAGCAAGAATGCTCCACTGCTACAGAGCACACAATCTGCAAGTGTAACAATGCTTATATGTACAAAAATGCAGAGCAGTAGAAAATGTTCACTACAGAAACTCGGAATGTGTTGCAAGAACCAAAAGAAAAGGAAACAGCCAAATCTGAGAACACATTGACTTGCGTGATCTTCACCTGGTGTCTATGGTAACACTATGCACCAAGGCTAGTCTAGTCTCAACTGTTGTCTACCAACTATACACCAAAGCAAGTCTAGACTTCACCAGATGTCTACCAACTATGCACCAAAGCTAGTCTAGTCTCACCTGGTCTCTACCAACTATGCACCAAAGCTAGTCTAGTCTCACCTGGTCTCTACCACCTATGCACCAAAGTTAGTCTAGTCTTCACCTGCTGTCTACCAACTATGCACCAAAGTTAGTCTAGTCTTCACCTGCTGTCTACCAACTATGCACCAAAGTTAGTCTAGTCTTCACCTGCTGTCTACCAACTATGCACCAAAGCTAGTCCAGTCTTTACCTGGTATCTACCAACTGTGTACCAAAGCTAGTCTAGCTGCTTCAGAGGCAAGAGTCAATGAAACAAAATATATTCTGGCCTTTTCTGACTGAAATTCTAGCCTGGTTAATAAAAGGTTAAAAGTATTTTCAGGAAACACCAAATTCTGTGAAAAAAAGTTTTTATTGCTATTAGACTTAAATTGCAATTTAAGCCAGGAAAGTCTTGTCTAAGGTAACTATCTGCCAAAGGATTAGAATGAATGAAAAGTGTAAGATTCACACTTTTCATTTCAGAATTTCTGGCAGAGAAAATGGGCAGCAGACTACAGGGCGCAACTGTTCTGTCTGTGGAAGAGCAGCAAGGCCTGTAGCGGCGGCAGTGCTGAGTGAGAGTACCCCGAGACAGGGCAGCGGTGCTAAGTAGGAGTGCATGGAGACAGGCAACCAGAGGGGAGGGGCTCAGCCACATGCCCTTGTAAGCTGGGTCAGGACTCTGAAGAAGGATCACGTCTACTAGGATTCAAGAAAGTGTGTGTCTATTTTGAACACAATACATCATTATGGTAATTTTCACAATTAATATTAACTCATAACCACTAACTATAGAGCCTCACTGGTTCATAGTCCCATACCTTAAGAGACCCAGTCATGATTTTTCATGTCCCAGTAACTGTTCAGGATTAAATCTAGAATAAGTCTTCAACACTGAGGTCCCCTTTGGATCCAGCTGACTATGATGGTTTCTCAAACTTTTTTTTTTTGCTACTTTGTGCAGTGATAGTTTTGAGGATTACTGATCAGAAACATGGTAACAGATCCCTCTACTGGAATGAGTCATACTTTCCTCATGATTAAGCATGGATATAAAGAGCCGTTTTCCTCATATTCATAGTCCATTCTATCAATATGGTTTTCTAACTGTAGATACAGACTCCAATCACCAGGCTCAAAGTTTCCTTTACAGTAGGGGGCTGGAGTCTGACTGCCTGCAACAAATGATCCCCTGAAATCCACTGGGAGTTATCACTAAGCACAGAGCCAGGGGTAATCCATAACCATCTGGCAGCCCACCAGATGCATTTGCAAACACAGAAACAAAACAACCATAATCCATACACATACTTATGTCTCAAACGATCTGCCATTTCCATCATAAACCCCTTTCACCATTTTAACGGTCATTAAATTCCTCAACAGCAGATAGAAGTAAGACAGCTGAAAAGTTTGAGCTGAATCAAGAAACTAGAATTTTTCTTGTATGAAGCAGAAACTCAGTCATTAACAGAACTACAGTAGAACCTAGAATAAACACTTCTATACAGGTGTGCACATGGTAAAATGAATCTTCCAGAACCGCTTTTCAGATCTCTGGAGGTACAATAAATGTGTGTGCAATAGCCAGCACACAACAACCAAGCATATGCCATCACAATTGACCAAAGGGCAAGGAGAACCACAGGAGGGTGTGAGTTGCAGGAACCAAAGTGTGCATCAGAATGAGGAAAACTGTTCACAACTAAAGTGTTCAATACTATAACTAGATGTGTCACTCCTGGTATTCCTACTGCAACGATTTAAGGAAGGAAGGAGGAGAAAATTAAAAATATGGAGTTTTTTGTAAGTACAGGGAAAAAAGAATATAAAAGCATCTGCAGAAAGACTGAGGGCAAGTTTGAGAAATGATTATCAGACCTCTGTAACACAATCTCATTTACTCAGTGGAGATGCTATTATCATTTTCATTTTGAGGGGGCACAACTGAGAGCGAAAACTTTACTGAGACTGTAGGAAAACATTCCTTTTAGGGATGTGTAGTCCCAACATAGCAAAGAGAATACAATGAGACTGTCGGCATACTTTTCAAATGTTCTGTAAAAATAATCCCCTGTTTAGGTGGTTTCGCATTTTTATTGTTAAATTGGGAGAGAACAAACAAGGAGAGGCCAGAAATGAAAATTAACGGTAGGAATTTATGCGACCAGATAGAACATAAAGCAGAGAGAACTGAACATTGCGTACAGCCTGTGAACTAAGAGCTAAATCTCTCACTCCTAACTGAGTCTTTTCTCTTCCCTCACTCTCCAGCCACTTTTGGCTTACACGTAGCTTCTAAACACTCTGAGGAAAAAAAATCATGGAAGTAATCCAATAAGCAAACAAAAGCGGAAAGAATTTTTATGGATTTTACTATCCATCCATGAAAGCTTAGAATTCTTTTCAGTATTGTTAACAAATTATCACTACTAGACAGAATATCTACTTTTAAATTATCTTTTCTTACTCCTCTCACTTACAGCAAAGAGTTTTCAAGTTCCAGGAGGAACATACATCCTCTACATAATATAAAGACATCAGCAGTTAGCTTAATTTTTATATATGCAAGTATCATCCAGATGTTTATAATATTAGTATGATGAATGTCCTTTGTTTTGAAAGTTGTTCCCAAATTACGAACCTACACTGAGATTCACAGATAGAATTTTTGAAATTGTTAATTCCTTCTCTTTAAAATAAGATCATGGATGTCTGCTAAACTCTCAGCTGACTGTGCCCTGCATGGCATGTCGTGCAGACAAGGCTGAACATCAGTTCACAGAACGGCTCCAAGGTTAGGGAAAATGTTCATTGTTAAGGTAGATACCTACTTACAATCATATTATCTTATTTTCTGTAGATCACAAGGGGTTTTTTAGTTTTTTGGTTTGTTTTGCCTTGCTTTTTTTGGGTTACACCCAGCAGTACTCGGGGATTATTCCTGGCTCTGCACTCAGGAATTACTCCTGGTGGTGCTCTGGGAACCAATTGGGATGCCAGGGATCTAACCAGATTGGTCTGATGCAAGGCAAACGTCCTTCTCACTGGACTATTGATCTGGCCCCGGAAAGGTTGTATTACAAAAAGATAATTCACTTCAAGTGCTTACTGGCACCATGTCAGATATTTTATAAACAATATGGAGTTACAAATGTTTATTGTACTTTGTCTAAATGCAAATAAATGATGACCCAGAGTGCTAGAAATAAAAATCAAGTGGAAAAGCAAATGTTTAGTATGTGCAAAGACCTGAACACAATCTCCATCCTGGTATCAGAGCACTGCCAGGAGTGACACCAGCTAATGTGCCAGGAATGTGAAGAAACCCAAAACGGTGAAATCAACAAGAAGATGTGGACAGGGCCATACAGGTAATTCACGGTTTAAGCATGCACCAACTCTGGCTCAATTCCTTTCATCACATTTCATCACATACAGGTCCCTCAAAGACCACCAGGAACAAGCCATACATGATCAAGCATGCCCCCATAAAAAACAAAGTGTGGAATATGTTTCTCATGTGTTAAATCAAGGCTATCCAACCTGCCTTAGCAAAAAATATAATTAATTTGTGACCATGTGGAACTCTGTTGCAGGACTCCTAAGGGCCGCTGCATCTTGCTCTGGATTGCCTCCCGCAAATCACTCTGTAGATAAGGGGGGTAGTCTAAATGTGGCAGTTTATCCGACCATGTATGCTTTACTAGCTGGTATAAATATTCTCCCATGCTATCCACAATAATCGTGGGACTAGCTAGATCTTACCAGCATATTAGCCTGGCCACGTAAGGACACCTAAGTAATTAGACCAGAGAGAAATGCTGTTTGCTTCCAAACAAACAAGCATGGCTCCCTGATAAAATATAAAACTACAATGAAGTAGAGGAGACTTGTGAAGGCTTGGAGAAATATTTAACTGGCATTGGTGTTGATCTTTGGTACAGTGACATGCCATCTCAGAAACCCCCTTCTCTACATTTCAAAGGCATTCCGGCTCAAAACATTAGCACAGTAAAGGCCCTAGGTGAGATGCAGGGAGGGACTACCTGAGGGCATTGGACCCTCCCTGCTTTCCATAACAATGGGAGGAAGGTCTGAGTTGCGGGGGGGATGGGTATAAACTAGCCGGTTCCAGCTCTCCCGGTCTTCTTCCCTGTGGGATTTCGCCTTGTGGCGTTTATTCCCCTTGGAAGTTTTACACGTGGCGGTCGCCATCTTGGTCTACACGTGGCTGGGGTTCTAGCCTGGAATCCTAAGCATCGGGTTTTTCCTTTTGCTGATTTGTATGCCTGAACCTGTGATAAGTAAAGCCCTTTAAAACCGCATCAGATTCCTGAGTGTTCATCCATTCCTCGCCCGGCCGAAGGTAGAAGGGAACTTGCTTCCCGGCACTGTCGGGGACCCCGCGAAGCGCCCCGACAGAACTCTGCACCCACAATTTCCATCTTCAATTTTTGTCTTGATGTAATGAAGTCAGCAACAGTTCCTGGGAATGAGACCCTGCTGACAGGAAGCGAGAAGCTTCCATCAAGCGTCCAGATAGATGAGAGTGAGGCTTCTAGTCCCAAGTCCCCAGAAGAATGGATAGGTTTGACTCCTTAAGACAAGACATCCAGCGGGGCCCACTCAACCTGGATTCCATGATTATCTAACAAAATCCTGAAAAAAAATAAATTCCTTGCTGCTTTAATCACTAAATTTTTGGGGTGGGGAGTAGGCAGCAATAAACACTCAAAATGCAGAAACTCTTCACCTCTCATAACACTGAAGAAAAAGAAGCAAAGAAATCCTTTGCTGCCATTATACAATCAATTCTTCATATCATTATTAGCAAACACATATGGTAATTTATAATGATTTCAAGGGTGAAAGTCAGTAAAGCGAAGAACTCCACTCTAGGAACTTAAACATGCACTTAATAAAGTGAACATAATTCTAATATAAAGAGATATACACGGTCTTATGGCGACTTTAAAGAAAGGATAACAGATAAAACATGTGGCGGTGGGAAGTGGGTGAAAAAGAGAAGTCAAGAAAGGAATCCTAAAGCTCTTTGGGCATTTATATTTCTTTTGTGTAGGAAACTTGGAGACAGAGTGTTGAAAGATGAAGATAAAAGGAACAAAAAAGACACAAGCCATAAAGTGCAATCACAGGTGAGTATAGGCAAATATTTACAAAAAGCACACTAAAAAAATGGGCCACAGTGATAGTCCAGCGGGTGGGGCGTTTGCCTTGCACCACGCCAACTGGGTTCTATCCCCGGCTTCCCATGTGGTCCCCTGAATAGTGCCAGGAGTAATTCCTGAGTACAGAGCCTGGAGTAACCCCTGAGCATCGCCAGGTGTGGCCCAAAAAGCAAAAAAAAAAAAAATATATATATATATATATATACATTAATATACTAAATTTGAATGCAGTGTTTTGTGTACATGTGGACAATGGCAATTGCTTAAGCTACAGTAGCAGGCAAGAGTGAAATCACAGTGGGCTATTAATTCAAGGAATTTAGGCTATATTCTTATTCCTGGGGGAATCATTCACATAATAAAGAGAACCTGATCAAAATTTTAATTCTATAATACATGTGTGCAAAATAGAGTATGGCACATGACAACCCTTTAATGTATGTTTTGTAATCCATAGTCTGGAGAGGAAGGAAAAGAGAAAGATAGAGAAATGGAAAGAAATAAAGAACCTGCCATGGAGGAGGGCTGGGGGAGGGGGGGGGGGGAACCGGGGACGTTGGTGGTGGGAGATGGGCACTGGTGGCGGGATGGGTGCTGCTACACTGTATGACCAAAACCCAAATATGAACTTTTTAATTGTATATCTTTGTAATTGTAAAAATAAAAAAATTTAAAAAAAAATAGAGTATGGATTTAACAGGATAGAGAAATGAAAAGACCTTTTTGAGATCAAGGTAAGAAACCAGCAGAGAGTAAGAGAAGGCAGGCTTGTGGGAAGAATACTGACATTATTTTGAAGGATAGGGGCTGGAGGCGATAGCACAGCAGGTAGGGGTTTGCCTTGCATACGGCCAGATCCGGGGTGGATCTCTGGCATCACATATGGTCTCCCAAGCACCGCCAGGAGTAATTCCTGAGTGCAGAGCCTGGAGTAACCCTTCAGCATTGCCGGCTGTGACCCAAAAAACAAAAATAAATGAATAAATAAATAAAATAGAAGTATAGGAATGACTAGATGAACAATAAGGGAGAAATCACTGAGTAGGCAAGACTCCAACGGGTCCCTTCCACATCAGAACAGAGCCAGTAAAGCAGTCAGAAGACAGTAAATATGTGCCCCTTTACTTCCCTAACCTTTCCTGAGTTCACTTATAAATAGAATAGTGAGATGACCTGCACATATGAGAATACGCAAATATGAAATCTCAGCAAAGAAAATAAAACTGGAGTATTGCATCTGGAAATCACTGGGCAGTATAAGAATGAGATTTAAGAGCATATATGAAATCAAATAGTAAAATGTCAACAGTACAATTAAATATACTTCTGAGACCAGAGAGAGAGAGAGGAAAAAAAGAGCAAGGAGTGTGCTTGCCTCGCATGTGGCAGAATCAGTTTCAATCCCTGATACCGCACAAGACTCTTCCAGGAGTGATTCCTTAGTACAGATATAAGTCCTGAGCACTGCTGGGTATAGCTGAGCAACAAAAAAAAATGATGCCTCAATAGAAATTAAAAGTGAAGGTTATATTGAAGTTTGATGAATGTATGATATATTAATCTTCCTTTTCAATAAACAAAATTCAATCATTACTTATCCTCTGTATTAAAGGAGACAGAAGAGGAATGAAATCAAGGCTCTTTTGAAATTTGTTCATCACTAGATGGCTATAACTTAGAATTCCCACATCTAAATAGAAGTTTGCAAACTAAATTTTTATTTAAGTCCAAGCAATTTCCAAGATCTTTTGTGCATGCCAGAGTCTTTCTGAGTTCCTTTCATTGGAGAATTAGCTATCCTATTCATTCCTCTAGCGGTAATGAGTTCAGGTCAAGGAGCTTAGAATTCAATGAATTACAATGGCTGTTTTAGTCTCTGCCAATCAATTATTTACAAGTTAGGCATTTTAACATTGAACAACTGGTACAATGACCTGATATTATGTTATCAGTTGCTTAGAAACCAAGATTTTCAAGTGTCCTTTCTACTGCTAATTTCAACTATTGTCAAACCAGAAAATTGTGCTCATCACCACCTTAACAACAACAGAAAAATCAATCAGAAGACTTTTATGATCTTTAACTATTTGTTTGTAAACCTAGTCTCTTAAAACATAATAATAAACTTTTTTTCAAAACAAAGTAAACCTTCTGAAATTTTCCTCTCTCTTGAATGGATTTGTCCTAAAATATCACCAGTCTCTAGGGTAGTAGAAGAAGTTAAAGGGAAAATGAAAAAATAAAAGGTTATTCATGGAAGTAGTCGGGAAATATTCCCTTTATATAGGAAACTTTCAAGTTTCAAATTGTGTACAGAATCTCTGTTACTTTCCCTTTTTGCCAATGAATGTGCTTTCTCATAAATCTGGCATCAATATCTTTCATATGAACTGTTTAAAAAACTTTTCTTTTTGCAAGTTCTTCACTAGCCCATAGTCATGTGCATCCAAGATGTACCTGAGTTACTTTAAAGACCATAAACTAATACAAAAAGAAGCAGGATTGTATGTGGCTCCGCAAAGTAAGTCATGGAAAAGCAGCCAAGATTTGAGAAATTCCAGAAACTTGATCCAATTTCTTTATCATAATTGCCATGATTTCATTTTATTTTGCATCTGCACATTTCCAGATGCTATAAATGGCAAGAGGGAAAAAAAATCGTAAATAAAAAACCCTACTTTGCTAAGACATGCATAGTGCATTTTTACTACAGGAGATCAGAGAAATAATTTCACTGCTTTAATCAGATATTTAAGCATACTATAACTCTATGCTCTACCTGTAACTCTAAAACTTTATTTATTGATACCTGGTGGACCATAAACAAAACAAAGCTAAATTTCCTAATGATCTTTATATTTTTAATTACTGTTTCTCGGTTTCAGAGTCTTCTTCCTTTGTCTTTTATTAAACTTTATTTGAACCCTATGATTTACAAAGTTGTTCACAGTACAGTTGTTTCCGGTACTCAATATTCCAACACCAGTCCCACCACCAATGTGCCCTTACAGCCACCAAAGTCCCGAGTTTCCCACTCCCCCGCCCCCGCTGCTCCCTTAGCAAGTACTGAGTGATTAACTTTATACTGCTTGTCATGATACATCTCTCTAGTGATGTTGCTAAGGGTGTGACCTTTTACTGAGCTGTTACAAATTGGGTGTGATGTGCTACTCAGTGTGTCAGTATTGTAGTGGCTGTGCACTCTAGGAATTCCAAAGTCTTGAACAGGGTGATAAAGTTGCAGTTAGATTTTTAACTGAATGGAGGCTTGGGGCATGAGCGTGTCTGTTGGGCCTTGGGAAGAAGAGCAGGGTGGAAGGAAATGGGACTTCCCAGTCCCTGAAAGCCTGGGGATTTCAGTCCACAAATCCCACATACTGAATTTTTCAACAGATTAATTCCCGGGAGGAGCTCCTCTGAGCAGTGGCCTTGAACGTGGCGATTTTCATATGGCTTCTGAGCACTTGATCAATATTCTGATATTGCAAAAGTGTACAACCAAAAATCTTTTATTAAGCAGTCCTGCCGTATTGAGGCTACTTCAGGGTCATGGGAATGAGGCCCTTTATTGTTACTGCTGTTACTGACTGGATCCCACGGGGTGTCAAAAGAAAGCATGGCTGCCCACATATGAAATGGTCAGACTTCTTCGTCAAAAACCTGAACGAACAGTTTGAGGCTCTTCGTGTTCTTGGAGCGAGCAGATGCCATTGGGCTACACTTGCATATGACAGGGACGAATGGAGACGTTATTGGCACCCGCTTGAACAAATCCATGAACAACGGGAATATATGTAATAAGTGATAAGGAGCCCTGCAAATATCTACAAACTGATATCAGATAAGGTACATATTATTCTCTTTTCTAAGCTACACTGTTTTTCACTGCTATGAGAACATCAGGACAAGTATTTTTTAAAAATGTATAATAGAAACTATAGTGTTTTACTCTTTGAAAGTGCCAGAACTACTGGATAGAAAATTAAGAGAGATACAGAAGAACTAAACACACAGCAACACACTGGATCAAACTTACAGAACACACTAATCCAAGTAGAATTCACACTTTCCTTCCTTTCCCTTCCCTTTACTGCTGTGGTAGCTGCAGTGACCGAGGTCACTCAAAGGAGCCTAGACTTGGGTGTCTGTGCCCAAGATTCCACCCTGTGATGCGACAGGCATGTGGGGTGACAAATGGCTGTGCCTGCGGGAGCACATCAGCATGGGGGGGCCACAGTGCAATTCAACCTTGCAGCCTCATGCCTGCCTGCAAGATCAGCATTCTACCACAAAAACACCCGTTTCCCCCAGAATATACATTCTTGTCAAACACTCATGGACCATCACCAAGACTCATCGTTATCGTTACCTGGGTAATATAACAAACCCCCACTGGCTTAAAAACCCAAATCAATCTGTATATTCTCTGATCAGAATATTACCCTCAAATCAACAGTCAATAGAAGATAGGCAATTATTTTCTCATTTCAACTATTTTTGAGATAAGCATTCACATATTTTTCACTTAGATTCAAAGAAGCTGTGCTACCTGTACAAGGTCATAAGCACATGGCATTAAAGTCAAGTTTGAAATAATCAAATCCAAAGTCTTAATTTCCACTGTACTTTCAATGTATACGACCTTTCAATAAACAAAATTCCAATCCAGTATACTAGCACAAAATTTGACCCTTCCTTTAAATAATTTTTATTTTTTGCAAACCCTGTACTATACACCAAGATAACTCAGGGATTATGGAATTTGCCTTTTTGCATACCCCTGACCCTGGTTCAAATCCTCAGCATCACAGCTGAGGTCCTCTGAGTACTACCACAAATGCTCTCTAAGAACAGAGCAGAAATAAGCCTGAGTCTCTCTCTCTCTCTCTTCCTCCCTCTCTCTCTCTTTTCTCTCTCTCCCCCTCCCTTCCTCTCTTTACCTCTCTCTCCCAAGAAAAATAAAGGAAAAAAAATTAAGGAAACCCACCAGGCATGGCCTCAAACTTGCTCAAAAATCTAAACTGTTGCAACTGCGTGTAGTTTTGCTCCAATCCTGTTTTGGAGTCATGCCAGTCCTTACACGGTTCATCTCGCAAAATCAGATGTTTAGAAAAGATGCTTCCTAGGCGCCTCCATGCTGCTGCAATAAGTGTACATACATCCGTTCAAATTAAAAATTAGTTGTTTAGGGCCGGGCGATAGCCCAGCGGGTAGGGCGTTTGCCTTGCAGGCGGCCAGCCTATGCCGGCCTGGGTTCGATCCCGGCATCCCATATGGTCCCCGAGCACCGCCAGGAGTAATTCCTGAGCAAAGAGCCAGGAGAAACCCCTGCACATTGCTGGGTGTGACCCAAAAAAAAAAAAAAAAAAATTTAGTTGTTTAGCAGAGACTTAGAAAAATGTTTTCTTAGATAAACATGAAAAGCAAAACTTGTTAAAAATACGTATGGTGGCCGGGATAAAGCCACTTGGGGTGAGCCATTATCTCTAGAACCCGTTACCCGCTTCCCGTCTTTGCTTCTGGATTTCTTCTTTTCCTTTCCCCTTTGCGGGATAAAGCCACTTGGGGGTGAGCCATTATCTCTAAAACCCGTTACCTGCTTCCCGTCTTTGCTTCTGGATTTCTTCTTTTCCTTTCCCCTTTGCGGGATAAAGCCACTTGGGGGTGAGCCATTATCTCTAAAACCTGTTACCCGCTTCCCCGTCTTTGCTTCTGGATTTCTTCTTTTCCTTTCCCTTTGCTGGGGAACAGGGTGATTTTACTGAACCAGGGCTACAAAGCATTTGCTTTAGCTTCATCCTCAACCTCAGTTAATGTTTCAAGCTCTAATGATAGCATGAACCCTGGCCCAATTGTGATCCACAGCTTCCATTCTGAGACTATCATCTGTCATACAACGGTCACGCTCAGCTTCATATAAGCTGTTACACTGATGGATCTGCCCTCAAAGGCTTTACCCAAATAAACGACTAAAGGTCTTAATGCTCAGCTTCTCAGAACAGTATTAATAGTCTCTTTAAACATTATTTTGCGTAGACGTTCTAACCCAGGTAGCTGTTATTATAATCTATTTCACAATTTTATTTAAAGGACTTTGAATAGAATTTTTAAATACCCTGTGGGAATCTTAATGCCTATAAACTACTTTTCTGACAGGTCACTGGCAGAGGCCTGAGGACTGGACAGCACAATATTTTCAGGGAAACAGGAAGAATCAGTAGCTTCGTGCTTCTCTCTGGGCACCCAGTGAACTGAAACAGACCCTAATCCAGGACTGAAATCATCAGAATCTGTGATTCTCTTTACTACACAGGGAGTGGTGTAACAGGGAAAAATGAAAACATTGTATGAGCATGTATTATATGCCAAGTATCAAAACTTGATGCTCTGTATCAAAGCCCACACTAACTTGCAAAATAACAAATGCTACAAATGAGTTTGAGTTAGTGAATGGATGGGCAAGGCAGGGTCTAAGAGAGAGGGAGGGCAGGATTCCACCCTAAGAGGCCCCTGTGGGGCGGGAGCTAGTACAAAGGTTAAGGCATGAGAATTTGACTCTTGGTAAATCCCCTGTACCAGAAGGCCCCCAGATCATCACTAGGTACATCCCTCAAGGCCCTGAGCCTCGTGGGTGCCCTGAGTGATTTCCCAGAATATAGCACCAAAGAAGCAACAAATCATGGGCCCTTGCTTTCAAAAGGTAATTGGCCTGTCTGGGGCAAAAAATTAGAAAGACCTCATGGACATTAGCTGCGAGACTAAATCCCTGAGCACACAGCTTGAGGAATGCCAAGGCCAGAAACACACATAAATGCCATGCTTCCGATCGCCATGTTCCTGAAATCCAAATCCACATGATGTTGAAATATTTACGATTATTTCCGATCTGCTGTATTACTAGCCTCAAACTGTGCCTAAGTGGTAATTAACTGTATAACACATATTTTATATGTGTTATAACATAGAAAAAACCTGTGTTATAACAACCTGAAAGAATGGTTTGAGGCTTTTCCTGTTCCTGGAGATGCCCCTGGAGTACACTCGGTTGCAACAGGACATGTGGAGATGTTACTGGTGCCCGCTCGAGCAAATCAATAAACAACGGGAAGACAAGTGATACAAGTGGAACACATATTTTACAATAAATCATCCTCAAGTTTTTAGCAAAACCATGGCTGTTTTTTAAAAGAAAAAACGAGTAGATGGTTTACAATATTAATAATAATGGTTTTCTGTGCACATAGCTCCAAGATCACATCCATCACCTGCACACTGATCTCCCAACCCACAGGACCCTAACACCCTTGCCCATTATCCCCTCTGATCCTAACACTCAATCGTGTGGGTCAGTTTTTCCACTCTGTTGCCTTTAGTCCTACACATGACTGTTTATTAAATCTGCTCTCTGCAGCCAGAGCAGAATATATATATGATCTGAATACCGAAATAAAAAATTCCAAACAATTCAGTCTCAAGTCTGAGCTAATTCAAAACACCAGTTCACATCTTATGTTCCTTTCTACAGTTAACAAGTTAATCCAGTTCTAGATACTCATCTATAACAGTGGTCTGACAACATATAATTTAAATTAGGCCACTAACACCACAAAGGTTTTATGTTCAGAACACTGCAGCATGTACATGCTGAAACTTCCATCAAAATCACAGCAGGTAGGCTCACCTCTTTTTGTTGCAAGAATTATGATTAAAATTTAACTATTATTTATTGTGTTTGAAGCACTGTTTTAAGGGCTTTACATATTTGAATTTCATCCTATGATTATGCGCTCACATAAATGATTATTTATCACTCCCACTTACACACGATACATCTGGAGCACATGGATTAAGTGACTTGCTCAAAGAGTCTGAGAGACCGCATCACTGGCTACGGCCCTCCCTGACATGCAGCTGACCAGGTTCAGAATTTGATGTTGGCATCACATGTGTTTCCTTAAGCACCTCTGGAAGTGATCCCTGAGGCAAAATAAGTCCAAACACTGCTGGGTGTGACCCCAACTTAAAAAAATAGCAAACTAACAACATGAATACCGAAAGTTAACAATTAGTATAAATAACTATTTCCCCCATTGACAAAGATCAAGTCACATTATCCCTTCCGATCCTCAAACTGCCAAAGTAAATAGGGATGTTTCCTTCATTCTGAATTCAGAGATGAAAACTAAGAGGAGCAACTCACCAAAAGCACAATTACAGAGGGGCTGGAATCATAATACCAGCCCTCTGTGATTGGTCCATCAAAACGGCCAACTTTTGCTGCCTTTATGATCCCAAAGACCAGACTCACCTCTGGTGAGTGGACCAGAGGCTCCGAGGTTTAGCTGTATCCTCACCTCGGCTGCCCATGATCTACACAATTTCAAGAAACACAAAGTCTTATTCACGCATCTCTTTTCCCTACTGAATAAGAAGCTACTGGAAAACAAGTGTAGATATTGTTCACCAGTGTGGTAATTTTCAGAAACAAGTTTCAGGCAACTAGTAAAGAGTTAAACAAAACAAAAAAAATTGCATTGCAAAGAAGGTTAAACAGCAATGCTGATTCAATGCACATAAGTTTATTGGATCTCCTCCCTCTCTGAGATAAAAGGCTAAACAGTATCTAATACTTATTCCTAAGTAATTGTTTTGCAGGCATTGGAAGCAGCAAAAAAAATGTAGAGTCCATGCAGTGTTTCCCAAAGTGAGCTCCTGCGTCCATGGAAACAGACAGTGCTGGAGCAATTCAGGAAGTGCTTTCTGTTTGCTTAAAGAAGTTTATTTCCAGACGGATATTCACGAGTATGTTTCCAGAAATGGAGAGATTCCCAAACCACTCTGGGAAGATCTATATTCTAGAGCATTTTTTTAGGCTATGCACATCAGGCAGTGTGTTCTTCTATGCTTCAATAATTATCTACTGCCTATTGACTTTAAAATTTTTTTTATTATATCACCTTGTGATATACAATTACAAAAAATGCTTATGCACATCAGGCAGTGTGTGTGTATGTGTGTGTATATATATATATATATACATACATATATCTATCATACATACATATATATTTGGTTTGGGGGCCACTTGTATATATACACACATACATGTGTGAATGTGTGTGCATATATACAGTATATATATGTATATATATATATATATGTATATACCAACCATAGGTCAAGTACTTTAACAATTTATTGCTTATTATTGGGCATTTGTGATGTTACAAATATGACAGATAATTTCTACCAATATACCACAGACAGGACTTTTCATGTTACTTACAACTTATAAAGCAAGTGCAAAAAAATAATTTTTATAAGATGAAATTATCAGTATCTGAATTCAATCAAAAATTTCAACAAACCACTTTAAAACCTATACCAACACTAATCTTTTAACGTACTGATAATTATTTTCAAATCTATATATTAAATATTATAATTCTAATTTATTTAACATGGGTAGATTCTCAGTGCAAATCTGTACCCAAAAATTAATTGAGAACATCACTTGATCACTTGATCACTTGAATCCCGTTATTCATCGATTTGCTCGAGCGGGCGCCAGTAACATTTCCATTGGACCCTATCACGTGCCAATGTAGCCCAATGGCATCTGGTTGATTCAGGAATATGAAGAGCCTCAAACCGTTCCTTCAGGGTCTTAACAAGGAAGTCTGACCATCTTGTAGGTGGGCGGCCCACGTGATCTTTTGACATCCCGTGGGATACAGTCGGTAACGGCTCTAGTCCAGCGGTTGTCTCCAAATCGCATTACATGTCCAGCCCATCTGATTTTCGATGCCTTGGCAAACGAGACAGCGTCCCTGATTCTGGAATAGCGACGGAGGTCAGAACTCCGGATTCCTTCTCTCACTTGAGTGAGACGTGATATTCCAAGCATAGCTCTTTCGATGCCTCTCTGGGAGACCGGATAGCATTCTCATCCTGCTTTCGTAGGGCCCAGGTCTCTGAGGCGTATGTTAATGCAGGGAGAACGGTGGAGTCGAGGAGATGTGCCCGGAGCCGGAGGTTCTTTGTCCTTTTAGCTATTTCTTCGATGCCTTTGAAGGCATTCCATGCCGCTCTCTTCCTCCTGCGCAGCTCAGGTTTTAGGTCGTTCATCATGTTGACTTCTCGACCTAGGTACACATAACTGCTGCATTCAGAGATGTTTGTTCCATTGAGAGTGAATGGGGCCTCTGGAACTAGTTCATTTCTCATGAACATAGTTTTCTTCAGATTCAGCTGTAGACCTACCTTTCCACATTCTCGGTCAAAGTCAGCCAGCATTTGTGCCGCTTGGCTAATGTTTGGTGTTATTAGAACGATGTCATCAGCGAAGCGGAGGTGGTGTAGTTGCCGACCATCTATCTTCACTCCCATTCCTTCCCATTCTAATTGTCTCATGATGTTCTCGAGGGTGGCACTGAAGAGTTTTGGTGAGATGGTATCACCCTGTCGAACCCCTCTTTTGACATCAATGATCACTTCTTTGTAGAATGGTGAGATCCTGGTGGTGAATCCGTAATACAGCTCACGAAGGATCTTGATGTATTGGGTTTGAACACCCCTGTTTGACTAGGGCTTTGATGACTGCTTCAGTCTCCACAGAATCAAAGGCTTTCTGTAAATCAATGAACATGAGACAGAGTGGCATCTTGTACTCCCTACAAACCTCAATGAGCTTGGTTACTGTGTGGATATGGTCGATTGTGCTGAATCCTTTCCGGAAACCTGCTTGCTCGCATGGTTGACCTTCATCTAGTGTTCTGCTAATCCTGTTCAGGATGACTCGTGTAAACAGCTTGTAGATGACAGACAACAGGCAGATGGGGCGATAGTTGCCGATGTCATGAATGTCTCCCTTCTTGAACAGTAGAACTGTCCTGCTGGTTTTCCATTGGGAGGGCACCTTGCATTCGGACAGGTAGCGTGTGAAGAGCCGAGCTAGTGTATTGATGAGCACCGACGGCAGATTCTTCAGATGTTCGGGTCTGACTTTGTCTGGGCCTGGTGCTGTTCCCTTCTTTACCGATGAGATGGCATGTCTTCAGAGGAGAGTATTTCAAACCCAGAAATGCTTGAGCCTAAGACACAGGTACACCTGGCAGAGGAGAAACCAGCTTTCCCCGTTGAACCCCCTGCACTCCATGGACCACGAGAGCAACTTCCGACCCGAGTCCACCATCCCGATGGAGCCTCGGAGGAGCCCAGAGAAACCCCCCACACCTTGCTGGCAGCGATCTGTGTCACAATCCACACTCTGCAGCTGGTAAGATCTCCCCACAGCATATTAATCCAGTCTCCAGCCCACAGATTAATCCAGTCTCCAGCCCAGCTTGTCAGAAACCCAGCCTACAAGGACCCGCCCTGCAGAGACCCGCCCTTCAGAGGAGAGTATTTCAAACCCAGGAATGCTTGAGCCTAAGACACAGGTACACCCGGCAGAGGAGAAACCAGCTTTCCCGTTGCGGCGTGGCACGCTTGCCAGCGTGACTTACCTCCAAACTACCACAAATATTCTACACACCCCTCTGAGAGAGTCCCACAAAGTAATGAGAATATAGTGCCCGCATGGCAGAGCCTGGCAAGCTGTCCGATGCGTGTTCGATATGCCAAATCCAGTAACAAAAATGTTTATTTTCCTGACCCGAAAGAGCCCTTAATATGGCAGCAGTAAGAAAGGCAAACAAGCAGTGCCTGATAAAATTTCAAGGCTGTCCTAGGCTGCCAAAGCGAAGAAGGACTAAAATGACTGTCTGTACTTTCAATGCACGTACACTGGCAACGGAAGCATATATTGAGGATCTGATGCTGCAAGCAAGAAAGATCAAAATGCGACATCATTGGTCTGACTGAGACGAGGAGGCGTCAGTCGCATCATGCTGTATTTGACACCGGAGAAGAATTGTTCCTTGGAACATGTGATGAAAGAGGCGTCGGTGGCGTTGGTGTCCTTGTCAACACGAACATGGCTGTCAACATTGATTCATTTGAATGCCTAACAAACCGAATAGGACGATTACACTTGAGGAGATGTGGCCCACTGCCAGCAATTTCTATCTTCATTGTCTATGCACCAACATCCACATACAAAGAAGATGAAATTGAGAAATTCTACATGGAATTGGAGGAGTTCTATAAAAAAGATCACACCTTCTACAAGATCATAGTCGGTGATTTTAATGCCAAGATAGGACCGAGAAGATCGGCTGAAGAACTCCACATCGGGACCCATGGCCTAGAATGGAACGAACAAGGTGAGAGACTATCTGAGTTCATCATGTCCACCAAGACTATTCATGGGAACTCACAGTTTCAGAAAGCTGAAGTGAAACGTTGGACATGGGAATCTCCTGGCGGACAGTTCCACAATGAAATTGACCACATCATCTTCAATCGACGGTTTTGTCTGACCGATGTTGCTGTCGTCCCCAAATTCCACACAGGATCGGACCACCGTCTCCTTCGTGCAAAATTCTACTTCCCGCAACGGGGAAAAAGGCTGCAAAGTTTAAGAAGAGAACTCCCAGAACGACCACCAACTGGGCACTCTTTGGCACCATTGCGGCAACATGGGAAGATTCCATCGTTGATGACATCGATGAAGAATACAACCGACTGGTTCAGCACCTCCATGATTGTGCGAAGAATGCCGAGAGAGAGCAAGACACAAAAGGGCGCTTGTCTTCAGAAACTCTTGAGCTCATTCGCCAACGTGGCAAGGCGCGAGCCTCAGGAGACCTAATGCTAACGTCCAAGCTTGCTAAACAGTGCAGAGAAGCGATAAAAGCAGACCTCAAAGACAGAAGAGCAGAAATACTGGAAGATGCAGCAGAAGCCGGGAAAAGTATTCGCACTGCCCGCCTGTCCTTCGCCAACTATAAGACCAAGATGACTGCCCTCCGACGCCCTGATGGATCTATCACATCTTCCAGAAAGGCAATGGAGAAGATTATCCAGGACTTCTACTCAAATCTCTTTGATAGCCACATCCACCTGCCCACATACCAAATTCCACAGGATGGATATGTCATTCCCAACGTTCTCCCTTCTGAAATTGAGAACATGCCAAGTGAAATTAGAAAATTGTAGGTACGACCATCAACTTATTTTTGTATAAAATTTTAAAATGTAATATTGTTTGACTTATACATAGATAATTTTTTAGAAAATTAAAGACTGAGTTCCAACTATGCTATCTCCTTGACTTAAAAAAAACGGAAAAAAAGAAACCCACGTTTTCAATAAACACCTAATCACTTCGTTTAAAGACTTGTGGGAGAAGAGGGAAAATAATTTTACTTTCCTTCTACATTCTTTCTTAAGCCCGCATTCTAGTTTCTCATTAGATCTCAAATTTTCTCTTTTTTAATAATATCAGGTTGAGGTTTATCATGTATTCTATAATTGAACAAAGAAAAATCTCAGCAACTTTGAAATCACTTGGCATGGACTAGCAAGGTGTACCAATATTTCTTGAAAGTAAATAAGGTTAAAACCATGGAACTAAAAGTTTTTCATGGAACACAAATGATTATCTGCAGTGAGTTCTGAGTTTCTTTCTGAGGCATCTTCAATATTACTACATGGAGACAGAATTCTTTTCTATAATCAATTTTCTCACCTTATTCATGAGATAAGCATGCCTCTGAAGATAGAATATCTTTTCTGTAACCCATTTCCTCCTCTTATTCATGAGATAAGCACACTTCACATAAGGAACAAATTGCCGTAAAATCATCATCATGTGAATCTGTTTCCTCTGTAGTGAGCAGCTCACCTCTCTCCCCATTAAATAACAGAAATGGTACAAGTTAAATTACTACACCATTTTTATTGTTTCTGAAATTAAGAATTTGAGACTTCTATTTTGATGAAATTTAAATATTTTTAATGCCACCACTACAGACATTTCTCATCCTGGTCAGTGCACATACATATATTTTATGTGGCATTTTACACCAAAACTACACTGGGATAGAAACACATCACCAGGAGCAAACCAGCAGAGAAGGACGATGAAAGAAAGGGCTGGTCTATGCATGCCCATACTTCCCCAGGGGATGTCAAGGCAATAAACCAGAACTTTAGAGAAGAGTCAACGTCAAATAATTGATGCTGACCTAACACTGTGCCAGATCACACTCGTAGGATACTTTTCTACAGTCAAGAAATACAGATATGGGGGCCGGAGTGATAGCACAATGAGTAGGTCGTCTGTCTTGCATGCAGCCGACCGGGATTCAATCTCTGGCATCTCATACGGCCCCCGAGCACCGCCAGGAGTAATTCCTGAGTGGAGAGCCAGGAGTAACCCCTGAGCATCGCCAGGTGTGACCCAAAAATAAAAAAAAAAAATACAGATATGAGTGGCAGGCAGCCCAGATGCCCGACAACTTTCCTTTGGTGACACAGCAAGCAGAAACAGACTTAGGAAAAAGAGATTCTGGAGTCAGGAAAGAGTTATGGGATGTGATAGCATCTATCAGGAATCATCAGGTTCAATTAGATTAGCTAAATTCACTGTGATAAAAAACTGGATGAAACTAGAACACCAGAGGAAGTAGACTGAGAATATGAGACAGAATCTCACAATGTGAAAAACAAAGGAAACAAGTTCTTCAACCACCATTGTTGAACTCTGGGTATTCACGTGGTAAATTCATATAAATACTCTCAGGGCTTGTAAAAATTATAAGTATTTAAGGTACAATGTGAAAGCAAATTCCTCCTTATAGAACTTTTACAATGGACTATTCTGACTCAACTTAGATAACAGATAAAATAACCCAACATTCAAAATGCATTGCAAACTTATATTCTAAAAATGCATTGGGAGCTATTAAGTTCTTTTAACTTCCATTAGATTGGATTCATTTCATTCCACCACTTCCCAAGCTGTGTTATCAGAGGCTGGAAGCCAGCAAATGCAATACAGCTTCCAATTTCTGTAGTGCAGTTAAACCGGAGAGCAGGAGGAGAGAAAGTCAGCTCAAACCCAAATATGAACACTTTGGTAACCGTATATCTCACGGTGGTATAATAAAAAATTAGAAAAAAAAGGAAAGAAAGTCAGCTCCATGTTTGTGGCCATTCTGTCATACTTCAAGGATACCATGCAAAATCAAGAAGATAAGAGATTGGAATGCTGCTTTGTTGTTTTTTATGAACAACAACCTTCTGATCAGTTGGATAGCATGGGAGTATTTCATTTCCCTTTTCCAAATGCCACTATGAAAATGGCTTCAAGTTTCTTAAGATGTCCACATCATTTCTACACGAAAAAGGAAAATGCACATGGGTCCAATTTCTCTTATCACTTTCCACTAATGAGGGGGATCTTCTATATAATGGCAAAAAATGGCAGGTGGACATGGGCAGCGCACAGAATTCTGGCTGAGGCCTATTAGTCTCACTGTGAAGCATCCATCATATCCTCTTCAATCAGCACGCCTTTGTCACAAAAAGTGGCAGTTTGGATGGAAAAATGCCCCCCCATCACCACATTGCCTATTTTCTTTGTCACTGTTACCTCATATTCTCTACTTCCAAGAGAATTAAAATACCTGTATCATAGAGTATTATGTTTTTGTTACAAAGTCTTCTCATACCCTTCAACATATCATTTTTGTTCATATTAACTGATCAAAACAGCCAGTAATCATAAATTCATTTTACCTAAAATTTTATTTGCAACATAATCAAGTGTTTTCCTACGTTCTCCAGTCATTATTTCTTTTTTTTTTCTTTCTTTTTTCTTTTTTGGGTCACACTGGGCAATGCTCAGGGGTTTCTCCTGGCTCTGCACTCAGGAATTATTCCTGGCGGTGCTTGGGGGACCATATGGGATGCTGGCAATCAAACCTGGGCCAGCATGGGCCGGCTGCGTGTAAGGCAACGCCCTACCTGCTGGACTATTACTCCGGCCCTCCAGTCATTATTTTAAACATTTTATGTGTGTGTGTGTGTGTGTGTGTGTGTGTGTATACATTTTCATCCCTAATTCTATTGTTTCTGAGCCTTAACCTAAACTTCTGGACTAGTCTCACTGACAGGCATACTGGCTCAGGGACCGAGCTCTCCTATGAATAAACTAACAGCCTCCACTGCCTAGACAAAAAAAGACAAGATTCGGATCTAGTACCTCATTTTCAATGATGTGAAGCCACTTATTTGAATAACAAGGCTTCACTTTGGGTGAAATATAACAGTCCCCATTCTCTGAGTGCAGTTATTCACAAGGACCACCCCATCGAACCTCGAAGAAAAACACTCTAATGAGCAGAGAGATTATGAATGATATATGAACAAAGACACAGAAAGGTTAATGAATTCTTTAGCAGAGAAGCAAGGGTATGAGCGTGGCAGAAGCAGCAGCCAGGGAAGCATTCCTTTTTCCAGGCCTGGGAATCTCACAGGGCTGGATTTCTTGCCCTCCCACATCTGGCTCTTTCCTGGCTTAACACCTTTGAGCAGATAGTTGCTAATTAGAGACTGGAGAAAAATCAAAGCTTAAATTGCAGAAGACTAGCTATATTAATCCAACTATATTACACAACTACTTTTCTCACGAGTTGGAAAAATGCTACCATTCTTTTTTTGCTCTAAATACAACATTTTTTCCTACTTGCAACGAGATTATCTTGAATCCGTGTCAGTTTCTAGGATTATCTCCATAATCATTCACCAAGGAACGAGCTGTCCATCCTCTCCTTCTACAGGTCTACAACAATTCATCTGCCCACCAAATTCACTGTCTCTACCCTCTGGCTTCTGTCTATAAGTGAATGCCACTGAGCAACAAACCATTTCCCACCCTGGTCTTTCTAGTCACAGCTCACACCATCACACGGAGAATGCAGAAGGCCCATCACAGGGACTCTTTGCGCTCCTCTCTTCCCTGGCTCCATGAAGCTAAAGAGTAATTCTCCTTCAGATGCCCCACACTTTTTCTGTTCGCCACCCTCAGTTATTCCCTCCAGGCCCCTTTTGAAAATGAGAATGGTAGGTTCTCACCACTGGAACTCAGTGCAGTGGTGTGGACAGTCAGAGAATAGTGGGATAACCTAGAAAAGAACTCAGAGTGAGAATTCTCTTTCTCCAACTTCCCAATTTTCTAAAAAGCCAAACCTAAATCTAAACACACTTCCCCATAGGGTCGCCTTAAATTTCTATTAAGAAAAAACTTTCTCAATTTTAGTCATTAATGAAAAAAATAAGAAAATACTATGTAGCAGCACATATTGAGTTTCCATATTGTCAGGATACATACATGTATCTCATTTATTATATATGGACAAAATGGACACGTTTAAAAATAATACTGAACTTCCGTTCCCTATTTATCTGTACACACAGACACACATACACACACACACACATACAAACAAGAGGCAAGAGAAAGACAGCATCAAATGATATTGAATTGAGAAAGCAGATTTAAATTTGGGGGTAAGTTTTGTGATTCTATAATTAAGACAGCAGGATGACCCTAAACCTACACATTCCATAAAAATCAGAACTGCCACCATGTTTCAAAGGTATCATACAGTTCTAAATCAAAGAATTACCATGGACAATCTTGTGCACTAATATACCCTAGGTAGGACAAGACTCCATCACCTAACAAGTCCTGCTTTAAAAAGAAAAGTTTCAGTTTGTTAAGCATGAAAACACCAAGAGTATATTATAACACTTCAAATATCTCTCATAACGCTAAGAAAAATCTGATTATTAGGAATTTAGGAACAAACCATATTGAATATACTTTTTTGCACTTCAAATAGTCACAGGGATGTCATTAATTTTGAGTTTAAGTAAAGTCCTGGTGACAATCATATAGCATTTATTTAATATGAATACACATATGCAATGTTTAATTGCACAGACAACTATCTGAATGAAAATACCATCATCTAAACTCTTGTTTTTAGAAGTTAAACTTCTAATCAAATCTGAAAGCCAACTTTATTTTCCCCAGGAAGATGCCATTATCAGTACATTAGAAACGTGAGGGATAAAGAAGAACTTTTTGGATCTGAAGGTTTTCCTATTACGTTACATAAGCATGAGTCATCCGACTTTTTTTTTCTGATTAGAACATCTGGATATATTAAATCCTATTTTCATGCGAAACTGTCGAAACTGTTAACTGTGATTTCTCCTTCTCATTTCTCTGTTACTACAGATGTGTAACAAATTGGTTTAAAATGTTTATCTGCTTAAAATTCAGCAAGGAATGAAAAAAATACTTTTACTTCTCTGAGAAAAAGAATTTTACATTATTTATTCAAAATAACGTAAAATATTACTTTTCTCATGCCTGAAGTAGTGCCTGATATATATTTTTTTATTAAAAGCAAGCTTGTCACCACATTTGAATTGCCTAACAAAAGACTCACTTATAAAAGTCGGCATAGTGGACACTAATTTATTATTTCAAGTAAAAAAAATAGGCATCCTGTGGCATTTCACATGCCATTTTAAATAGCATACACTTAGAAACATATATTTTTATCTTTCTCAGATAATGACCAAATTATCTCACTGATTATTTCTGTCAACCAGAATTTTATGAGCAAACTGAGCTGCTAAATTAAAAGCATGAGGGGCCATGTTAAATGAACTTCGGAGAAAGGCAAAGACTGGATGACGCACACTGTGAAGAGCTGTAGAACAGGAAGCCCAGAAACCCACACACAATGGAAGCGAATGTGTAGACACAGAAGAACTGAGATAGCGGAGAAAGACTGTGGTGAAGGATACTGACCCTTTGGTGGTGGTTGGGGTCTACAACTTTTATTTTGAAAAAGTATGAAACAGGGGCCGGAACGACAGCACAGCAGCTAGGGCGTTTGCCTTACACACAGCCAACCTGGGTTCAATCCCCAGCATATGGTCCCCTGAGCACCACCAGAAGTAATGTCTGAATGCAGAACCAGGAGTAACCCCTGAGCATTGCTGGGTATGACCCATAAAGCAAAACATATAAAAAATAAAAATTGTGAAACTATATCCCTAAAACACAGTCATGTCATCTAATTTCAAATGTAAGCCACAGGATCTTATGGCAAATGTTTGAGTGAAAAGAAGGCACAGAAGTCCACACTAATTTTATTTATTTAGAGGTAGCTCAACAGTCAGCAACGGCTCTAGTCCACCGGTCCTGTCCAAATCGCATTACATGTCCAGCCCATCTGATTTTCGATGCCTTGGCACATGAGACAGCGTCCCTGATTCTGGAATAGCTACGGAGGCCGGAACTCCGGATTCCTTCTCTCACTTGAGTGAGGCATGATATTCCAAGCATGGCTCTTTCGATTCCTCTCTGGGAGACCCGAATAGCATTCTCATCCTGCTTTTGTAGGGCCCAGGTCTCTGAGGCATATGTTAATTCAGGGAGAACAGTGGAGTCAAAGAGATGTGCCCAGAGCCGGAGGTTCTTTGTCCTTTTAGCTATTTCTTCAATGCCTTTGAAGGCATTCCATGCCGCTCTCTTCCTCCTGCGCAGCTCAGGTTTTAGGTCATTCATCATGTTGACATCTCGACCTAGGTACACATAACTTCTGCATTCAGAGATGTCTGTTCCATTGAGAGTGAATGGGGCCTCAGGAACTAGTTCATTTATCATAAACATAGTTTTCTTTAGATTCAGCTGTAGACCTATCTTTCCACATTCTCGGTCGAAGTCAGCCAGCATTTGTGCCGCTTGGCTAATGTTTGGTGTTATTAGAACTATGTCATCAGCGAAGTGGAGGTGGAGTAGTTGCCGACCGTCTATCTTCACTCCCATTCCTTCCCATTCTAATTGTCGCATGATGTTCTCGAGGGTGGTGCTGAAGAGTTTTGGTGAAATGGTATCACCCTGTTGAACCCCTCTTTTGACATCAATGATCACTTCCTTGTAGAATGGTGAGATCCTGGTGGTGAATCCGTAATACAGCTCACGAAAGATCTTTATGTATTGGGTTTGAACACCCTGTTTGACTAGGGCTTCGATGACCACTTCAGTCTCCACAGAATCAAAGGCTTTAAGTCAATGAACGTGAGACAGAGCAGCATCTTCAACTCCCTACAAACCTCAATGAATTGCTTACCGTGTGGATTTGGTCAATTGTGCTGAATCCTTTCCAGAAGCCAGCTTGCTCGCATGGTTGCCCTTCATCTAGTGTTCTGCCAATCCTGTTCAGGATGATTCGTGTAAACAGCTTGTAGATGACGAACAACAGGCAGATGGGGCGATAGTTGCCGATGTCGTGAATGTCTCCCTTCTTCAACAATAGAACTGTCCTGCTGGTTTTCCATTGGGAGGGCACCTTGCATTCAGACAAGTAGCGTGTGAAGAGCCGAGCTAGTGTATTGATGAGTACTGATGACAGATTCTTCAGGTGTTCGGGTCTGACTTTGTCTGGCCTGGTGCTGTTCCCTTCTTTACCAACGAGATGGCATGTCCAATTTCAGAAGGGAGAACATTGGGAATGACATATCTATCCTGTGGAATTTGGTATGTGGGCAGGTGGACGTGGCTATCAAAGATCTGAGTAGAAGTCATGGATAATCTTCTCCATTGCCTTCTGGAAGATGTGATAGATCCATCAGGGCATCGGAGGGCAGCCATCTTGGTCTCATAGTTGGCGAAGGACAGGCGGGCAGTGCAAATGCTTTTCCTGGATCCCACGGGATGTCAAAAGATCACGTGGCCATCCACCTACAAGATGGTCAGACCTCCTTGTCAAGACCCAGAAGAAACGGTTTGAGGCTCTTCATATTCCTGAATCAACCAGATGCCATTAGGCTACATTGACACGTGATAGGGTCCAATGGAAATGTTACTGGCACCCGCTTGAGCAAATCGATGAATAACGGGATTCAAGTGATCAAGTGATCGAGCTCAACAGTGCCCAGGGTTACTCCTAGCTCTGTGCTTACGATCTCACCTGGCAGTGTCCAGAGAACACTATTTGGTGCCCAGATTGAATCAGAGCCAGATGTATGTAAAGCAAGTATCCTTAACACCTCTCCTATATGTCTAGCCCCTGATATTTATAGCTAATATAAACAATAGACCTATGAATTCAAGGAAACACTGTTATACTCAAAACTAAATAGTGAAATTACTGAAGAAGTGTGTTTCTATATAGATTGCAAAAGTTTTAAAAAATAGTGTCCACAGAACATTGCATCTGGGTTCTTATCGTGACTGCATGATCTTTCTAGGAACTGTTTTCATTATTTCTATTTAAACGAACCAACAACAATTGAAACTCCTGGACATTTCAGACATTCCAAAACATAGGCTTATATGGGAACGCTTAAGAGCTAGCAACACATTAATTTAATTTGGAACCCAAAGAAACTGAATGAAAATGTCAACAGTTCATTTCCTTTGTGAAGTCCAGGGACAGAACCCAAATCTGCGTGCTCGAAACTGAGCCACAGCTTTAGCGAATGGTTGAGTTTATCAAGTCACTATTCTCAGTACGCTTTGGAAACTTTTAAGTAAAGCAACAATATTCAATAAGAAAGGAACATTTTCTTGAATGTCTAAATAATAAATTTACCAAAGAATAATACAGCTGTAAGTGGGTTATACAGGTAGACAAGCTTCCCAATGAAGGAAATATCAAATTCTTTACTTGGCATTCTTCTTTAATGATATGACCCCCAAATTATCTTTGCTATTCAGCTTTTTCCTCTTGCAAGAGTATTTTTTTTTTTTTGCTTTTTTGGGTCACACCCGGCGATGCTCAGGGGTTACTTCTGGCTCTGCACTCAGGAATCACTCCTGGCGGTGCTCAGGGGACCATATGGGATGCCGGGAAGCGAACCCGGGCCGACACAGGCCGGCCGCGTGCAAGGCAAATGCCCTACCAGAGTATCTTAAGATAGTTAACCAGGCTACATCTCTGTACCTGTGGCTGCATTCCCTAAAGATACTATGCTCCAAGCAGTGATCCCTACTTACAGAAACTCAATCCATATCCAAGTACAACACAGGAATATCTCCTAGAGTGCCTGCATGTCATACTGCGCACTAATTCATTATACACTATTTACTTTAATATTAAAATCACTTTTCCATAGTAACCATAAAAACTGCTACCAATAAGAACTTACTACCTGGTACCAAACAATTACATGCTTTAACTTATTTCATTCTCACATGAAACTAATTTATCACAAAGGTGGAAAAATGCTAAAATGCGGCTGGGATGTTAACTGTGAACAATCAGCTTTGTGGTCTGAATTTATATACAAATATAAATTTGTATACAAATATATAAATTTGTATATATACAAATTTATATACAAATTCAGACCACAAATAAGATACAAATTATAAAGAAAATTGGATAATTTTATTTGATCCAGAGAGATCATTTTTTCATTATGCAAATCTATCAACTCTGCAGTTAATAAGAAGATTCACTTGTATCTTCCTAAAATAACCATTTTCTCACATACTGTATGTGTGTGTGTGCGTGCATGTGTGTGTAACAAGGCCTCTTTCACAGAGCTGTTGTGAGGAGGCAATGAAATCACCAAACCAAAGCAATTAGCATATCATTTGGCACCCCATGAGAACTAGCTTAGTGTTAAGTATTGTTCATTTTTTTTGTCTTTCTCTAAGTAGCTTAAAAGTTTTAGCAATAAAAAAAATCTAATAATGACTAGAGAAATTCACACCTTTACAAAAATCAGATTACAGCCATTTCGTTAATAATCCCATTCATTTCAGATCATTAAAAAGTCAATAATAAACCAATGTTCTGGGGCCAGGAATCTGGCTTGCAGGTCTGATGTGACTGCTTGGTGTGCAGGAAGCCCAGACTTGCTTCCCGGCATCAGACGGTCACTAGAGCAGCCCGAAGGCACCTGCCACATAGGCAGGTGACCCCCCATGAAAAAGAAACACAGAAGATTGACGGTAATAGCATATTCATATGTATGAACTACTGAAGATATCCTTTCACTCTTATGTTCGGCATTTAAAAAAATATCAAAGTATAAACTCAAATTGGCAGATAAAATCTCCCAGAAAAAAGATAGTGCAGGTAATTAATCATTTCAACAATAGATACCTGGCCTTAAGTTTCATTTTGGATTCAAAGATAAGTTAGCAGTGACATTCAGCAGGCACAAGAGAAACAGTATTGGAATTAAAAGTCCACATTATAATGTTTCACAATATTTGACCTGATGTTAGTATTTTTAACTGCAGAGTTGATAGATTTGCATAATGAAAAAATGATCTCTCTGGATCAAATAAAAATATCCAATTTTCTTTATAATTAGAAACACAGCTGAACTGCTAGAAATTATATTGTGGCATAATTTCAATAGTGGAGAAATTTCTATCATTTCACAGTTGTGATAAAAATGGAGAATGAAATGATTTTGAATGGATTTAGACCATTCTATGGTCTATTCTATGGAAATGATTTGAATGGATTTAGATCAAGGTTTCCTTACAGTTCTGTTGAAAAGAAAAACATAATACTGTTTAATATTACTTTGATTATAATATTAATAGTAAAAGTAATATTGTTTAGAAAGAAGAAAGCAACTTTGGTACAGGATAAAATGCTGAAAATCCTACAGAGAATAGCAGATTATTCATGGTATGAATTATCCATTCCTTTAAATGGGGGCAGAGGCTCACCAAGCTATCTCGCTCTGGCTCAGTGCTCAGGGATCACACCTGGCAGGGCCCAAGGGACCATATGGGTTGCCAGTGACTGAACCTGAGTTGGCTGTGCGCCAGGAACCTAACCTACTACACTACCTCACCAGCTAACACTTCCAAGCTATCTAGTTGCGAAGATTATAAACTATAACAATTTAGACTTCCTACTCAACAGCTTTTTGTTTTCTTTCAAATAACTCTTTCCCCAGTTTCTTCCCTTCTTTTTTCTGTTGCTGCAGTGACGATAGATCACATACCTGTTTAGTTGTTTTGCCCACTGGAGGTCACATTTTACAGTTATCAGTACATTAACAGGGTCTCTTAGATAATAGTTTAATGCCATTGCAACAATGATGAGTATTGTTTACACAAGCAGTGCATATCAATGAACAGAACTGAGTGATCAGAAAAGGTGTGGAACCCAGGGCCAGTACCCATATTCAGTTATATTTGTGCTTTATATGTGAAAGCTAAAATACTGTTCTCGTGAACACTTGTCATAAGCAATGCTCAGATTCATGAATAACATCCGAAAAAACAGCAACACAATACTCAGGGACCACTCCTTGTAGAGTCTAGGGAATGGTCTGCAGTGCTAGGGGTGGAACCTACATCAGCCACTCAGCCTCGTGCAAGGCAAGTGCTCTACCCACTGAACTATCACTTGGGCCCAAAGATCTTTATTTGAGCTGAAGTTTCTTCCGTTGTGCAAAATGTTTTCAGTTTCATGAAGTCCCACTGTTCATTACTTTCATTTCCTTTGCCTATGAAGAAAGATCATCAAAAACACCTCTTAGCTCAGTATCTCAAAGATTTCCGCCTATGTTTCATTTGACATATTCTATGGATTCTGATATAAAATCAGGTATTCAATCCATTTGAATTAACATTTCGTCATGCTGTGAGACGGGGTTCAATTTCATTTTTATGTATGTTTCTATCCAGTTTTCACAATGCTATTTGGTTTTGGTTTTTGAGCAACACCAGCTGTGCTCAGGGCTTACTCTTAGTTCTATACTCAGGCTAGATTTAATGGATGGACCATTTGATGGATGTACCACATACAAGGCAAATGCCTTATCCACTGAACTAGTGCTCTGGTCTCAGAAACAAATGTTGAAGAGTCCTTCATCCACTTCAGTACTTAAGTTCATTTATCATTAATTAACTGCCCATTCAGAGAATGGTTTACTTCTAGACTCTCAATTCTATTGCACTGGTCTCCAGCACCACTCTGTTTTAACAAATAATACTTTATATACATTTAGTTTGAACTTAGAGAATACAGGACAACCCATATGATTTCTTCTCAAAATTGCTTTGGTTATGTGGGGAGTTGTATGATTCACGCACATTTTAGAAGCTTTTATTCTATGTCCTTGATGGATGCCACTGGAATTTACGCAGGGAGCTTGCTTTCAACTCTTTTAATCTCGCACCAGTCCATGAATAAGTGGTTGAAAATATTGGTTTAAGTAAGGTGTCTGATATATACACAAAAAACATTCCAGAAAGTTACTAAAAGTCAAAATCAGCATCAGCACTGAAATGTAATAGGATTTAAAAGCATGGTCAAATGTGAAATCAGGTAGTGAGAATATTCGTGATCACAGAAAATTAAATCAGGATGAATAATAAAAAAATGGTTTAAGTCCAAGTCAGAAACTGTGCCTGACTTATATAATGTAGGATGCTCTAGTGACGGCAAGGAGACTGGGCCCACAAGAGATAATTATCTTGGTTATTTTCAACATTACTTTAATCCAAACAACTCTTCTGAACCACTCGACTACATAACTGTAAAGGATGAAATTTCATAACTTTTAGGGAGAGACTTGCAAAAACTAATTTGTCATGAAGTTATGATAATACTTTAGTGAAATTCACATATCAGAGTGTTTTACAAATAATGCATCTCATTCTGTAAGTGCACAATCTAAGGGTGATATGATCCAAATTCAGGCCACATGTTTCAGGAAGGTATCTCTGGAATAAAACTCAGGAATCCAAATGCTATGCAATCCTCATATTATAAATTTCCACACCCCAATTTGATTCTAAGTCTTCTGCAAATGCCACAATCTGAACTTTGATGCCATTTCATACAGTAATGACAGCAGGGCAGAAGAGGAAAGAGGCCATTTAATTTTCTAGAAATTAATTAAAACATGTATTCTTGCGAACAGCTGGAACTACATGTCGCCATATGCTACGTTACAGTGAGTGTTCCTTCTAAAATTATTGAAGCTTCTCTGGTGGAACTGGATCTGAGATCAATTCTTGGCTGCAAATCCATACAAAGCCTTTTACACCAAAGATCTATAAAAGGGTAGCTGGAAAGATTTTATCCCCTAATAGTGCCAAATATACAATTTTCCCCTTTATCTGGACAAAATTTACCCATTTTTGCTGGAAATTAAGCTACCCTTATAACTACGACCCAACTGCAGAAACTCTACTTTCAAGCATGCTGTTATTCTGTCTAATCTCACCTTATATGTTCAAAGTCAAGCCAAAAGTTTTGAAGTCACCAAGGCAAGCTGCATTTCATCAGGAACACAGATTATGCATACTCAGACAGATCAACACTCATATACAAACGGTTATCTAGTCACCTTAAGACATTGGCAGGGGGTGCTGGGAGAATGTATGTATGAAACCCTCATACGATATTTTATTATAGATCATGGTGCTTCAAATAAAAAAGTGAAAATTTGAGTAAAAGAGATATAAGCCAAGCCTATTACATTAACCATTCACTTTGCCCCAAATTAATATTTTAAAATTGTCTTCTCCACTTATTACTGACATTTATATATCTAAACCTTAAAAGAGTTTACCCAGAGGAAAAATTGTAATCTTTAAAAGTCTTATTTAGAAGATAAGTTTCCAAATATAAATGAAAATTCACTTCAAACATGAAAAGCAGTCTAAAATAGGAAATAAGAGGCATTTACAAGACAAGTACTGAGTATGTAATAATAAATATTTTTATACAAAAAAGAACTCTCCTCAAGGACCAGCGATACAAGCCATAGCTACAGTATCGTGGGTAGGGCACTTCATTTGCATGTAGCCAACCCAAATTCGATCCCCAGCATCTTATATCATCCTCCAAGCACTGGCAAGAGTGATCCCTAAGCAAAGAGTCGAGAGAAAGTGCTGAGCACTGCTGGGTGTAGCTAAAAATCAAGATAATAGTAATTTTTAAGTCAGATGTCTAATGGGGATAACCACACAACAGCAGTGTTCAGGAGCTGCTGTAGGCTACATGTGTAAGGGTCTCTGCTGGAAGTCTCAGGAGAGCATGTGATACCAAGGATCATAACTGAGCATCCCAAAGCAAAGCACAATCTCCAGCCCTTTGACATAATACCTGACCCCAGAGATGTAGTTTTAAGGTTGGCACCATGTTTAAGAAATAGGCAAATATTCCTACTCTTGTAACCAATCAAAAGGATGTTTGGGTTCCTGCCCCTCGAAGTGTTGCAGGTGTGGCTTCGGTGCCCGGCTGCATTGGCAGGTGGCAGACAGGAGATAGGCTTGTCTACATCCCCAGGGCTCTGCCCTGTGGGCCCTGGATGGTGGATGGTCTGACATAGGAAGAACAGTGCGCAGCCGGATGAGACTCTCTTACCATAATATCCACCATTATCATGGTCCAGACCCCACAGCTCATCAGAACCCATACAAGAGAGACACTGATCTCAAGACCCGCTCAGAGCAGACAAGTTCGAGCCCAGGTAGGCGGCTCTCGGAGGCAGAAGTCACCGGGCGTTCCTGGAGATGGAGCTGGGGTACCCCTTCCCCTTTCTTACCCATCCGGAGGCCTGGCGGCCCCGCCCACAAACTGCCTCGGGGCTCTTGGCCATCATGTAGAGACTCAGACACAAGGGGGAGAGCTGCCATCCAGCTCTCCCCTAGCTCAGCTGACCATGAGGCTTCCAGGAGGCAAGATGGGTTTTGGCCCAACATCACCTCTGTTGGGCCTCAGAAGCAGCAGAATGAGACTCGCTCACCATAGTAGCCGCCATTTTCATGGTCCAGACCCAGTACATTAAACTAGTGGGAGCAATCATGTTCTAGAATATATTACAATCTACAATGTGTAAGAAAGGGAAGCATGAAAGAGAAAGAGAGAGGGGGGGGAAGGTCCTGAGGGAAGGGGGATGGAGGTGGGGACATTGGTGATGAGAGATGGGCAAAGTTGGAGGGATGGGTGTTGGAACACTGTAGAACCAAAATTTAAACACGAACATCTTGTAATTGTATATCTAATGGTGGTATAATAAAATATTAAAAAAGAAAAAAAAAGGATGTTTGGGTTGGGTGAAGTCTGTGGAGAGAGAGAAGAGGTGCAATACTCTTGAATGCTTATGTGCTAAACTACTTGATTTGATCTGGTCACTTCAACTATAACCCATGGCTTAAAATAACATTGTCAAGGGGCCGGAGCAATAGTCCAGCGGGTAGGGCGTTTGCCCTGCATGCGGCCGCCCCATGCTGGCCGGGTTCGATCCCGGCATCCCATATGGGCCCCTGAGCACCGCCAGGAGTAATTCCTGAGTGCAGAGCCAGGAGAGACCCTGAGCATTGCCGGGTGTGACCTAAAAAAAAAGCGAAAAAAAAAATAACATTGTCAAGCTCAAAAGAGAAAACTGAGGGTGGAGTGATAAGTTCATCCCTTTAAGAACAAAGCAACTAGAAGAAAAGATAAACATATGGGACTACATGAAACTAAAAAGCTTCTGCACCTCAAAAGAAACAGTGACTAAGATACAAAAGCAGTCCACAGAATGGGAAAGAATATTCACCCAATACCCATCTGATAAGGGGTTAATAGCCAGGATATATCAGGCACTGGTAGAACTTTACAAGAAGAAAACAAACAACCCCATCAAAAAATGGGGAGAAGAAATGAACAGAAACTTCAGCAAGGAAGAAATTCGAATGGCCAAAAAACATATGAAAAAATGCTCATCATCACTAATCATCAGAGAGATGCAAATCAAAACAACAATGAGATACCACTTTACACCACAGAAACTGGCACATATTCAAAAGAGCAAGAACAACAAGTGCTGGCGTGGATGTGGGGAAAAGGGGACACTCATCCATTGTTGGTGGGAATGCCGGCTGGTACAGCCTTTCTGGAAAACAATATGGACATTCCTCCAAAGACTAGAAATTGAACTCCCATTTGACCCAGCCATACCACTCCTGGGTATCTACTCTGGGAAACCAAAAATACGCAGCGGAAACACCATCCCTACTTTTATGTTCATAGCAGCATTATTCACAATAGCCAGAATCTGGAAGCAACCAGAGTGCCCGAAAATCGATGACTGGATAAAGAAGCTTTGGTACATCTACACAATGGAATACTATGCAACTATTAGGAAAAATGAAGTTATAAAATTTGCCTATAAATGGATAGACATGGAGAAGATTATGTTGAGCGAAATTAGCCAGAAGGAGAGAGACAGATACAGAATGACTGCATTTATTTGCATGGCATAAATATATATGTACATATTATGATACCAATATCCAAGGTCAAGCGAAGCATATATTGGGAGGTCTTGTCAAAGGTGGAAATTATCACAAACGTGTGGGAGTCAGAGTTTAGGTAAGACAGAAAATGGAACAGGGTGCTAATAATAGTCGAGGGTACTAATGCCAACCTAGAACTGAGCATGAAATAGAGGCAAAAGGATTCACATGACAACCTTTTAATGTATGTTCTGTAATCCATAGTCTGGAAGGGAAGGAAAAGAGAAAGAGAGAGAAAAAGGAAAGAAATAAAGAACCTGCCATGGAGCAGGGCTGGGGAAGGGGGAGGGAACCGGGGATGTTGGTGGTGGGAGATGGGCACTGGTGGAGGGACGGGTGCTGGAACACTGTATGACCAAAACCCAAACATGAAGTTTTTAATTGTATATCTTTTTATTTGTATGGAGATGGGCACTGGTGGAGGGACGGGTGCTGAAACTCTGTGTGACCAAAACCCAAACATGAACTTTTTAATTGTATATCTTTTTATTTGTATCTCTCACGGTGGTATAATAAAATACTTAAAAAAAAAGAACTAAAGGGATGACTTTTAACTCTTAAAGGGATGGCCAATATCCAAATGTGGGGATATATAAGAGTTGGAAAAACAGTTGACTCCGTTGAGACTGGGTTCTCAGCCTGCTGGCAGGAGTGAGTTGGAGGAGCCGAGAACCTGGCAGGACAGAAAGTTGGAGGAGCAGAGAGAAGGGTTGGGTGAGCTTCCCTAAGAGCAGAGCAAGGAAATAGTCTGAAGAGAGTCTTAAAGGGAGTTCAGAGGCTCTGGACTGGTTCAGAACCTAACACTGTCAGCAAGTCAGCCACTGGCTGAAAATTTACATCCGGCACCCAAACTGGGTTGAACCATGACGACACAGTTGGACTCTCCCAACTGCCTGAATCTCGACTGCTGATTCAGCTGGTCAATTTCACATCCTCTTCAACTCCTTCAACATGCACCCCATAGAGGATTTGACTTTGACCTAACCTTGGAAAAAGAACTCTGAACTTAACCTGAGCTTTATGAGCCTATAAATGCCTTAACTCTCCAGACTTATTCTCCCTCCACAGACTTCGTTATCTTGGACTTATTTCCCCCACAAACTTCATTACATTGGACTTGTTTTACTTTCATTCCCTTAGACTTTGTTCCCTTTAAGAATAAAAGGGATGGCTTTTAACTCTGAAAGGAGCCCGAACAGTGAAGGGATAGTAAAGGGTTTAAGTGTTTGCCTTACATGGGAATGACTCTAGTTTGACCCACATCCTGCTTATGGTCCTTGGAGCACGCTGTCAGGGGTAAGCCCTGATTATAGCTAGAACTAAGCCCTGAGCACAGCAGCTCTATGACCCTATGACCCTCCAAAATAAAAAAATAATGCAGGAAACTGATATGCGGCAGAGATTTAGTAACTCCCATGTCCACACGGTCATGAGTCAGATGTTCAGAAACTTGTACTTTTATACTACTTTATACTACCTCAAAGTGTAATGACTCTGTGGGGAAAAGAGGACTCTTATTTTTACAAATTCAAGGTCATTACCAGCTTGTGCAATGCTGGTAGGAAAAAATTAAAATGTGAAGTACAACAAGTTTAAAATACAGAGAAGAGAAGCAAAAGACAATCACTCGATCCCAATCTCCAACTGGCTTACTGAGTCAGTGGGGCAGCAACAAAACAATCCCGAGGTTCACCTACGAAAATCCATGCTGGAAGCCAGGTGTCTTTCCTGATGCCATCTGGAGCGTCTCTCTCGGGAGATCTGTCTGTTTTTATACTTTGTTTGCACAGCTATCACATAAAGATCAAGGGGCATCACAGGATAATAAATGCCTTTTACCTTCAAAAAATGCCATCAGTGCACAGCCGTAGCAATTTATGTTTTAATTAAGGATGTCCATAGCTTTACATATAAATTATGCTACAGGAATTAAAATCCCTGGGTGTCAATATTTTTCATGCCAGTATGGCAACATTAAAAAACACCTTGCAATTATGATTGCTTTAGTTTCAATTTCTAGTTTCCAAAGCCAGGTAACAGATGGGGTCCACTTGCTAAACACTTCCCTTTTATGACTTTTCTTTCTCCAGCTGAGCCCCCGAGGCCAGCAGGCTGGCAGCCACATTTTCTGCCCTTCGCTTCTAGAAGGGCTCTCAGCTGAGCAGCAAAGAGGATACTGCAAAGTGGCTAGGGATTAAACACCATCAGACAACTCTGACATTATTCCCCAACGAACTAGCTGTCTCCCAAAGGAACATCAGCTTCAGGTTGCCTTTCAGGCACTCTTATGCTCTAAGGCAGCTTATGAAACTACAGGATCATGAGAGGGAGCTTGAGTGGGTGCTAGAAAAACTGACAGTTGGTGTTTTGTTCTAGGAATGTATTGAAAGAACTCTGGCTTCGATATCCTGCAGATTTTACTGGTAGTCCCAGTTTCTCGACTGAGCAGTTTGAACATGTTTCTAATCATTGCCTCCTAGCTTCCAGGACAGTCGTGAGAACCAGGCGATGTGGATGCACGTAGCACCTAAAGTATCAAGCACATCGTGGATCAGATCCAGCTGATAGAATCAGGAGGGAGTGGCGAAGAAGAGAAAACAAGACTCCAAAATATACAGTAAAGATAAATGGTTCAAGGTCTCCACTCCGAGACTCACAAATTAAGACTTAGAAATCTAGGAGAGGCAGAGTAAACAGAGCCAGACCTCCCAGGGAAAATCTCAAGCATGGTGGAAATTATACATTAGAGAAAGGCTAAAAATACGCAAAAGAATCTGATAAAAAATGTATCAAAGTTTCTCCTCAAAAGACATGTCTGTGCACATGTGTAAAACAACATTTCATTTCAGGTGATCCAAGAACTCTCTGAGGACTCTTAATAATCTTCAATTTATGGTAAGATTAGCAGGTATGTCTAGAAGGGATATGCACAGGTTTAGTCTTCTGGGGGGAAGGTTCGCAGAAGGCCTGAGGACCTCTCTTGGCAACGGTTGGCCAACTGTACTGTCTGATTCAATGCCAGGGCCCAAGAAAAGATGCTGCTCAGGTCCTGTGGTGTCTTCTGCAACCACCAAAACCACCCAACAACTGGTAGAGTACAAGGTATGCTGAGCTCTCTCTGGGAACGCTTGGGAGACCATTTGGTGCTGGGTTAAATCAGGGTTGAATGCATTAACTATTAACCTCAGTACTATTTTTCCAGTCCCATGCCACTGAACTCTTTATAAACCCCCACCCCGAAATATCCACTTGAATTCCAAATACATGAAGCCTTTAGTGAAACACAAAGGCTTTAACAACATTTAAAAATGAGAACGATAAAATAATAGAGATGAGAACATAATCACCTCCCTAAACAGGCTTGGGTCCAGGGAAGCTCCCAGAAAGATCATCTATGTGGCTGACTTCAGCTGATCTCCTCAGTTTTCCCCATCAACATCACGGATGGCATTCCCAAGCCTCGCCTTTGGTAAGGACACAGGGAAACACTCTAAAAGGTGTTTGTTGACATGGCAGGCAGGGAAGGAGCAGGTGCCAGGCACAGCTCACATCCCAAGCCACCTGCAGAGACATACAAACATGGGCTCCCACAGGCTCCATCTGCTGTGTCCCATCGCCAGAGCAGATCTGTGAACTACAGCAAGAGAAACAAAGCACACCTTCTTCATAATCTCGGATAATGGAGTCAGGTGAAGGCACCCAAAGTAAAAGAGGAGAAAATGACAGAGTTCCTGACTTGCTTCGTCCACCATAATGCATGACAGATGCCTTCAGAGAGTTTTCTCAAATTGCTCTGCAGCAACCATAGGGTTTAAGTACACTGCCCGCACTGAGGACGAATGAGGATACCGTTCCATGTGTTCCATGGGAACGCAGTAATTCTCTTTCATTCTGAAAAATTCTGCCTTAGGTAAATGACACTCCAAATCAGGAGCTCACTGAGGAGAAAATAAACCCAACGCCTACTTTATCAGTTGACATTCCCAAAACCATCCTAAGGGGGCTCACATACCTTCTGCCATCTTTCAGCGTTGAACCAAGCATATGAACATGAAGTTGAGAAACTTGAAAGTTGAATTCTACCACTTGCTAGCCAATTTTCCTTTGCTTTGAAAGCTACTCTCTTTGACAAGAATTCTCACCTATTAAATAAACTGAATCACTCATTACCACACAAGCCTGTTTTCTAGCGGATTTTATGACTGCACATAAGAGAACACTTTTTTAATGTTTCATCAGTAAATGCTCGAGATGAGAGCCTTCTACTGAGAGTATACCACCTACACGGCAGAGCATGGCAAGCTACCTGTGTCATATTTGATATGCCAAAAACCAGTAACAATTATAGATCTCATTTCCATGATCTGAAGGAATGTTTTGAAGCTCTTCCCTGTTCCTGGAGCAAGCAGATGCCCTTGGGCTACACTTGCTTGCGACAGGACATATGGGGATATTACTGGTGCCCGCTCGAGCAAATGGATTAACAACGGAAGACAAGTGATACAAGTGACAAGTGATGTTCTCTGCACCATGATTTCCAACACTGCTCAGGTCGGGTTTCTGTTCCAGGGAGCCTATTTCCCTCCCCCCCACTGCCTCAATGTCCCCATTCTGTTGAATTCCCCCACTATGGTAAGCTCCAACTGAGACCTATTCTCATTTTTGTTGCCTTTGCACATCTCTTATTTTCTTACTCTATTTTAACACTCTAGGTAAGAGGGAGAACAGTCTGTACCTACCCCCTCCCCTACTGCACTCAGAATGCTCTCCAGACCTCTTAAACAGTCCAAAGGAATAAAAGATAAAATGTGAGCCTACTCATTTGACAAAGCAGTACCAGTGACAGCTTCTGAACCGGGATCTGGGCAAACAGAGGCTTGGACCAAACAGTAGCTGGAGACTGCTGCGACTGAGGAAGCCACCTAAGCCCCCACCCACTCATTCACATGATGCTCTAGTGAAAGGAGAACCTCGAGACTTCTGGTTCTCTTGAGAGTGTCTGAGAGGTAATAGGACAACTCAGACCGCAGCACAGCAGAGAAGCAGAACTTATATGCTCATTAAAATGCTGGTCAGAAAGGCCAGAGGGAAAAGGACACCATCTGTTAGGCTTACTTCAGCCAAGGCTTACAAATACACTCAAAAACTAGCTTCATCTCAGGCACATTATGAAACACATATATACATACATACATTTCATTTGACATATATATATATATATATATATATATATATATATTTCATTTGAAAACCGCACATCTCATCTGCCCTTCCTCGCTTCATCTGAATACCAAGCTTTCTACTTGGTTCAAAAATTTTTCAGACAAGAATTTGGCAGTTTCCAGGGCCTAACCTGAACGCTTGTACTGCAAGTGAGACTTATGAAAACATGCCCTAAACACTCCACTCTTTCACTGCTATAACGAACCCAAACTCTTTAAGGCAACAGATGACTCAGGGAGAGTTGGAACAAGATTAGTATGGAGTATCGAATAATATCAAAAAATCAGAAAGTGCTATTTTTTTAAAATGTCACGAGCACAGATGCAAGGGCCATCTCTGGGGTAATAACAGTATCAAAATAATTCAGCGTAACTGCCACTGAAAACCAACAGAAGTTAGATTTAATGAGCCCACACCAGAAACAAGAGAGGCACTGAGGAATACTTAAGTTTTACTAGCAAACAAGGATGGAATATGAGTTAGAAAATCCTGAATTTTCCCTAACATAGTAAAGCCTAAATACAGTCATAAACACTAAGGAATACTAAATGTTGACTACACTAACTTTGATATAAACAGGATATTTTCAAGATCTTATAGTGTTTCATTTCTCACAGATTTCTAACTAGTTGCAGGCAAGATGAAACTTATTAACTAGTTGAGAATCTGAGAAATCCTTATGGGAATAATCAAGGTTAACCCTACCAATAGACATTAGCTGCCTCCACAGGTGAGGTCCAGAAAAGAACTCAAACATGCAAATTTCAACTGAGACTACACAAACAAAAGTGAATGAGGGAGAAAATGTATCAAATAATATCAAAATAGTGTTTTTTAAAAGGAAAGGGAAGTATTGTTTAAAATAACCAAGATACTAAAAAAATAAAACAAGGCTATAAGATATTTCAGATTATGAAGGGTTAATGAATGTAATAAAATATTTGACCCAAGAGTTGATACTGTACTATAGGGGGAAATATTATAAGCTATAGTACTGACCTAAGTAGGCATATTAAAAATTTTTTTAAAGATATGTTAAATTATGAAGTTGATGATTATACAGTTCTATCTCTCCAGCCCCAATAACCCAATTCTGAAGAAATAAATACCAAGGTATTTGGAGGTAAAAGGCACAATGTATATCCTCAAAGGTAATCAGAACCATGTATCACGCATGTATCTGCAGGTACGGTAATCAAGATATGATGGAGCACATAGAGTTTAATGTTTATGTGAATCATTTTATACTCAGTTTGAACTCCACGTGGACCTAATACCATCTACGCCTATATTTCTAACCATTCTACTAACTGAACTTCTCCACCGGTATTCCCAGATGTTCTGAAACACAAGTCAACAGACGGCATGCAGCACCCAGATCTGGGAAAACTGGGCACCAGTGGGGACTAACAAAGCAATTTCACCCAAGACCAGCTATTCCTTCTACCTCTCACCACTTCGTAAGGTAGAAGAGAAAGAAGAACGAAATCTGTGTTTTATTTCAAACTTTCAGAAAATAGCAACCACAAGGACAATGATTGCCAAACATCTCAAGTAGAGGCCAGAGAGTTCAGTGGGTAAAGTGCTTGCCTTGCACATGACTGACCCTGGGTTGATCTCTGACACCCTATATGGCCCCCAAAGCTCCATGAGGAGTGATTCATGAGCAAAGAGCCGCCCTGAGTATGACAGGTATGGATCAAAAACCAGAAAATATGTATCAAGCAAATGGAAAGAATTAAGTGTATGACTCTGCAATACTATATCAAATAGAAACTCACATTCATAAGCTACAGTAAAAAAAAAAAAACTGCTGTGCTTGCAATGACCAAGATCATACAGTTGGGTGCAGTACCCAAAACCACAGGAATGACACCTGTCTCACAAGGTTCACTTTCAATGCTTTAGCTGGCGCCAGGAAACAGACTTCCAACAAGGTGGGCACCTTAGCACTAACCCACATCTCAGACCCAAAAAGATGGTCTCTCAATTTTTAAGACATCTCAAAAGATATTTGCTGTCAATGAAGATTACAGTGGGTAGGAGGGTTGCCATGCTCACAGCAAAACTGGGTTTGACCTGGCACCCTTATGGCCCTGAATACAGCCAGGAGTGATCCTTTAGTACAGAGCTAAGAAAAAGTCCTGAGCGCAGTCAGGTAAAGACAAAAACAAAACAAAAATCCATTTGTCCTCAGGTCCCACCTAAGGGTGAGTCTGTGAAATGGAGGGTTAGTACACAGGCAGTGTACACATAATACATCATTCTTTTCCTCCCAGAACTGCCTCTCATCTTGTTTATTTCGGAAATCAGGGCCTCGAGAGCTCATTTTTTCCTCAGGTAACAGACTGACCCAGGTCCTAATCAATTAATATTTTCACTTTTCATTTTTTATTGGTCTCAGCTCACAGGGTAATTTGAAGAAAATGAATCACAAGACTTCTACCCAGGCATTCTGTTGGCTGAAGATGAATCTTGAAATGTGTGATTTTTTGCATCCACAAATGATCTGGGCAGCTATGCCAAATCTCCTGTTTCTATAGAAACGTTTATAACCTCGCTATTTCTTAGGAAAACCCCTTCTTTTGAGAAAGCCACTGAAAGTGATCTTCAGTTTAGGCACTGCAGAGGGTTTATTTGAATATTTCAGTTCTCCTAGTTGATGACTGTTTGGGAGAATATGGAAAGAAGCAGATGGTGGACAAACTCTTCTTTCAATGTGTCACTCTGATGAGTAACCATTATTTAGGGCTAATAAATAGTCCCTAAATAACGTATGTTCAAAACTCAAAATTAAAATTCACTAAAGGGTTATAAGAAAAAAGATGTTTATTGATCAGAATATTCAAAAATGACAAATAATGAAATAGTTTCTACTTTTCTAAATATTTACATTTCGAAATAACCAGAAGAAGTCTTACTCTGTGATTATGAAGACAAAGATAGTAAGCTTAAGAAAACTACACAAAGTTGGTACTTATGTTGCAGAAAAGCAATGTGTAAAATATAAAAATTCTCAACACCTTTTTAAATATCTAATATTTTACTCTTTAACAGAGTAAAACACTTCTGAGTCAAGTGGAAAATAAGCTAGAAAATGGGAGTGATTCAAGTATAAAACAGTATTAAAAGTTTCAACTATACACTCCTCCCTCAGAAGATTTTGGGGCTCAAATTCCCCCAGTACAGAAACTTTCCAGATTTTAGCAAAGTGATCAAGTGGCATGGACTGTTCTATCAAACCCAAGTAAGGTCTGAGCAGCAACTCACAATCCAGTACATTAACAGTCACACGAAAAAGTCAACACTGAGCAAGTATGGGTGAAATAATACTGCTAAATTATGAATGGCTTTTTTCAGAGCTTTCAAAATTGCATTAACAGTGAAAAAGGAGTCCAGAGTTTACAGTGTCAACAGCTAGAACTAAGCAACACAGCTCAGAATGGTGCACAGCCAATTTCGGCTTGCTCAGATGCTTGGACAAAATGCAGACTGCGATTTTCCTAACTGCCTACCATGACAGTTGCCAGCTTACAGTGGCTGTCAAACCTGACTGCACATGGAATCACCTGAACAGATTTTCAAATACTGCAATCTGGGTCCCTCACACAGATTATACTGATGTATTAGCCATGGTTGGAGTCTGGCCCTCTACCATGTTATCCGGGAAATAAGACGTTAGCAGTTTTATTTTAGTTTTTTTTAGTTTATTTTTAAATGGTATTATATCAGAGTGAGATTTACAATTACAAACCTGTTCATGATTGAGTTTCGGTCCTACAGTATTCCAGCACCCAGCCCTCCACCAGTGCCCATTTGCCAATACCGGACAATAGCCATGTTAAATGCTCTTCAGGACACTCAGATAAGAAGAAAAGTTTGAGAGTCTTCGCATTGGAGCATTTATCAATGGGTGTATGTTACTCTGGACTGGATACTTCTTTTGTGTGCATTCTTCTGACCACTGTCGTGTTCAGAAGAACCCTGGGTCTCTCCCTACTAGCTGCCAACTATTCTTTCTAGTAACGACAGCCACCAATCAAAGGAAGGCTCACCAAAAAGTTCCACTGGTTGAGAGGTGATAGGAAGAGAAACAACATCCTGCCTGAGGTCCAGTGCTCCAGGAGGAAACAACCTCTACCTCTGTCCTCTCTTCTACAATTATTTTATGGAATTCTGCTTCTCTGGGGAAACTCACCACTCTCGGTCATGCCCTGGCACATATACTGCAAGTGCAACCAAAACGAAATTTTCACTTTTGTCCCTGAGTTCAAGTGTTCACAGCGAGAGCTTTTAGTTCACACTGGACCCATCCAGAATAACTGCTCCCAAGGGCCAACATGTGCCCTAGTAAGACGTCAGAAACCAGGCAGGTGGACAATCCACAGGTGACAAGCATAACTCCAGGACGTCCCAGAATCTCCAGGCCTAAGGACTTCACTGCCAGGCCTCAAACTGACTCTTTATACCTGCACAGTCGGGCTGAGTATCACCAAAAATGGACCTGGGTCCCCTACACCGTGCTTCGGTACACACAAGAGCATGTGGGAACATACATACACACACAAATGCACACTCACTAAGCATTTATAATGGGAAGGAAAAGTCAGTCTTAGAAAGATTATGTTGTGTGTGTTTGTTTCTGTGTGTATGTGTGTTAGAGAGAGAGAGAGAGAGAAAAAGACATGGACATGGCCCAGCCGGGAACCCTAAGCTCGGTTTTTCCTATTGCTGATTTGTATGCCAGAACCTGTGTTAAGTAAAGTATTTTGAAACTTCGCCAGATTCTTGCGTCTCTCTCCATCTACCCGCCGCCCATCCACTGGGACAGAAGGGGATCCCTGACCCTGCTCCTGGATTTTGTGCAGGGTGTCCCAGAGTTTCCTCGCAGGTACCCAAAAAATACTGCCTATAAAATAGATTCTGAGAATATCCATAATCCCAGCATGTGAAGATACTCAACTCACGACACCTGATTCATCAAACTGTGCGGCACTCAACAAAGTCGCTGAGCACCTATGAGGAATCAACACATAGCTGAAGTGCAGCCCAGGACCTGTGAGTGTGACAAGTACAAAGGAGCTCGGAGCAGGGAGCACCAGGCTAGCTGTCAGACGGGCCTGATGGAGCACTCCGCCGACCCAGATGGGCCTCATGGAGCACTCCCCTGTGACCCAGATGGACCTGATGGATCACCCACCAGACCCAGACATACCTGATGGAACACACCCCCGACCCAGATGGGCCTCATGGAGCACCCCGCATGACCCACACAGACCTGATGGAGGACGCCCCCAACCCAGACAGGCTGATGGAGTACCCCTAACTCATAAAGGCCTGATGGAGCACCTCCCAACCCAGAGAGGCTTGATAGAGCACCCCCGACCCAGAGAGGCTTGATAGAGCACCCCTGACCAGAAAGGCCTGATGGAGCACCCCCCAACTTAGATGAACCTGATGGAGCACCCCCGACCCAGAGAGGCTTTAGAGAGTACCCCTGACCCAGACAGGCCTGATGGAGCACCCCCCAACCCAGACGAACCTGATGGAGCATCCCGACCCAGAGAGGCCTGATGAAGTACCCCCAACCATCAGGCCCGTCTGGGTAAGTGTGAAATAAAATTTAAAAAATTACAATCCTGGGGCCGGAGCGATAGCCCAGCGAGTAGGGCATTTGCCTTGCACGTGGCCGGCCCATGCTAGCCCGGGTTCGATCCTCGGCATCCCATATGGTCCCCCCGAGCACCACCAGGAGTAATTCCTGAGTGCAGAACCAGGAGTAACCTCTGAGCATTGCCGGTGTGACCCAAAAAAGCAAAAAAAAAAAAAAAATTACAATCCTAACCCAAAACAAGGTTCTCCAATGATTTCTGAAAGATAATTTTAGTGGCTAGCTCAACTGCTCCCTGAAACTAGGCAAGTGATTTTCTTGAGATAAAGGTTGAGCCCTTTCTTGCTTCCTTCAAGTCCTTCCTGGCTAGTCTATAAGTCTGGAAGGGGGCAAGAAGCCTCTCTCTTTTTATTCTGGGAAGTCATGCATATTCAGGTTCCACAAAATAATGAAAATGCACACAATAACATACAGGAAGAAAAAATGTTGTAATTTGCTGAGAATGAACAGCACTCTACTTCACCTGGAACAGTAGCCATTTAAAGAAATTTATATTCCAAAGGAATCTGTCAATGTAGTATGTCCTTCAAAGTTGAAAAGATAGATATCTGGCATCTGGCCCCAACCCTTCTAATACCGAGCCAAAGACTTGAAGCTACCCACCAATGAGGGAGAGAGAAGAGCATAAAGGAAACACAAAACCCTTTAGAAAGTGACCATACAAGGTCGCCGGTATTGTCAGCAGTCATTTGATTTACCAGGCTGCCCGCCAAATAAAGCTCTGGTAAGTTAGAGGCATTAAGATGAGCATAGACAAAGAGAAGGAAAGAAATTTTTTTCACATTGATAAAACCAAAATAAGAATTTCCAAATGACTGTCTAGCATCATCCAAGCAGCAAAATATGAAGATACTTTTGTGCAAATACACAACCTTTTTTGCAGCCAATATTTTCCTGACCAGACTACACAAATCAGGAAATGCTCATGTCAAAGTCCAAGAACCAGGTATAAGATTTTCTCCCTAATCAGTTAGGCATCCCACATGACAAATTTATTCAAAAGTTTTTAAGCATCTAGAAGAAAAAAAAATGTGTCCTTTGTCAACAAAAACTTCAGAGCTTAGCAGACTGCAAAAAAGGGGAAATGAGACCTCTGGGGAACTTAAAATTACCCAAACTTCAGAACTGCAAGAAACAGACTGCTCGGGGAGGGACAATTGTGTAGTGTACTTGCCAAAAATATAACCATTGTTGTTATTTATTGAAACAATATTTTGTCATTTCGATTTTCACCAACATTAGCTGGATATCTCGTAAAAAGAGGCATAGTTTTGAGCAGAGTGTGGATAACATGCCATCAATTTTAAGGAGAAAACTGAAATCAAGGATTCAAAACTTAACTCAAACAAGTGGTAAGTACTAATGTTTGGTCTCTTCAATTGTGTGCATAGCAATGACGCCGGTGTTTTCCCATCACAGCTCCTAGAATGTGTCATTAGGGGCAGAAATGGTACACCCAGAAACTATTTTTGTTGACTCTCCCTTGATAATGAAAATTGTGTCCAAAGACTTCAGCAAAGTCTTTAATAAAGGGAAACGTCCCCTTATTCCTGCTCAAACTAACTTCAGACATGTAGCAAGAGAGCAATACAAAGTGAGGAAGCACTGCTGAATGCTATGACATGAACGGAAAATAAAACCACAACAGGAGAAAGCTCAAACACAAAGGACCACCTACGCTTTTTCCCACATGAATTGAGAGACAAGACACATTACTGATGAGCAGGGTTTCCAGGAAAGAGTGCAGACACTGAGAAGAAATGGCCAGGGATGCTTTCCCTATTCATAAGTGTGATGTTTGGGCATTCATTTGAGTGACATGTGGCCTCCCTTAAATCTTGTTGCACATCTAGCACACCTGACATAAAGAAAGAAAAAAGAAGAAAGAAAGAAAAGACATGGACAGTGTGTGTTAATGGACAAAGTTGATTCTCCTGTGAAAAGTCAAACTCATTGGTTGGATGCTTGTTGACAGGGCCCATATAGTACAGGGGAAAATGTACATTTGGCTGACCCAGTTTGCTCCTACTTGCCATATGGTTGCTCCAAAACACCAGGTGTGGTTCAGGAATTCCCCATGCACCATCGTGACGGTTCAGGTATTCCCTGGTACTGCAGAACCCGAATACCACCACAATCTCGAGCCTCCAGACTGAACTCCTGAGGCCCTGCCGTCACCACCAAAAAATAAAGTTTTGTTTGACAAGAAGAACTTGAATATAAAAGGGTGCACTTACGATTTCAAACGTAAAAGACTTTATTTCTCAGTACAATAAAATCAGATCTGCAAACATATAGATTGAATTTTAATTTCAACAAATGAGCTAAAGGAATAGAAAAATGTAAGCTTTCTTTAGGATAATAAACATTTCACATCACTGTCATCCAGCACTAAATACAAGTATTTTGGACAGAAAGCATACCACACGGTATGAAATAGCCCACACTTTATACATGATTTCAAGTAATCAATTTATGATTAGACCACTTTCACAAAATTAATTTCACCAGAGGCAATTCTAGGGACTGACACCAATACAAAAGCAAAACTACTATAGTCTGACAAAAGTTTTAATCACTTGAGATTTAAAAACACCAGTCAAAAATATAACTGCCCAGGGACCAGAGAGATAGCACAGCAGATAGGGAGTTTGCCTTGCACACGGCCAACCCAGTTCGATCCTAGGCATCCTATATGGTCCCCTGAGCACCGCTGAGAGTAATTCCTGAGGTGCAAAGCCAGGAGTAACCCCTGAGCATTGCCAGGTGTGACCCAAAAACTAATATATATATATAGAACAAACACTCCTGAAATTTGTATGGAATAATAAACCCCCACATTGGCTAAAACAATCCTTGGGAAAAAAGAAGATGGGAGGTATCACATTTCCCAACTTCAATCTGTACTACAAAACAATAGCAATTTTTTTTTTTTGCTTTTTGGGTCACACCGGCAATGCTCAGGGGTATCTCCTAGCTCTGCACTCAGGAATCACTCCTGGCGGTGCTCGGGAGACCATATGGGATGCCAGGGATCGAACCAGGGCAGACACAGGCCGGCCGCGTGCAAAGCAAACACCCTACCCGCTGAACTATCGCTATGGCCCAAAGCAGTAGTAATTAAAACAGTATGGTACTGAAACACTGTATAACAGAGACCCAACTATGAACATCCAGTGTTGTAAGGAATGTCGACTGGTACAGCCTATTTGGAAAACAATATGGACATTCCTCCAAAGACTGGACACTGAGCTCCTGTTCGACCCAGCCATACCACTCCTGGGAATATACCCTGGGAGGCCAAAACACAAAACAGAAACACCATCTGCACTTTTATCTTCATAGCAGCACTATGCACAATTGACAGAATCTGGAAACAACCACAGTACCCAAGAACTGATGACTGGATAAAGAAACTGTGGCACATCTACCCAGTGGAATACTATGCAGCTTTTAGGAAAAATGAAGTTATGAAATTTTCCTATAAATGGATGGACATGGAGAGGATCATGTTGAGTGAAATTAGCCAGAAGGAAAAAGACATACAGAATGACTGCATTTATTTTCATTATATATATATATAATATACATATATATTATATATAATATATATATTATGAAACCAATATACAAGGTCAGGCAAAACATGGTTCAGGAGGTCTTGTCAAAGGTGGAATCTACCACAAACGGGTGGGGGGTCAGAGGTTAGGTAAGATGGAGAAGGGAATAGTGTGCTAATAATTGTCAAAAGTGATAATACCAGCCTAGAACTGAGCATTGAATACAGGCAAAAAGATATACATGATAACCTCTAAATATATGTATTGTAATCCACAGTGTGTAAGAAAATGAAGAGAGATAGAGAGAAAGACAGAAAAGAGATAGAGGCAGGCTGGGAAGGGGGAGGGAATTGGGAACATGGTGGAGGGAAGGGTGCTGGAACACTGTAAGACAGAAACCCAAACATGAACTTCTTTGTAATTGTATATTTCACGGTGGTATGTTAAAATACAAAAAAAAAATTTTAAAACAAATATATATATTACTGCCCAGCAGATAGATACAGTATGTACACAGAGTATAGTGAAACCACAAATATGCATCATAAAAGTACTTCCCTCTATTTAATTTACTGTGTCATAAAGTAATCCTTTCCCTAGACACAAATTCCCATCCTCCAGACACGAAAGAGGGGAAGAAGGAGCATCATCCAGGGACACGCTCTTGGGAAGTACCATGTGTCCATCTTCACAAAACAGGAAATTGAAGAGAACCTGACTTAACTGCTGCTCTCTCCTAAACAGCTACATCATTGCCAGGCAGGAAACAACGCCAGTTAAGGCACATCTTCTATTTCTTCATTTGCCTGTTGTGGAAATTTTCAAAATTGGAAAACTCATTTTAAAATGAGAAAGCACAGTATGTATAACCATAAATTCCTTATTTGTTCTCCTCATTGAGAACAGGGAAAATGTTAAACAGAAAATTTTAGGTAGCTCGGACTCTGAGAGAAAAACAAGCTTTTTGGATCTGATATAAACATACCAAATTGACTTTAGTTTTTCATTTTATAGTAAAATTCTCAGAGTAGCTAACAAAAGGGAACACAACTGGTATATTCATGGGCCATAAAAGCAAGAAGCTAGACTTCTTCCCAGCACAGGAGGAAGCACACACTAATCAGGCAAATGATAGGCTAACGGGCTTTCAACTCAGGAAGCAAGTATCTCATTAGTATCTGATTAAATGATCCGGTGAGAACCGGAAGAATATTTATAATTCGAATGGTCACCAAGATGATAACCCGATGGTTAAAAACCACTAGATTACTCAATTTTAACAAAGAGTAAGCCATTAGTGAATATGATCACATGTCAAGAACAAAACTTTCAAGAGAGGATCAAATAACTTGTTGACTGTATGGCTGAGGAAATCATACACGCATCAGTATTGCATGTGATCCGACAGCTTTGAGGGCTCCTCCCACCAATAAATACAGTGGGTACATCAATTTACCAGATATTCAGATTCCTCCCATGGAAAATATGAGTTGGAGAAAATGGTATTGAAGTTCTGCTAACCATATTACCCCCAGCTCTGAGCAAAGACAAGGGCCCCCCACACATGCTCTTCCCAAACAGAGGAATTTACTCTGCTGTCTTTAATTGTGATAAAATAAACATAAACTGCGACTAATCTGATAAGTAGCAATACACAGCACAACTTCACATTTAAGTGTAGCAATCAGTACCATCCGCGCTTTAAAAGCAACCACGTTCATCACGCCCAGACCCTTCCGTCTTCCCCAACAGACACCACACTCCTCCTCAGCTCCCAGACTGCTCCACTCTTTCTGTCCATAAATCTCACTCTAGGTCCATCAGGAGAGACCACACAGTATTTCTTTTTGTTTCTATTTGTTTGTTTGGGGGCTTCGGGAGGGGTTGGAGGCGCCCTGCAGTGCTAAGTGACCATATCTGGCAGTACTCGTGAACTGTATGGCGCCAGGGATGGAGGCCGGGTTAGCCATGTGCAAGGCACAGGTGGTAAGCGCCTGACCCACACTAACATCTCACCAGCCCCAACAATATTTCTTTAAGTAATTTCTCCCCCTAGGTAGAATAATGCCTTAGGGTTTAACACCAAGAACACTTTCTTTGAAAGCTGGACAGTACTACTCTACATGTATACCCCATTTGGTTTATCCGTTCATCCATCACGCCAAGTCCATTTGTGAACACGCAGGTTGCCAGCAGCTCTATGCTACTGTAACTAAGTCTACGCCTGTGTAGACGGGGAACTGCGGAAAGTATTTTATTGAAAGGACCAGAGGAAGAGCTTAAAGCGCAGGGGCATGGGCCTCAAATGCAGGGACCCTCAGTCTGATCCCCAACACCCACAGTCTCTAGAATGCCTCCCTGCGCATCAAAGCCCAAACAAAGAGGCACAGCTCAAGCTGGGCACCAAGTCGTCAGCCCAGCACTGACCCCGCTCCCAAGAATAGCAGCTAAGACCCCCACTAAAGAGTATTGAAGAATTATTATGCTGTAACATTATAAATTTCAATCGTGCGCCTTTCAAATCAATGATGTATAAGTCACAATAAGTTCACCCCTAAAACTCCAATCCTGTCCTACACCATGTAATTGTTCCCTTTTAGCTCCTTCCATTCTACTGACCACAAAATGATATGATTACTTCTGTATTCAATTTATATTCAAGAATATTTTTCAAGTATTGGATTTCTCATGAACACATCAGAGCTCTTCACTCCTGCTGAATTGAATATGCCTCCAAGGACATAACACAGATTGGCGTGTTGGAGAAATATGAGTCACAGAGCAGTGCTCCAAAGCTGACAACACTAAGCTCGCTCTTTGTCTCTGACTCAAGAACAAAATAGATGCATGCTACCGAAAAGAAAATCCCCCCAAAAATACTGCAATGAGAGCTTTGAAAGCACTTTGCAGGAGATTTAATATAGAGTTTTCTTGACATCACACCGACTCTGGAATAATTGGAGAATTACTACTAATCACCTTACGTTTTCTTCAAACATCAAAAAAACAAATGGCTCAGAAGTAAAAATCATTCGTTATTCCGGTACAGGTGTTTCCTGATTCCCCACCTCATTGCTTCCATAGCAGAATAGAAGAAAATACTACAATCAACTGTCTGGTAACAGCTTGCTTATAATCCTGCTTTTGGCAAATCATTAGTATTTAAGTTAATTTTGCACTTCAGGATCTACATGGAAGAGATCACTGCCTGTGTGAAGTGCCAACACTCATGGAAAAGGCGAGATCCATCAAGGTCTACATGGGGATAGATCACTGCCTCGATATAGTGCCTCATCTGAGTCTCATCTGAGAGGGAAGGTCTGTCACTGCAATTGTCATAAAACCTGCCAGTCCCTAAATGCAGGGGCAATGAGATACAGAAGCCACAGAAACAAACAGTGAGCAAAAAATGCTTTGGCTAAAATGTACCAATTCAGAGGAAATGTTGTGTACCACATCATAATCCAAGCCCCCAAGCCACTGACTTCCATTGTGACCCATAACAGATTACATAAGCAAAACAACAGCAAGCTTAGGCACTAGCAATCTAAGTGACAGTCCACTGACTGAGTCAATAAGCCGAAGATGGAAGCGTCCCTCCAGGTGACACAGCTTGGAGGACACTGGCGGTGCTGCTTCTAAAGGACATAGGCAGAGCCCAGTCTCTGTGAGTCTCGACAAGGGGGCAGTGGCCCACACAGACGGGGAGCACAACCGACACTGGCAGAGAAGGAATCCAAAACCTTTGCCTCTTATGAAAAACCCCTTCTGCAATAATATACATTTAAAGTGTACCTATTAACAGTATTAGAGGCCCTAATACCACAATCAATCAAAATAAGAACATTTTTTAATTTTAAAATACATATTCACTTGTGTGAATGAATAGCAGCAACACTACTATTGCCATAAGCCAACATCTACATACTCCACGGCCAAAAGGTTCTCTGGCGTGTCAACATTAATCACCACCCCTTTCCAAATCTAATTAGATTTTCTTGCAAGTTCACACAGAAACCCAGAAGTCTGATGTGTCCCTATCAACAAACTTAATAAGTTACAAACGCTGGGCACCATAGGATAAAACTAATGAGACCTAAGATCAGTTAGAACTAGATTGAAGGACCAAATCACTAATATATAATCAACAAGTTCACTAGTACTCACTAGGTACTAATTATGACCCATTAAAATGCTAAAAAAAAATCACAAAACTCCAGCAATGAGTTCACAATAGTCATAAAAATCCCAACAAATGATCAAATATGGTTAGAATCTGGGTGGAGCTTTGACTCCCAAATTCATGGCCAGCCTCCTTGTTCTCTGAATCAGGGTGGGGTGCCACACACTCCATCTGTATTTTTATGTAACCAAGAAATTTGTTTTTAGACGAGGGATTCCTAAATTTTTTATGCTCTTGGCCCTTCATACTCAGTAAATTTTTACCTGACAGATAAGCAGATACATGGTACATAAAATATGTGAATAAAACAAGCATCACTTACAATGTATCAAATTTATATTTTAAAATGAATCTTTATAATTTTTCAAGGCTCCCATAATCAGTTCCATGATCCCAATATTGGGTTACAAGCCACAGTGTAAGAAGCTCAGCAACTTGGGACGTGAGTGGTGGGGAGGGCACTGGTGATGGGCCAAGGCTTGTACCACTTAGTGTCTGAAACTCCTTTGTCTAAAACTGTAAATCACGGCATCTAAGCAAAGGCATAATTTTTAAAAAGCAGAAGCTAGAACCAAGATTGTGGTCACACTGACTCTCTAAGTCTCTTACCATTAGTAAACCATGTGTCATACCTAGTAGCATACTTTGTGGTTGCACCTCTTCTTCTGGGGTTATCCCTCCCACGTTAGTGTTACTGGGAACCTGGAGGCTAGGTCAACGGTTCGGTTTCCAGGTACGGAAATGTGGCACTGCCCTGGCCTGGTGTTCTCACAGCACTGGCGTTGCACTTAGCTGGGGAGTGCTCATGGACACCGATTCATGAGCGTGGGCTTTACTTTAATAAACTGTTTACTTTATTCCATACATTATTTCTCTGACTCAGCTTTAATTCTTCTATGGCAAAGTCAAGAACCTAGTTCCTTGGGCAGGACTAATAGCATAAAAGGCTTTTCCTGCAACATCAAGGCAAGACAGACCTGGGTTGGTTTAACAGTGCACTGGAAACAAATTCAATAGCTGCAAATGAGTGAGAAAAATGGGAGGCTGGAAAGAGGACAGCAGGTAAGGTGCTTACCTTGCAAGTGACTGACTTGGGTTCAATCCCTAGCATCCCTATGATCCCCAAAGCACTACCAAGAGTGATCCCTGAGTGCAGTCATGAGTATCCCCTTAGCATCATCGGATGCAGCCCCAAACAAAAAAACAGTAGCCCGGTAGCCCTTTCCAATTCACAGTCTGATGAATGACGACGGCTCTCTCTACACACTGCAATCACACGACAATGCAGAGGTGCAAAAAATATTCTGCCAAGAGCCCAGAGGACAAAGTAGGCATGCCTGGCAGTCACTGTCCTTTGTGCTTGTATATCAGACTATCTAAACAACATACTCATTTTCAACACGATCCATAATGAGTGCCAACTTGCTTTTCCAGAAATGAGGACATCTGAGCAGTTTCATTAGTTAAAGCAGAAGGCTTCACGCAGTGCCCTTTGAAAGGCGGATGGCTCAGCTTTCCCCAGTGAAAGGAGCCGGGAGATGCCAGTCACGACTCCCCAGCCTCATCACCTCTTCAGTTCTTCAGGGACTAGAGCCAGGATGAGTCACAGGGACTTGATGAAATACTACCCACTGGACAAATGAAGCTGTCCCCCCAACGAGTTTCTCCCTCACAACCATCAAATCCCAAATTCTGAGGGGAGGAGAAAACAAACCGCACTACGCAGAAGGATTTAACACTCTGACTTCTGGTTCTTGCTTCAGGGTTCCAGACAATCTGAAAATTAATGGCTTCCTCCAACCTTTTTAAATCAATCAGTAGTACTGCATTTTAACATATAAGTTCACTCTTTTGGAGAATATATGGAAACAATATTTGATTTCTGTTGTGACTAAACATGCCTTACAAGGTACAAAAGGAAATGCTAATACACAGCCACTAAACAAAATAATGGAACTGTCAGGAACCAGGAGAAATAAACACACACTCACTCAAAAAAGCTGCAAGCCTGTATCTGCAGTTTCCATATCTACCCCATTTTGCTATATGTGTCCTTTGGTAACAGGGTGATTCAGATTAACGATTAAGACATAAGTAAGACAACATGGGTACTTCCAAAGGAAACTAAATACATCTGTGGATAGAAACATATCTAACCCCCAAAACAGTGCCATGCTGTGAAGTTATCCAGTGTTATAATAAGCCTCAAACACATGCTTGACAGAGTTAAAACAAAGTGTGGGTGGCACATATATATAGCATTTTAGTATTGACAGTTCCATTAATTAAGGAGGGAAATAAATTGTCATCACAGACTTGATAAAAAGATTACAAAAGGGACTGGAGACATAATACAGCGGGTAGGACCCTTGCCTTACACATGGCTGACCCGGTTCATCCCTGCCGTCCCAGAGGGTTGCTCGACCACTGCCAAGAGTAATTCCTGAGAATTGCCAGATAACCCCTGAGTATTGCCAGATGTGGCCCTCCAAAAACAAACAAAACCTACAAAAATGGAGGTTCATTACCGAACTGCAGCTCAAACTTGTTACAGGACCCATATCCTCAACCATAAATGCACGTTCCCCTACACAGTCAATCATGCCTCCTTCGGTGCTGCCTCCCAACCGTCCCCTAAACCAGGACCCGAGTAAGGAGAATGTAAAAATCCCAACTGTCTCCCCACATTGTAGATTACCATGAAGCTATTCTCAAGTCCATTCTGCACAGTATCTAAAATAGTGGTATAATTTGAGCCAAATGAAGTGTTGACTACTAACTGCTGCTTGCAGCTCTCAACTCTAGTATGTTTCTAGTCACTAAAGGCTACCGTACAATAGGATAGAAATAGCCAACTACAGATATATCATTAGCAAAATTATGCAGTGAGATTATCCCTGTCTACGGGGTGTGGAGGGCTCCTACATAATTAATACTTGATTAAACTGTTCTCTGAAGAACTGAAGAAAAGATTAGAATCCAACCCAGCTGCGCGCTTAATATTATCTCCATGGAGACACATGTGTAGGTGGTTTATTTGAAATTCTCCCTTTCATGTTACATGCTATCTTTTGACTTTTAGTGTTTTTTGCCTCTCTTGCCTCAGTTCTTACTCTGTCTTTTAAGGTTGAAGAACATAGAACACTTAATTAAAAGCCTAAGTTTCAGAACAGTGATGCTTACAACACTGCTGTTTCTATTAAACATTGCTCTCTTCCAATTCATCCAGAGAAGACTCAACACACATGCAATTTTAATGAAAAGTAAATTTATCCGTGCAATTTTAATGAAAGTACTTCTGAATCCCACTACCTTCCTTGTTTTTGGATCTTATATAAGTCCCCTGATTATTTAAGCATCCCTATTACATGGGCTAAGAGAGACAAACCTAGAAATAGTCGTTTACTTATAGGAGAACCAAAAAGTATGATGAGAACCTGCATTTCCCCTTACTACCTAACACTACCTACCTTCATATTTTCATAGACAGCTAAAATTTATTTTCTTATATAGAATCGGTTTTATTCTCCAGAGAATTGGTAACTACCGCGGTGTCTGTTTCTGCCTACACTGCTACCTAATGGTCCTGGCAGTCTGGACAAGGCACTTCACTTCTCTGTGACTCCCTCTGCTCATGAGTAAAACAGGCATATCAGTACCTACCACACAGATATTTTATGAGCCTGAACTAACTGATAAGTACTGCCTACAACTGACTCATTCTTATTAGTCATCCCCAGAAGCGAGACAGACAGGATTCCATCCTTGGGAATGTCAGAAATCTATGAGGGAGACATTTAATCAAATATCATAAATGTGTGCAAACCACAGTAAATGACTAAGGTGAAATGTCACCCAAGGGAATACTCATAGGTCACAGAAGAAACTTCTAGGTTCCTCTGAATTATGGGGTAACAGGTAAGCAGAAGCAAAGTACCCCACGGGAAGACAGAGGCACACAATCCGCCACATAGTTCTGACCGCACAGTCCAACATTGCCTGTTCTGGGAACAGTGCTCACGCCACACTGAGGAAGCACAACAGCACTGCATTCTTCTCCCCCTCAACTATGCAGTTCAGTGCTGAAGAGAGTTCAACGGACTGGAACTTTGCATGCAGGGGGCCCACGCTGCATCCCAAACAGCTAATTGTCCCCAAGCTCCTCGCAGGGAATAATCCTCTGAGTACCACTGGCTGTAACCCAAATGCATCTCAGCTTCCTCAAAAAATCTATGTCTACAGCCAGAGATAAGGGGTTTGGTCTATGGTAAGAAAGATACTGATATAAATGATATAATGCAATAATAATTGCTTAGGTAAAATGATTCTAGCTGCCATTATTCTAAGCGCCTGTCTCTGGTAAAACACAAATGCAGTTATTAATTTTAATGGCTATTCTCTTGAACTACAATGTGTAAGTGTCTATGAAACAATCATCTACTCTTTGTTAAGTGCCAATAACTGTTCTCTGGTTTTACTACATGTAAGAACATTTCTTGATGTAGATCTTCAACTCTCGCAATTTAGAAATCAATATTAGCTCCAGAAATTTAAGAAATACTCAACGAAGGCTGGAAAAACTTTTCCACTATGACTTCATGGTGTATTTGCTTCAGAGCTTGAAGCACTTTTCATAGAAGCCATTAAGGAGCGCCAGGCGCTAGAAGCCAAACCAGCCATAAAGGCACATTTGTGCCCAATAGCATTCAGTGTTCCAGTTGGTTTTGCCAGACATGTCCTGTCTGGAGGAAGCTGAAAGCGGTCTGCCCACCTCAGCACTTAGGCTGCAGTTCTTAATTAATTAATGTTAACTAATCCTTAATTAATTCTTTCATTATGTTCAATTTTGTTTAGGGAAGAAAGAAGAAGCTATTATTTTTCTATTCATGGCTTCCTAAACTATGGCTGTCGTCAAAGTTGTGGCCTCAAAAGAGAACCAGGAGAGGCTGCTGACTGTAAAACGCATTTAGGACAACTTGGACAGCCGTCCACCTTGGCAGGGTGTCTCTAGCTCCCTTCATTTTTGCGGGGCTGGGGTGGCTAGAATGGCATGGCAAAACCATTTGCCAAGAAGCTAAGGAGTGACGGATACCCAGAAGACTCCACCTAGAAGGACCAGAAAATTAGACCGAATATTTTGTACCAAATTTCCAAGAACATCTTTCAGAAGGAACGCCCCATAAGTTATACGTCCAACTGGCATCCTCTCTTGACACAAAAGCACTCGGCCACGGCACTGTCTTGCCTATCGGTAAGACTAGGGATCTAGAGAAAACAGAGGCTCAGCTTCATTCCAAAGAAGAAAGGGAAGTTATTAGGAAATGTCTTACTTATAATTGTTCTTCACTTTTTGGATCAATAAGAAAATCAGCACAGCATTAAGAACAAACCCAAACAGTGTCATTCAACTCAGGGCTCTATGGACGGTGAGGAAAGAGCCTTTATTTCTTTTATTGAAGTAATATTGGTTTACAGAAGTAAATGTTCATATGCTTTGGGGTTATAATGTCATCATATCAGTCTTGCACCAAAGTATCAATGGATTCCTCCACAACATTTCATCAAAAAATTCTAATGGAGCATACCAACCACAAGATTTAGTACTAAAATCAGGCTAGAGAGCCGAGGGCATTTGCCTTGCACACGCTGACCCGAAGTTCGATCCCTGATATCCCATTTGGTGCCCTGAGCACCGCCAAGAGTGATTCCTGAGTGAAGAGCCAGGAGTAACACTCGAGCATTGCCAGGTATGACAATAAGTGAAAAAAATAAAATAAAATAAAATAAAATAAATAAAATCAGGCTGTAAACAGTGTTGGCTCCAATGCTAACTTTTTTTTTTTTTTTTGCTTTTTGGGTCACACCCAGCGATGCTCAGGGGTTTCTCCTGGCTCTGCACTCAGGAATTACTCCCTGGTGGTGCTCAGGGCACCATATGGGATGCCGGGATCGAACCCGGACCCGCATGGGCCAGCCACATGCAAGGCAGACGCCCTACCCGCTGGGCTATCGCTCCGGCCCCCCAAAGCTAACTAACTTCTAAAACTCTTTTACTGCTATTTTCATTTTAATATGAGGACATAGATATAGAAATTTTAGAAATGAATACAAACCTCAGTAATAGAAAAAGAAAAGGAAGAACAAACAATGTAGAATCACACACTTCTCAGTCAGAAGGCCACGTATCAGAAGAAAAAGAATTGTTTAAATTTTAAAAACAACCCTACAGACTGGAGAGATGGCTCAGAATACAGCCCCTAATTTGCATGTATGAGGCTCTGGGCTTAACCCCGCAGCACAAAATAAACAATATAAAAAATAATGTGGCAGGAATATCATCTTGAGCCTGGAATAAGTTCTGTGTAGTTCAACTACACATCCAGGTCTCTTTTCCAGTATTAGCTGCTATGTAACTGCTCACAGACCACTTTCTTCACTAAGCAATAACCATGACGATGTCCCTACATCAATAAATACTTCCTTAGGGTTAAGCTGGGTTTAGATGGTTCATTCTAATATGAACCCCAACATTTACTTCCGTCCTCTATCACTTGTTAGGATGTTTCTTTTTTTTACAGCAGTAGCTACTAAAGTGAACAACTGCTTACCCAAGATTTACACATATATACTTATTTTTTGTGTGCAGTTTCCTAAAACTTAAAGTATTTTTCGTTTTTAGACACAAAATCTGCATAAGTGTTCCAAATGATTTGCACATTCAAAATCTAATTAAGAACCCACACAGTACACCTTTGGTTACTCAAAACAATACTTTCCTTTTAATCTGGCCAATGTAAATGATTAAAAAAAATAGTTCGATCCCCTGATTTTCTCATCTGTCTCCTGGCCACTTTTAATTCTTCCATATAATACCTTTCTGTATTAATCTCTAATTTTTAATTAAGGTATTCTTTACACGCTTATTATTAAACATATATCTTTCTCAGTTTAGCATTTAAAGATGAAATGCTACTCAGAATTGAGAATTCCTGGCAGTAAATACCTCAAAATGAGCTGGACTGAAATCCTAACTCTGTCCCTGAAGTTTTACGTAACTTATACTTCAGTTTCCTCACCTATCAAATGAGGATACTGATATCTTCTCAGTGTTGTCACAAATGGTAAGTAAAAACTGTCCAGCTATGCGAACTATTTTTAGTATAAATATTTATTCAAAAAATGTTTAAACTCAGAGCTTACAAAGTAATGTTTTAATTTTGAGATCAGAAGTTGCCAAACAGATCTCTTTTTTAAAAATATTAGTTACTTGGTGGCCTCCACCTTCTTTAATCAAACAGTCCGTGGCCCTCGCCCCACTCCTGGATGAGTCCAGTAACTCCGGGCGTTGGAGGAGCTACACTGTCCGCTTTGAAAAACACCATTCTAGACTCTTAAATTTGGAATTCAGTAACTGAGTGGAGGGGTTGTAAAATTTTTTTAAATTTGTTTTAGAATTCATTATTTTATGCTTTATTATAATTAAATATTAAGTTAATACACTAATATGCCTAAGATTATATAAAAGTTTTTCAGACCAAAAATAGAGAGCTATAAGTGGAAAGAAAGTTTAAGATGTTATATTCTAAACCAACTTTTTTAAAAATAGGTGGTGTATTTATGTTTAAATGAAAGTAACAGATTGAAAACTGGGCCACTATCTTACACCACATACTAAAAATGCAATTCAAAATGGAATAAAAATGTTTAAAAAGTGGATTTGAAAAAAGAGGAGGGGCTGGAGCAATAGCACAGTGGAGAGGGCGATTGCCTTGCATGTGGCCCGCCTGGGTTCAATCCCTGGCATCTCATATGGTCCCCCAGGCACCGCCAGGACTAAGTCCTAAGTATAGAACCAGGAGTAACCGCTGAGTACCGCCAGGTATGACCCAAAAAGAAAAAAAAGAAAAAAAAAAGTAAGAGGAGATAGAGCACCCGATTAGCTAAGCACATGCTCTGCATGCAGAAAACCCCATTTGATTCCCGATCCACGTGGCCTGCTGGGTACTGCCAGAAACAATACAGACCTGGGATCAGGCCCTGAGCACCATGGAAATGGTTTAGAAAACAAAGAAATTCATATGAACATAACAACTGAAACCATAAACATTCTACAAGAAAACTTAAGATCCTTGAGATAAATCTCAGTGATTTTTTTTTACCAGAAACCAAAAGCAAAGGGAAGAAAAATAAACAAACTTGAATATACCAAAAGAGCTTCTGAACAGCAAAATAAAATGACCAACAAGGTCCAGAGCAATGGCACCGCAGGTAGGGCGCTTGCCTTGCACGCGGCAGACCCAGTTCAATCCGTGGCCCCAGAGCACTGCCATAGCCAGGAGCAACCCCTGAGCTTTGCCGGGTGTGACCCAAAAAAGAAAAAAAAGAGAAAGAAAATCACCAAGAAAGTGAGAAGGTCGCTGTCAAATGGAAGAAAAGGATGCTACCTGCACTAACTGAGGGATCTTTACCATGCAAAGAAACGGATGTGACTGGAAAAGAGGGAACTTGACCACACATGGCAAGGGTGTGATGCACATGTACTGGGGATCTTTACCGCACACAGAAAGGGACACAACCCACAGTAACAGAGAGACCTGGAAAGCTTTCCTTCAGGAATGATCAGCTGAGACCATAGTGGCATAGTTATATGCCTTTCTAGGCATCGGTCAAACATAAAGAGCAGGGAAGGAACAGGAATCCCATAAATCAATGCAGAGGCTCTCAGCAAGGGAGTCTGTGAGACACAAAGAGGAGACGTAGGGGACCGCACAGCCTGTACCACAGGCAGGGAGTCTGCAGGCACCATCAGAAGTGACCCCTGAAAACCACTGGCTGTGACCACCAAAACAAAGGGGCGATGTAGAAAACCATCAGTGTCATTAGTGTATGATGCACTTAAAACGTTGTGAGAGGTCTGGAAAGATAGTACAAGGCACACGCTGCACAGGAAGCAGACGCCAGTTTGACCCTGAGCAGTGCTGGGTCAGAGCAGCCCAACGTCTTAAGCCCTGGCATACACCAAATCCACTGGCTGAGAATGATACAGAAGGGCCCAGGCCTCGCTAGTGGCACTTTGGAGAGCAAAAGTAAGCAAACAAATGAAAAACAAGAGAACGGAAAGAAAAGTTAACAGAAACACAAATAGTGCTCAGATTAGTCTCCGCCCTCACAGGAATTTACAAGGGCTTTAGCTAGAGTGGACAGAAGCAATAACTATAGCCACATGCAGCACGGAGTCAGAGGGGAAGAAGACCAAGTGTATGACTGTCAGCACCTAACCTCATGCCGAAGACCACATTACCCAGCTACGGACCTGACGATTCTGGGCACTATTTCTCAACCTTTTTGCAACCACGGTCTCCTTCTGGGCCTCCTATCCCACTGGTCAGAAGACGAGTTCATGCCGTAGGCCCCAGTTTTGCCATTTTCAACTATGGGCCCCTTTGAAATATCATGGGGACCCACAAAAGGTCTTACATGGACTCTCGTTGAGAAATGCTAATTTAGAAGATAGATGAGTCGAGCTAAAAACAAGTGACTAGTAATTATTCGGAGGACTCACGGGCACAAAGAATGAGTTTAGGAATAATCTGAAGTCTCTGAGCTTCTACTTACAGGTTGGTCATATTCTAGAGCCTAATGATGAACATTTTCACCAATTCCTTCCTAGATCTAAGGATCATTCCTGGGAGTGCTTGGGGGCCCATGCGTGGTTCTGGCAATCAAGCTGGGGTCAGCGTCTCCCTGCCTGCAAAGCAAGTGCCTTAAACTATGTATTATACACAGTCTCTCACCATTTTCTGAAAGATTCAAGAGCTTCTCTTGGTGCCCACTTCTCCTTCCAATATTAGGTACAAAGAAGATAAATTAAATCTGTAAATTAAAGTGACCTTACCATTTATGACAATTAAAATTATTGTTATGAAGAGAAAACATTTTTGCAATAAATAGAATAGCATGTCCATGAGAAACTTATCAATAGCAGTGAAAGCCATTTTTATTTATTTATTTAAACAATAATAAAACCACTCAAAAAAAGATAGACCATTGGTATAAACAAATTGTGCAAGGGAGGAAGTTCAGAATAATACAGTTGGTACAGATTTATTTACTGAATGATAACAAAATTTGTTTCATTCTTTCACTCTGATATATAACAAAGAATGTCCCACTAGGGGCCGGAGCAATAGCACAGCGGATAGGGTGTGTGCCTTGCATGCAGTCGACCTGGATTTGATTCCCCAGTATCCCATATGGTCCCCTGAGCACCACCAGGAGTAATTCCAGAGTGCAGAGCCAGGAGTAACCCCTGAGCATAGCCAAGTGTGATCCCCCAAAATAGAAGTCTCACTGATTCTTAGAATATTTACCAAGTTGTCTAATAGTTGTTGGTTTCCTGTACTGACAAAAGAAAAATCAATTGTGGGGCTGGAGAAGCCCCACAATTGATTCTGTACTAAGAAGACAGTTCTTGTCTTCTAGTAGAGAAGACAAGAACTTGTACATGGCTAACCCAGGTTCAATCCCTGGTACCCCAGATGGTCCACCAAGCCCTGCCAAGAGAGACCCCTGAGTGAAAAGCTAGGATTAAGCCCTGAGGACTGCAGAGTGAGGCTCCAAAACAAAAACAAAACAAAAAGTAAAATCAGTTGCATGCTTTCAGATTTATTTAACCAAAAGTATCTAGCTTTGGGGGACAGGTAAATAGTATAGGAGTTAAGTTGTTTGCCTTGTACTCTACAAAGCCTGATCTGAATTCCCAGCACGGACTATGGTACCCCAAGCACCGCCAGAGATCACGCCTGAGCACAGCACCAGGAATAGCCCCTTAGCACTGCCAGATGTGGTTCATTCTTCCCTCCACAAAAAAAGAACATATCACTTTTTTTGTAGTATATAACTCTCTATACTTCCATTACTACAATAGTGGTTTTCCTATATATAAAACTATTAATAACAATAATCAAATTAAAGCCAGTGATTTCAAAATGAATACAAATGGCCTAAAGGCTGGAAGATAAGACTGAGGGACAAATTTATAAAATCAATTACTCTGGGGGAAAAGCCTACAGAATTGACAATCTAAATATCCGCCAATCATCTGTGACAACAAAGAACAAACACAGTGACATCAGACACCGAGAATTTAGATGGCCACAGTACACGATGGCATAAAACCTCATTACTCCATTAAGCAGAGCAACACTGTGCCTGGAGAAACAGTTTAGGAACTCAGACAGCGGCCTTGCATGCTGCCAACGCAGCTCCCTTACTCCTGGCCAGGAGCAGCTCTGGAACCCCTGGAGCACTGCAGAATAACTCTGGATGCTCCAGCACCACAGGCCGAAGCAGAATATCCCTGGATGCTCCAGCACCACAGGCCGAAGCAGAAAGACCCTGGATGATCCAACACCACAGGCCGAAGCAGAATAACTCTGGATGCTCCAGCACCACAGGCCGAAGCAGAATATCCCTGGATGCTCCAGCACCACAGGCCGAAGCAGCACTGCGGAGCCCAAGCATGGACCACGAGCACCACTGGTCAAGAATTTCTGGGAAAGTCCCTCAGGCACCTTGAAGACCACTTTAGAGACCCAATTACCAGGAATGAAACCTGGACAATTTACCAATGAGATAATACAAAGATTAAGGTAGCTGTTCTGTACACAACCCTCAGTTCTATGCTGACATCGCATATGATCAGAGCCAAGAGTGATCCCTGAGGAAAGAGACAGGAGTAAGCCCTGAGAGCCAAAGGGTATACCTTACCCAAGCCCAAAATACACCTTTCTTTCCACCTATACAAATGAACTGAAATAGTGATTTTATAAGCTTTATGTCTGTCCTGTGTACCTCTCAGGTCAAGGAGTTTATGGTAGGCATGGGGCAAAAGGCTCCACATCTTGGTCAGAGGTAGAGATGAATAAAATTGTGCACATCCAGAGCTGGCTGAAGAATAGAACTGGACTAAGTGGTGAGTTTATTATACTATAGACACATGCAGGATTTTTTGCTTCTTTTGGGTCATACTCAGTGATGTTCAGGGGTAAATGCTGGCTCTGCACTCAGGAATTACTTCTGGTGGTGCTGGGGTAACCATATGGGATGCCGGAGATTGAACCCTGGTCAGCCGCATGCAAGGAAAACGCCCTACCCGCTGTGCTATCACTCTGGCCCCACATGTGGATTTTTAATGGCAAATACCTGACAGTTATAATACAATGCTAATCATTTTAAGTAGCTGAATAATCTTGCAAAATCTTAAATAAGAGTATCTTAATCATAATAAAATATTTTTCTTGATGATAATAAAATACTTTAAACAATTCTTGTAAACAATGATCACATTTCCTAACTTCATTTGGAGCTAAGAAAACTGAGTTTTCTATGTCGACATCAAGAATTTTAAATAAGTGAATGATAAGCACCGTATCTTTCCACAAACTGTGGACTGGGTCTAAGCTCAAAGAACGACTCAGGAAAGGAGTAAAATCTGGGGCCGTTGGGTGATTTAGATTCAAACGGACTAAGGCTCCGCTGTAAGGAGTGAATGAGAAGAGAAACAGCTGCCTGTCTATAAGAGCTAATAAAACGAGGGACGTGTGGCAGGAATTAAAAATATGACAGAAGAAAACTCAAGTAGAAGGTTGAGTAGAACTGAATAATAAGAAGCAAATTGAATTTCTGGATAAGAGAATGTTAGGGTAAAACCTTGATGGTGCATTTTTATGAAAAACATCCACAAAACATTCCTTCCACCCACATATAAAAATATAATGAAAGGCCATTAGTAAAAAAAAATAATGTCCTTCCTGCCCCAAAATATCTACTCAAACAGCTTAAGAAATAATATAAACATCAACAGCATTAACACATCATAAAGAATCACAGCATTTATTCAAAATAAATAAACCCATCAGAATCACTTCAGCAAGCAAGTTAACCAGACAGGGGTAAGTGATAAAATGTATGATTTCCATAATCAATCAGGGCGCTTCAATTTTGGGTTTCTTCATCGTTCAAACACATTCTTCATCATTCAAACATGTCTTAGGATTCTCCACCCAGCCAAACCATTCGGCTGACACAGGCCTTACAGAACATTTCTGCAGGCCAGATTCATCCTAAACAAAATCTATCTGTCACTCTCTGCTCGCTGCACCCAGACTGCAGTCTGCTCGCTGCACTCATGACTGTAGTACTCACAAATGATTCTGAGAGCACAGAGCACTGCAGACAAAGAATCGTGATTCACACTCCTCCGTGCAATTTAATCATCGCATTATGGTGTGGTATGCCCATGCTAGCTAAGCGCATTTCACTGTTTATGTTGGTATCAGGCCTCCACATGCTCTTAAACAGGCAAAGGGCAACAGACTTCTCTCAACTCTAAAAGTATCTGATGCCTTATTGAAGATTAAAAATTCAAAACCTCTTCATAGGTACCTAACCTCTCTAAGCAAAGTGAATGAAGCTGTCACCGCACTACCAAGCCACTGAGCTAAGATGTTCCTCTAAAATATTTACCACCTCACTATTTAAAACTAATCAGGGAGGCATTTTTCCATTCTGAAAAAGATGGCGTTCTCTATTTTCCCAACCTTTATTTTATTACAGCACTGTGAGTCATGAACATTCACAGCTGGTTGTCTGACGTAGTGTTCCATCAGCAATCCCAGCACTGCGCCAACTTCCCTCGCCAGTGTTCCCAGCATCCCTCTCCTGGATACCGGATCAGCCCGTATCTTCACAGGCATGTTTGACCTTTGGTGATGAAAGTCTGGGTCTTGCGATTTCAGTGTTGCTGACTCTGTGGTTTGAGTGCGCGGTTCGGATTCCTTCACACCAATGTACCTGAATCCCCTTGAGCCCTGCCCCCGTTGCTTCTTACCTTTCTTTGGCCCTTCCCTTCACCCAATTTCTCTCCTTGTCTTTATATTCTGGGGTCAAGGGTGATCTAGGCATCCCAAAATTAAACCACTGCACTTCCTCATCCAGTTACTCTAAATACCGCGTATGTTATATCAACCTGTGTTTCTCCTTCTGGCTGACTTCATTTAACATTATACCTTCCAGTCCCATCCATGCTGTAGCAAACAGCATGATTTCATCATTGCTTATAGTCACATAGTAGTCTATTGTGTACATATACCACATCTTCTTGATCCACTGGTCAGCTGTTGGACATCTAGGTGGATCGGAAATCCTAGCTATAGTACTGAGTGCGCAATAAATAATGGTGTGAAATCCTTCTGAATGAATGCTTTTCTGTCATACTCAAAAACAAAATTTCTGGGTCATTTAACAGCTCAATTTTAAGTTTACTGAGAACCCTCCATACTGTTTTTCCACAGGGGTTGAGCCCAGCATTCCCATCAGCAGTGAATGAGAGAGTAAATGTTTGATTTCCTTTTTCACACATCCCGCTAACACAGGCTATTGCCAGGACTATGTAGTCTATGTGGTTTTCACTGGAGATGGCATCTCACTGTCCTCTGATCTGGATTTCCTAGCAAAGTGAGAGTGAGCATTTTTCCACGTGTCTGTTGGCCATTTGTTGGTCATCCTCAGAGAAGTCCCTGCTCATTTCCCCTTCCCAATTTCTGATGGGGTTTTGGAATTGTTTGTTGCTCTGTGATTATTTCATGTATTCTGGATATTAACTCTATATGTCACGTGTTGATGCCAAATACCTTCTCCCATTAGTTAGCTGATTTTCAGTTTTAGCCTGTATTGCTCTCACCATACAAAACTCTTTAATTTGATGTAGTCCCATTTATATTTGATTCTGTCACCTTTGCCAACGGCACTATCATTGGAGACACCTTTGAGGTGCAGATCTCGGAGTGAGCTGTCCAAATTTTCCTCAGCATAGTTTATAGATTGTGGTATGATCCCAAGGCATCTGATCCACTTTGAAATGTCTTTTGTGTTGAGGCGTGAGATATGGGAGATAATTTCTCCCATTTCTTTATTTTCTGATCCTATTTTCTTTCATTTCTGCTCCTACTTATTTGAGTACTTCTCTTTTTTTCCCTGCAAGTCTAGCCAAATGCTTTTCTATTTTACTTATTCTTCAAAAAACCCAGCTTCTGGTTTCATTGATTTTGTGTGTGTGTTGTTTTCTTGGTTTCTATATCATTGATTTCTGCCTGGGCTTTTATTATTTCCTTCCTTTTGCTGAATTCTGGATACATTTGTTGCTGGTTCTCCAGATATTTGAAATGTACATTGGTCGTTGATTTTCTCTTTTTCTTCTTTCCTAAGGTAGGCTGTATTGCTCTTAGTTTCCTTCTAAGTATGGCTTTTGCTGTGTTCTGAAGGATTTGATAACTTGCTTTTTTATTATCATTCGTCTCAGGGAATATTTTTATCTCTTCCTTGATTTCTTTTTTGATCTAGGTGTTATTTAGTAACTTGTTGTTCAGTCTCCAGGGGTCAGAGTTTCTCCACCTTTTCGGGATTTTTTTTTTTTTTTTCTTTTTTTGGTCATACCAGGCAATGCAATGGGTTTCTCCTCCTGGCTCTGCACTTTTCTCTTAAATACAACTTTCTCTTACTTTTGCCTGCTTTTTTCTACTCTAGGGCAACCTACATCTCTTTTAAACACATATTCTTCTTTCCTCTCACACTTCTCTAAGTAAATTTCTTTCAATAGGACTATTTTGCATTTACGAAAGTCCAAGAGGAATGAAAACTAATTCTGGATCACTAATCATCAAGAAATGCAAATCAAAACAAGCTATCACTAACCAGAAAGACTGGCATATATCATAAAGAATAAAAAGAGGGGACCAGAGTGACAGCACAGCGAGTAGGGTGTTTGCCTTGCATGTGGCCAACCAGGGTTAGATCCCCAGCATCCCATATGGTCCCCTGAGCACCGCCGGGAGTAATTCCTGAGCAAATAGCCAGGAGTAACCCCTGAGCATTGGTGGGTATGACCCCAAAAAGCATATAATTAATAATAATAATAATAATAATAATAATAATAAAGAATAAAAAGAACCAGTGTCGGTATGGCTGCGGGGAGTGGTGGGGGTGACCCTCATTCACTGTTGGTGAAATGTCAGTAGGTCTAGCCTTTTGGGAAACAATACGGACACTACTTTCAAAAGTAGGAAATGAAATTACATATGACCCAGAAACTCTACTTCTTGAAATACACGCCAAGAGCCCAAAAAACAATGCAGAAAAGACATTTGTATCCCTATATTCACTCCAGCAGTAGTAATAATGCCAAAATCTGGAACCAGCCCAACTTACCTGGAATAGATAACCTGGGCAAAGAAACAATGGCGCCGGGCGCACACACACACACACACACACACACACACACACACACGCATGCACGCGCACACACACAGGTGTCTCCGTGGCTTAAGAAAAGATGAAATTGGGGCCGGAGTGATAGCCCAGCGGTAGGGCGTTTGCCTTGCATGCAGCCGGCCTGTGCCGGCCCGGGTTCGATCCTCAGCATCCCATATGGTCCCCAAGCACTGCCAGGAGTAATTCCTGAGTGCAGAGCCAGGAGAAATCCCTGAGCGTCGCTGGGTATGACCCAAAAAGCAAAAAAAAAAAAAAAAGATGAAATCATGCAATTTGCTGCTACAGGAAAGGGTTTAGTCAGAGGGAAATGGGCAGATAAAGAATAATCTCCCTCATCTGAAGAATATAAAGAAAAGGAAATAGCAAAGGCTCAAAGACAACAAAAACAAAGAACCTGAGAGCTGGTGTTTGGTAGGAAGCTGGGAAGTGGAGATGGAGAAAAGTGCAGGAAGCGTAACCCGGAGAGGGACCCGCTGCTGGGAGGTGAACTGTTATGTGGGGGAACTGCACTAGTACCAGGTTACAAGCCAAGCGGCTAAAGGAGGGTAAGGGCTGCAGATGGCACGAAGAAGAGAACGGTGGTAGATATTGTATTCCTGATCTCAGTCATGAATAACTCTAAATCATGCTGACTGAATAAAAAAATAAGGTTTTGAGCTATTTTGCTTCACTTAGAAAAAAATCATAAAGAACCAGAAAAAAGAAACTTGTGTTTTACCAGAGAAAAAATATCTATAAGAAAAACAAAACCTTGTCGGAGAAAAACAAAAACAATTTAATGTATTCCAAAGGCATATGAATTATCAGACTATATGTAATCAAAGAGCCAGCAAGAGAGATGTTTTATGAATAGGTGATGTATTTATTTACTCTTATACACATGCTATAACAACCGCGCACACACAAAGCAATGTGTTCTATATACAAGGGATGACAAAAACATTTCAGTTTTTACCAACAGCCATTACTACATTCTGGTACAATACTAGAGTCCTTGATCTCTTCCACTTCTTCTCTCATACTTGAGTACCTGAATTGGTTATGTTACAAGTTCCAACCAAGCACACAAAACTGAAGTGAGGATTCCTTCTATCGGTCTCCTTTTGTGTAACAAATTCCCCCAAACCTCAGAAGCTTTAAACACTAGCTGTATATTGGATCTCACAATTTTTCAGGTCAGAGGTGTGAGACAACTTCAGTGTTCCGTGCTCAGCATCTCACAAGATGAAAATCAAGGTGTCAGTGAGAAAGGGCTCCTATTTGCAGGCTCAAGAAAAGAGTTGGTTTCCATTCCCATTACTGGCAGCATCTAGCTCTTTGAGGCTATGGGGATAGAGTTCCTGTTTACCTACCTTCTGTTCCGAGATGAAGAGTGTGCTCCTTCGCACATGCCGCCCCCCCTTCTGTCACCCTAAAACAGCAATGCCAAACTCCAAAATGCTCATGCTCAAAAAGGTGTCTGACTTGTCTGCTGCTACTTGCAGCTTGAAAAAAATACTAAGCTTGAAAGGATCCACGTAACAGGATCAAACTATAAACTATACCTCTCATATCTCATAGCCACCATCTCAGAAGTGACATGACGACAAGGTGATAGAGTTCCCAGGACACTAACAGGAAGTCCTTAAAGAATTCTGTACACCGCTTCTTTCAGCAACAAAACCATGAAAATTGCCCATTCTTTTCCCCAGCACACCTTTGAAAACCTAAAAGAGGTTTGCTGAAGATGCAGAAACCCAGTCATCTGGGATCTCTGAAGCAAATAACAGGCAATAAGAAAGCAACAAGGTCATTTGAAACTTCTGGGCTAAACCAAAGCATTGGATGCTTTCACAATGTTCAAACTCACACGACCAAATCTGCTGGCTGAAAACTATATATATTGAAATGATAGCTCCAAATTCTAGTCACTAGAAAACAGAATTGACAAGGAGAAAACTGATCAGATACCCCTTATGTTAAAGAAATTTTACTGAACAAAGAAGTCATAGCCATGAAGTAATTTAAAAAGTCAAGAGTGTAAAATGAATCCCGTTTACACTCAAATCCCAAATGTAATCCCAACGTGAACTTGGGATTTTACATTGGGAATCCCAAACGTAAAATCGCAGGAACCTGACTGAAGGGACAACGCAGTTCCCAAAGAGGATATATTCCCTGTCATCCTTCTATGGTTTGGCCAAAAAGGAGGAAGCAAAACTAGGAATTAACCTTCCACAGCACCCAGCAATTCTACATCTTATTTTACACCAAAGGCCCAAAAAGCTCGACTCAGAAGCCACACTCGCACCCCTATGCACACTGAAGCTCTATTTAAAACAGCCAAAATCTGGAAACAGCCCAAAGATGCAAGAATATATGACTAGATAAAGAAACTATGGCAAATGCGCATACAATGGAATAGTACTTGACTATAAGAAAAGATAATATACAATTTGCGGGTACATGGTGGGATCTTGAGAGAATCAGCTGAGTGAAGTTAGTCGAGGAACAAACACAGAACGATCTCTCAGACATGGGATATAAAGAAACATGTCAGGGAAGAAACAGGTGCACAAAAGAGAAGCAAGTGAAAATGGCTTCCAGCATAAGGCCATCACAGGAGAACGGGGTGTGACGAGAAGAGCCTGGGAACACGGTGGAGGACTCTGATGGCAGGGGCAGTGCTGGAATTTGTGCACTGAAGCTCTACCGATACGCTTCTGGCTTTTAATAGTATCGCTTAAGTTAGCAAATGGCAAACCACTCTTCTCCACAGAAACGGCAAACCCAAAGAGATCTACTCTAGGGGCAGGGACTGGACTGCCCTGGAGAGCAGGTGGGTTCACTGTTGTGGACAGTAACTGCTGGCTTTCCACACAGTGCGTCCCAAAGGGGAAGGCCTTCTCTGCACACCTATTTATCTGTTTATGTTTATAAGCACACCCTCTGTGCTCAGGGCTTACTGCTGACTCCTTGCTCACCTTCAGTCCTGGTAAGCTGAGGGACTGTAAGTGATGCTGACCTGGGTCAGCATGTCCAAGGCAAGCATCATACAAGCAGCATGATTTCTCCGGTCCAGGACATTGAGAAAAACAGAGGGAGAGCTCAACAGCAAAGGACCTACAGCCCAATATCTGGGCTGGGGGATAGTACAGTAGCTATGTCATTTGCCTTGATTTGGCCAGCCCGGGTTCGATCCCTGGCATCCCATAATGTCCCCTGAGCACCACCAGGTGTTATTACTGAGTGAGAAGCCAGGAATAACTCCTGAGCATCACTGGGTATGGCCCCAAAACCGAAAGATAAGAACAGAAGGAAAGAATCTTTATCTTCCTATATTTACATTTATGACATGCTACATAATCTAGCACGTATTTTAAAAGGAAATGAACCTAGGTATAATACTCCTCTGTAGGTAAAATCAGGTTGATGAAACTTTGTGGCGGGAAAAGTTTTAAAAATAGGACATAGGGGAGGCAAAAATAGTACAGTGTGTAGGGCATTTGCCTTGCATGTGACCATCCCAAGTTCAATCCCTGGCACCTGATAAGTTGCCCGGAGACCACCAGGAGTAATTCCTGAGTGCAAAGCCAAAAGTAAGCCCTGGACACTGCCAGGTGCCCCACACACACACATACACACACACAAGAAAAAAGTAGAACATGTGTATTTCCTCTATTCACTTCAAAATATGCAAACATTACCACAGACTTTACATGTCCTTCAAAATACAAAACATACACGGGAAGACTAGCTGCTGTGGCCGGCTCCATAACCTGTGGAGGAGAAATGTGCGCAGCTTTCCCTCTGGCATAAAAACGTGGGAGTCAGAGGCTAGGTAAGACAGAAAATGGAACAGTGTGCTAATAATTGTCGAGGGTACTAATGCCAACCTAGAACTGAGCATTAAATAGAGGCAACCGAAAGGTTGGTGGTTCGTGCCCACCCAGGGACGCCAAATGTCGGGGAGCTCCGCCGGGGTCCCCGACAGTGCCGGGAAGCGAAGTTCCCTTCTACCTCCGGCCGGCGAGGAATGGATGAACACTCCGAATCCGATGCGGTTTTAAAAGGCTTTACTTATCACAGGTTCAGGCATACAAATCAGCAAAAGGAAAAACCCGATGCTTAGGATTCCAGGCTAGAACCCCAGCCACGTGTAGGCCAAGATGGCGACCACCATGTGTAAAAACTTCCAAGGGGGAATAAACGCTCAGGCTGCAGGGATCACACACAGTATAGCAGGGAGGAGTAGAGCAAATATACCTGCATTCCATACAGCTCTCCAAGGCCCTCTAATTTCTTCTTTTAAATTACAATTTACATTTGCGATTCTGAGCTTTCGAGCTACACTTACTTAGGATTTAGCTAAAATGGAGCTATCTGACTGTTTTTTTATTAAGACAAAAACATCTAGAATTTTCATATCATTAGCAATATAAGTAACTGCTAACTCAAATTTTCTGGCATTCGATAACACAAAAAATCCTTAATGTCCATAGCAATCTTTTACTGAACAGTTTCCTTTCCATAAACTCGCTCTCACGTTGACTCTTTTAAAGTGGATGTGATCTCCAGTTTAGGAAGGACAGATTCAGAAATTAAGTAAATTGTTCAGGTATGGAGGCAGTCAAAGAATGATTAAGCCTAAGGTTTTTCTACGCCAGTCACGTCTTCTTATAGAGCACCAGGTTTAAAAAGGACGTGCTCAGAATTAAAACGGAAAAAAAAAGGATGTGGTGTTGGTAAATGAGGTAATGAGGCCGCTTCTAACAACTGAGAAGTGGCTGAAATTAAGTAAGTTACTGACATGGAGACCAAAGGTGTCCTGGCTGAGACTTACAAAGCTGCTGCAACCAAAGGAATTTGGAGAATAACGTTACTATAGTCTTTCCAGTAGTACACTTACATTTACAGATACCCTTTGTTCCAAAAAACTCGACGTGGAAAACAAGACAATGATATTCACATGCATGGAAAGTGAAATTGATTTCGTTCTCCGGATTTCCCACTGAAAGATTTATTGGTTCTCCGAAACAGAATGTGTGGTAACAGAACTGACATGTGGGCACACATGATATGAATTTCATACTGCAGCTGATACCCAGACGTAAACCGTGGCTCCCTAAGCACAAGCCTCACCTTCTCTGGATGCGGTGTGATATGGTGGTAGCTTTGAACAAAACCTCACGACTTTTGAGAAAATAGGAGGAATGTCAGCTAGTAACCCATGCAACAAAATTTTTAAGGCTAAACTATAAAAAGCATTTATAGAAATCAATCATCCTCAGCCAGAAATCCTTAACCTAAAATTGCTACAGATGAATAAAAAAAAGTAGTAACCATGCTTATTATGTAAGAAATGGGTCACATCATAGCTAATCACTTTTTTTTTGTCCCTAAATAAAATTCAACTGTATGCAATGAGATGCAAATGAATTAGCTACCAGGTATTTTGAATCAGATACAATGTATTTCGAATCAGATACAATGTATTTCGAATCAGATACAATGTATTTCGAATTAGATACAATGTATTTTGACTCAGATACAATGTATTTTGAATCAGATACCATGCATTTGTAATCAGGTACCATGTATTTTGAATCAGATACAATGTGTTTTGAATCAGATACAATGTATTTCGAATCAGATACAATGTATTGTGACCATCTCCGGTTGATGCCAGAAAGGCGGGCGCAGCCGAGATGTAAAAGGCCACTAGAATCCCCGACCTGAAAAGCCGCGGCGGCCTGAGGGTTGCGCCAAGGCTGCAAAGCTCCCGGGTGGTTTTCCAAGATGCTCAGAAGGTGGGTCAAGCCTTGACCTCAAAGGAGTTTCGCGGCCCATCGAGATCTCCAAGGCAAAGTTGGGGAAAGGCGCTGAGCTTCCCAGCCCCGTCCTCGCGATCCTCGGTGAGCCCCGCCGCGGTGGCCGCGGTGGCCGCGGTGGCCGGGGCAGAGAGCGGCCCGTGGACATCCGTGGACATCCCCAGCCCCGCAAGCCGCGACGCCGCAAGGTCACCAGGAAAAGGCCACTTTACATAATCTCCCGCCTCGCGTCCCCCGCGCTCCCCGGCGCGCCCGTGCGTGGCGGTGCGGGACTGGCCGCGTCGCAGCGCCCACCCGGGTGGGGGGCCGGGGCCGCGGCGGCCAGCGCGGGGAATCACCCCCGCCCCCATCACAGCGGCGGCGGCGGGCGGAGACCCCGCAGCGAGGTGCGGGCCTGGGTCCCCCAACGCTCCCCGCAGCCGCCAGCGCCCGGCGCGCCCTCGCGGCCGCACCGGGACCGCCCCGCGGCGCACCTGTCTCGAGCCCTACCTGCGTGGCCTTGTGGAACTGCTTCTTGAGCCCGGCCACCGACATGGTGCGGGACTCGCGCGGGCGCGGCGGGCTGCGGGCGGGGGCGGCGGCACCGCGGGCCGGGAGGGCCGAGCCGCGCTCGTCGTCCTGCGCGGGGGCTGTGGCGCGGGGCGCGGGCGGTGCGGAGAGACACCCTGACGTCAGGGGCGGGCGCTGCGGCCTCTTAAAGGGGACGCGGGAAGCCCCGCCCCAGCTGGCTGGCGGGCAGGTGCCCGGCTAGCGCGAGCTCCCCGGGTGCTGGCGTCCGCCACGGCACCTGGTTCCGAGGCGCTGGGAGCACGAAGGCTGGATCGAAGCCAAGGGCGTTCCTGGGTGCGGCGGGCGGGGCGCGCTGGGGGCGTCGTTGGCGCGCCAGTGGACTGCGGACCCGCCGACCTGTCCTGCGGCTTGGACGCCTGCAGCGCTCAGGTGACTTGCTCGGCTCCCAGGTGGCTGCAGAGTCGCTCCTGCCGGCCTGCCTAGCCTCGGAGCCGGCTTCTGCAGTCAGGACGGGAGGAGTGGCCTTCTATCAGGGTTATGAATAAGTCATTGCTCAGTCTCTGCCCGGCTCCTGCTGGCCTGGGGCGGAGAAAACATTCCTCTGCCCGGGGTCCAATAACCCTTAAGACTGCGGAACATTATGGAGATCCACCAACATGCTTGTTGTGATTGTTCTGATGCAAATGAACACTTAAGACGGGGAGAGAACTCTCTAAAGCTGGCCCAGAGAATTGAAGTGAGGTTTTAATTACTACCATATTAGCATTTAATCCTGTGTTCCTTCACAGATAAGGAAAAGCCCAAGTAGGAATTTAGGATTCACTTATGATAGTGGTTTTTGGACTTTCAATCTAGAGATTAGAAAGAGCACAGCGGGGTAGGTGCTCCATTGCGGTGGTCCCTGGGAGTCTGTTCCTGACATTACATACTTACACCCATCTCTCAAGAACCAGCAGGAGTAATCCCAGGAAGAAGCCCTGAGCATCATCGGAGGGCCCCATTTCCCAAAGAACAACAACAGCCAAAGGTTGTTGACCTAAAATAAGCATTCTATAATGTGAAAAGGCATGCTAAGTTGTACAAATACTACTTCTGTAACAAGCTGTAAATGGCCCAGTTAAAGCTAAATCAATACAGAGTCAGGAACAGAGATAGAGAAAAAGAAAGAAAAGGTGCCTGCTACAGGGGAAGGCTGGGGTTGGGTGGGAGGGAGTGTTGGGACATTGGTGGTGGAAATGGGCCACTGGTGGAGGGCTGGGTGCTGGAACACTGTATGACAGAGACCCAATTATGAACATCCTTGTAATTGTGTATATCTCACAGTGATATAATATTTTTTTAAAAGCTAAATCAATGGAATTAGGTTAATTGGTAGCAGAGCAGCCCTAGATGTCCTCAGTATTCTGGTAATTAGCCATTACCTCTAGTTTTGCTAGGATTAAGCAGCACATGGGGGGAAGTTGAAGGAATGAAGCAATAGCAACAATATTCCAGCGGGCAGGGCACTTGTCTTGCACATGGATGACCTGGGTTTGATCCCCACCACCCATATGCTGCCCTGAGCCCTAAGTGCAGAGCCAGGAGCAAGCTGGAGCACTGCCGGATGTGGCCCAAACCCCCTTCCCCCACACTAAAAAATAAATAAAAAGAATGTGAATGCTTCCCCTGTGGGCACTGACATTATAAGAAGAGGCCAGAGTGACTGAGAAACACTGCCAAGGATTAACAAGGAGAGAGTGGCAGATCCGAGCACCAGGAATACTTGGCATGGGCCCCTCAGCAGAAGCTTCAGAACCACAGGGCCCAGCCTCACTCTGCAGCCGGAGCTCAAGCAGAACCTCTGAGCTGAGGAACTGATCAGTTTCTTGGCTGGATTGTCAAAGTCGTTCTTGATCATGTAAAGTGAAACACACAGAAAATAGAGCCACACTGATAGTGGTGGATAACACAGCACTAAAAGCAGTACTTGTGACCCAGTCTTCGGAGAGTAGACAAAGGAGATCTCCAGGGTGATAGTAATGACTGATGTCTTGGGTCTCTCGGGCACCATCTAGAACTGCTCTTTCCAAAGCACTTCGCCATTCAGGTAAGTGGGGCCACTGTGGTGGTTTTAACAAATGGATTAGGAAAGAACGTGACGCTTTTCGGCACAGAATATCACTTGGTATGGAATGCCACAAACTCTCATATTCCTCTAGGTATTTCTGTCAACCACAAATACCTAGAATCTAGAGCAAGGTCGAAGTCCGCAGATGATGCTAAACATATAGCGGGACCAGTCCAATAGCACAGGCCTTGCCTTGAATGTGGCTGACCTGGGCTCAATCCCTGAGCACTGGTCCCCGAGCATCACACCAGGAGCCAGGAAACACCCTGAGCACTGGCTGTGGTCCAAAAACAAGAAAATTAAGAGACATTTCACATGAATGAGAATACACCAGATAATTTTAATATACTTTGTCTTATGGTGATGTCTGTCTGTCTGTCTTCCCGTTCATCATTGATTTGCTCGAGCGGGCCCCAGTAACATCTCCATATGTCCTGTCTCATGCTAGTAGAGCCCAAGGGCATCTGCTTGCTCCAGGAACATAAAGAGCCTCAATAAATTCCGGAATGAGGTCTATAATTGTTACTGGTATTTGGCATATATATCAAATACAACACGGGTAGCTTGCCAGGCTCTGCCGTGCAGGTAGCATACTCTTGTAGGCATCTCTAAGTCCAGCATATATTGATGAACCACACGGCCAAGCGGCCGTGCGAGCCGGGCGCTGATAGGCTGGTCTGCTGGGTGGAGGTCTGACGAGAAAGAAGTCGGATGTGGAAAATGGAGGCCCTCATGGATTGGGGGGTCGTCTAGCTTGTTGCGAGCCTCTGCTGGAGTGGTGGGCCAGGGCTAGAACCCACCATCCCTCCCGGGCGCCTCCTGAAGGGCTGGTCACAGGGAGAGCCAGTAGCAGCTCTGCCCCATGTCCGCGAGTCTCTGGACCGGCATACCTGAGCCGGATTTAAGAAAGACTGCAGGGTGGAACTTGATGAGCCGGGCGCTGATAGGCTGGTCTGCTGGGTGGAGGTCTGAGGAGAGAGAAGTACGGATGTGGAAAATGGAGGCCCTCATGGAGTGGGGGTCGTCTGGCTTATTGTGAGCCTCTGCTGGGGTGGTGGGCCAGGGCTAGAACCCACCATCCCTCCCGGGCGCCTCGTGAGTGGCTGGTCACAGGGAGAGCCAGTAGCAGCTCTGCCCCATGTCTGCGAGTCACCAGAGACTTATGGTGATAAGGTGGCAAAAATAGTCTATACTGCATGATTGCAATAGAAAAATACTTTCCACAGAAAATGAAGGGTGACATTGCAGTTTCTCTCGTGCCCGGTGTATATTTGTTTGATTTAGGTCATTAGATACCCATGAAGTGCCTGTTTTGTCTTGCAGAAAGCGTCCCTGGAGTTTGAAGAGGTGTAACCCAGTGCAGCTGCACTGGAAAGCCGCAGGAAGTTGCTGCTCCCAGGCCTGGGGCTTGGATGGGGGGATTTAGGTTCTGTGCATTCCCATACCGGACCTATTTCTCTGCTTTGTTTTGTTGTTTGTTGCTGTTGTTGTTTCACCAAAAAGAAAAAGACAGTTTGCTCTAGGGAATTCTAATGGAATGTCAGAGCAAGGAACAAAGTTAAATGTCTGAGGGAAGCAGCAGACTACGGGAGAGATAAAAGTCGTGCTGATATAGGCAGAGCGACTGAGCCATCCACTTCCTGGACAAACCATTAAAGTGAATATTCTCCGGCACCCTGGGGCGGCAGACCAAGGACTCATGTGAACCTACAACGCACACGCTATTGATGCCTAGATTCTTGACAGACGGAAACTCCAGGCATTTGGTTTTGCTGCCCAGGTAGATGGAGCTTTGTGAGCTATAGAAGCTTAGTGGTTAGTGCTACCACCAGTTTGGCACTCCTAAGGGTTGGTGACGCTGCGTGGACAGACATGTAGTGACGCACAAAGGGACTAGCATTCGGCCCAGTATGGAACTGATGACGTTCTGAGCAATACCCAGGCCTCCGTGTAGAAACACTGATCTGCACAATGGAGCATTTTCAGAAAGAACCTATTGGAAGAGAGATAAGAGTCCACGTGGAGAACAAACAAGACTTCCTGAACTATGAACTGTGTCAAGTGGGAACCTGATGATTCTCCTCAGAACTCTGAACACTTAACAGAACCTAAATTAAATCACAGCAAGTCTGTAGATGGCCTTGGGTGCATATCCACCAATTTATAAAGTCTATCACGCTCTGTGTCAAAGGCACTACAGCTGGGAACTACCTTAAGTCCTTATGAACTTAGTCCTAGACTAAGTTCCTCCCCCAGGTGGACAATTTCTTCCCTTTTCCCTCCCACATTCCAATAAATATTTCTATTTAAAAAAAAATCTTTTGAAATCATGACTAACTCCCAATCATCCCCTGGAGCCCATGTGAACCGGTTATTTCTATTGAATCCACAATTTACACCTTTAAAGACCTTTGAGATTTGTTGCTCTGAGATCAAAGTCATCCAATTCATCAGGTATTGGGGGATGATAAGATGAGATAGATCTGGAGACTGCACCTTGAACCCCAGAGAGTTCACAGCTGAGTAATTCAGAAAGCCTTCCTGCAGAAAAGTGCTGTGCCTTAAATACATCAGGGATTTAAGAATGAGTGCATCAGTGCTTTCTGGATGACAGAGAAGCTATATCAAGATGAACAAATATTGACAAATGCAGAAACACAAAGTAGGAAAGGAGGAATCAAAGTCCATGAGGAAGAATTTTGTTTAATAGAAAGTTGTAATCCAACCTGCTGTCCTACAGACCTGCAGAAAGCTGAAATTCAATTTGTGTCCTATAGTCTCCTAAGATACAGTAAATGTTAGAAAAACATAAATAAACCTAAACTGTAGAGGAAAGTCCCAATTACATGAAACTCCAAGCTAACTGAGCTGGAAATTCACAAACAATTATTTCATCAAATGAAACCCCATACAAAAAATGCTTAAAAGCCCAACTTCTTCCTCACTTAGTGAAACCTCTTTAACCTAATCATAGAAAGAGGAGGAGGAAGGTTCATATCCATGCAGGTGACTCTGTAGGCTCTTACATCTGGAACTGTATTTGTGTATTTGTTTGAAGCAACACTGCATTGCACTATAACATTACATAAGTTTCATGCGTTCCATTGTGTATTTATTCCTTCCAATTCTGTTTGAAATGCTTCCAACTTCTCTGACAGATCAATCGCCTCCAACGCCCACCTCCACATCTTTCGTTTGAAGTCTATGCCCGTCTGTCTAGCCTCGTGTCCCTGTTTCTACAATTGTGGGGCCTCAGAGTCCCCACTGTGCACCTTTGCTGTGAACTTCGTCTGATGTGTGCTGCAGACATTGATCTATGGCAGCATATTCTTTATTTCTTGGATGTTGGGTCCTAGATTTCCTTTTATGTTTCTGAATAACTAACAGAAATACCAGCTCCATATGGGCTAAAAGAAATATAAAAAGTGGTAAAAGTTTAAAGGCTCTATCAGGCTCAGAAGGACTAGCATTTACTTGTTTATCTCCATCAAAACAATTGTTTAATTGTGGCATTCCTTCTCTGTCACCATATTCAAGTCCTAATTTCCAGATTCTTATCTCCTTACATGAGTTCCCTGATGGCTTTCTGATGCATCACCCTCTATTCTTCCTTCCAATAGCACTTGCCCCTTCCTGAAGTCAACAAACTTGAATATAATCTACCCAGGCCCCGGCACTCCAAGTACTATTTTTTTTTTTTTTTGCTTTTTTGGGTCACACCCAGAAATACCCAGGGGTTTCTCCTGGCTCTGCACTCAGGAATTCTTCCTGACGGTGCTTGGGGACCATATGGGATGCCGGGATCGAACCTGGGCTGGCACTGGCCGGCTGAGTGCAAAGCAACGCCCTACCCGCTGGGCTATCGCTCCGGCCCTCCAAGTACTATTCTAATCTCAGTTCCATTACTTGCTGGTCTCCAGCAATTTGAATAAAGCAATTCGAGCAATTCCAATTTAAGGTCAATGTTGCATCCAGCTTCCTTCTCTGACAAACGTGAACAGATTGAGTGACAAGGAATAAAGTTCCTTAACAAGTGTCAATTTCCTCATGAAACACTGACATTCAGATTTACAAACCCAGCCTTTTGTTTATTTGATTAGTATATGTCAGACTTCCAAGGCAGAACCACTGAAGTCCCTGGGAACTGACTGCCAAATGCTGATAAATAAATGCCAAGCATCTGAGATCTGTGACACTGGTGCCCACTCCTGGAATGAGAACATCCCTAATTAAGTGTAACTTAATAGGGAATTTTACCATGGCTGTTTCATCAATTCTGGGTGGATGTTATTGTCAGAGACGCTGAAGGCATGCTCTTAACCAAGAGTATAAGATTTGCCTGCAATTGCTTTAGAGAAACCCATTCCATGCTATCTTAATCGTTAGTCAAGTCGAAAAGAAAGCTATTCCTTAGTGCCAGCATGTAATCCATCCTGTATTCTCAAGGATGTATTCTCTTGATTACAAAACAAATCCACAAGAGAAAGGAGATATCACCCAGTTCAGCAAATCCTGTCAACAATTACTTTTAATATACTGTCAGCACACATTTTATATATGAAAATGATGAAATCATTCTACTTGCTATGTTTTAATAAAATAAAATTACATTAAAAGGGGAAAACATAGAGGGCTTACACATATTTAAACAAACTGACCTTTATTGTTTGGGGATTTGAAAAAAAAATCCATTGGTGGTTTTTGGTAAACTTGCCCACAAATATAAAGTTTACTCCAATGACAATGAATCAAATAAAAACATCCTTTTAAATCAGTATCTAAAGCACTAGTAAACATTAAAACGTTCCTTCCCAGGTGTCCCCCAGCACTATCAGGCCTGAGCATCACGACATCATAGGGTCGGACAAACCATCAGGACTGGCTCCATGAGGGGGTCACTGGGTTCCTGAGCAGAACTGGGGCCCCACCCGCAAAACAAACAATACAACAGCTAAACCCACCACCCTCTCAGAAACACCAATTTTCGCTCAAGTTTCAGACATAAAATGTCAAGTAAGAAACACAATTTTTCCTTAGAAGAATTTGGAAGTAATTTTGAATTTCTATGATTAGAATACCTGGGCTGGATTGAGGAAAAAGCTGTTGCAGGGTGGGTGTCAGTCGGTGATCCGGGCTGTGGTGGGCTGGTCTGCTGGGTGGAGTTCTGACGAGAGGGAAGTCCAAAGGTGGAAAATGGCGGTGCCCGTGGAGTGAGGAGGGGTGGTCTGGCTTGTTGTGAGGCTCTGCCGAGGTGGTGGGCCAGGGCTAGAACCCGCCATGCCTCCCGACTGCCTCATGAATGGCTGTGCACAGGGAGAGCAAGGAACAGCTCTGCCCCATGTGTGAGAGTCTCTGGACCTTGCTCTCCTTGTGCACAGCCATTCATGAAGCAGTCGGGACCACCCTCCCTCACTCCACGGGTGCCGCCATTTTCCACTTTTTGGACTTCCCTCTCGTCAGAACTCCACCCAGCAAACCAGCCCATCACAGCCCGGCTCGCACTGCCGCTTGCAGCCGCGCGGTTCATCAATAAATGCTTTATTTGGAGGTGTTTAAAAGAGTTTGCCTCCGCTCGGCAAGCCTGGCAAGCTTCTCGTGTTGTATATGATATGCCAAGTTCCAGTAACAATTATATTAGGTCATTCCGATGACCTAATATAATGGTTTGAGGCTCTTTATGTTCCTATAGCAAGCCAATGCCCCTGGCTCTACTAGCATGAGACAGGACATATGGAGATATTACTGGTGCCCACTCTAGCAAATAGATGATCAACGGGAAGATCGTGATCGTGATCGTGATGATTAGAATAATTGGGCAAACTTGACAACAACTCCTGTTACATCGAGTAAATCCCATCCAAGCTCACAAGTCTTAACCGAGGAGCAAGTGTTACAATGATGGTCTTTCTCTTTGTTGGCAGAGTTGACCAGAGGAGCGGAGGACCAGGGAAGAGCAGACGCAGATGTTCTGTACTTCGCCAAGAAGTCTGGAGGGAAGAGATAATTGGTCCTTCGGGCAAGAGATACCTAGGAATCCGGTGTTTCCATTTTTTTTTAATAGCCAGGTGGTCTGGGAGTGTTTATGAACACAGTGGGTGGGATGTCATAAAGCAGGAGCCAGTCACACACAGGGGGCATAAATGCGTTTGAGTCTCAGCATAATCAACAATATTAGCACACTAAATCCTACCGTATTAAAAAAATCATACACCAAGGCAGAAGAGATATTTCAGCAGGCAGGGTTCTTGCCTTGCATGCAGTTAACCAGGGTTCAATCCTTGGCATCCACATGGTCCCTCAAACTCTTCAGGAGTGATTTTACATGTATGCATATATATTTATATATACATATATGTATATATATACATACATATCACACTTGTCACTTGTCTCCCTGTTATTCTTCTATTTGCTTGAGTGGGCACCGGTAATGCCTCCATTTGTCCCTGTTGCATGCTAGTATAGCCCTAGGGCATCTGCTCACTATAGGGACACTAAAAGCTTCAAACCTTTCATTCAGATCAGGGGAATGAGATCCATCATCATTACTGTTCTTGGCATATTGAATAACACAGGTAGCTTGCCAGGCTTTGCCGTGTGGGTGAGATACTATATAGGACCATGTGGATGCCAAGGACTGAACCGGGCTCTCCCTGTGCCCAGCTGATCATGAGGCACCCAGGAGGGAAGGCGGGTTCTAGTCCTGGCCCACCATCCCAGCAGAGCCTTGCAAGAAGCCAGAGGAACCCCCACACCATGAGGGCTGCCATTTTCAACATCCAGACTCCCCAGCTTGTCAGAGCTCCACCCAGCAAAAGGCTGATCACAAGCCTGGCATGCGGTTCATCAATAAATGCATGAGATGAGAGATTACAAGAGTATCCCACCCAAATAGCAGAGCCTGGCAAGCTACCTATGTTGTATTTGATATGCCAAATACCAGTAACGGTTATAGATCTCATTCCCATGACCTGATGATATGGTTTGATGCTTTTTATGTTCCTGGAGCAAGCAAATGCCATTGGGCTACACTAGCATGTGACAGAAAGTAAGGAGATGCTACTGTTGCCTGCTGTAGCAAATCGATGAACAATGGGAAGACAAGTGATATGTGTGTATACAAAATCATCAAGAAGAATTCATTGCAGGAATGTGAAAGTCCTGACTGTAGCAATCTGATAATAAAAGAAATCAGAGAGATGCAAATGGAAACAGAAGATGAACAATCACTCTTTGGAGATCATATGATGATATACACAGATTACAATTACAGTATGCAAGCCCCAGTGAGCGCTGCAACCAAGCGTGCAGCTGACGGTGAGTCTGCAAGTAAAAACTATGTGTAAGCCAAGCTACTGTATGCACCAGACTCTGTCATCACCACAACAAAAATTAGACAGTGGAGGATGGAACCTGGGTCCAGCTGGATTAGTATTAAGTCCAGATTTGTGTTTCATTACATTGACTTATTTTCCACTAGCAAATAACCTGGAACCTGGGAAAGAGAGGACGGGGTCATATTGTATGTGTCTTTTATAAATAAATTCAACCTCCTGTTGTATTTAGTTTTTGTATCCATCTATTAAAGAAAGAGGCCTCACATACTCCTTTATGTAATATACTTTCAGAATTATAACTCTTTGACACCTCAATGCACATGCACTTTACAATGATTCTAGTACAATTTCTGTGCTGAAGACCAATTTTGGCTGTAATCCCTACAATCACCAGACTACTCTGCTTGCCCTTAGAGCTGGAAGAGATCTCTTGGTTGTCAGTTCAGATTGTGGGTTAACCCATTACCATTGTTCTGGCATGTCTTCTTGGGTGTCACAATTCATTTTTGTCTGTCTCAATTCAGAAATCCTTTTTTTTAATTTGTTACACTTGGTACTTGGGGATACAAGGCGTGCTCTGAGGCTCACCCCATGAAACACATGCATATTAGCCCCCTTTCCTTTTCTTTTTTGGGCCACACCTGGCAATGCTCAGGGGTTACTCCTGGCTCTGCACTCAGGAATTACTCCTGGTAGTGCTCAGGGAACCATATGGGAAGCTGGGGATCGAACCCCGATCAGCTGCATGCAAGGCAAACGCCCTCCCTGCTGTGCTATCCCTACAACCCCTCACATTAGTGCTATCTAATGCTATCACATTGGTGCTATCTCACTGGCTCCAACTTGAAAGGTTTAAAAAGTATTGCTCTGCCTTTCAGCCTGGCAGCTGCCTTTTCTGAAAATGCAAAGCTTCCTCCAAATAAGGCAGACCCCAGCCATGTTTAATCTCTCTGGATTTTTATCTTTCCTGGTACCATATCCTGATCATTTTTCATTGCCTCCACTCTCCCATAGCTTGAAGCAGATTTACAGAAAAATTAAAGAAAACACTTTGTTTAGCCTTAAAAGTAAGTTTTATCAGAAGTTTGAGACAATTTCTTTGTGTACTATCACTGGAATCAGATGTTCCAGGCTTTTTTAAGCAATTCAATGACTGCATAAATTTGAGGTGTGAGATTCACTAGCCAACACGATCACCATTCTCTCCTATATAACATAAGGGCAATAATTTCAAATCAAAGTTTTGTTGAAATATGTAATAATATTTCTGGTCACTGTCATTGTCTACCCGTTCATCATTGATTTACTCAAGCGGGCCCCAGTAACATCTCCATATGTCTTGTCTCATGCTAGTAGAGCCCAAGGGCATCTGCTTGCTCCAGGAACATAAAGAGCCTCAATCCATTCCAGAATGAGCTCTATAATTGTTACTGGTATTTGGCATATCAAATACAACACGGGTAGCTTGCCAGGCTCTGCCGTGCTAAATAATAATTTATCTATTGAATTATTTTATTTATTTATTTAGGATAAATTTTTTTTATTTTTTAATTATCTAGGATTAAACAATTCTCTTAGTAGATAAAACAGCTTTTCACCACTGGACAGGAATAAGAAAGTGGGATTATACTGCCTCGTGATAGTAATAAAGATATAGGAATATTAATCAGAAACATTAGCATCATTGGTAGTGATCCCTAAGCACTGGCACAATGAAACAGAAAACAAGCATCACCAAGTAAAGCACTGGAGACACTTGAACTTCTCTGGGGTGCGCCTGGTGGTCCCCACACTGCAGAGTCAGGCATTCAGCCCTCTCATTTGGCTGCTGAGAATTACCGAGATTAGCCCAGGTCCTCTCTCTCCTCCCTAGCCTTCTTTCTCTCCTTCCTTCTTCCCTCCTTCCTTTCTTCCTTCTTTCCTTTAGGAGAAAGAGAGAGAAGGAAGGAAGGAAGGAAGGAAGGAAGGAAGGAAGGAAGGAAGGAAGGAAGGAAGGAAGGAAGGAAGGAAGGAAGGAAGGAAGGAAGAAGGAAGGAAGGAAGGAAGGAAGGAAGGAAGGAAGGAAGGAAGGAAGGAAGAAGGAAGGAAGAAGGAAGGAATAAGGAAGGAAGGGAAGGGAAGGGAAGGGAAGGAAGAAAGGGGGGGGAGGGAGGGAGGGAGAAAGGAAGGAAGAAAATAGAGAAGGAAGGAAGAAAACAGGATGTTTAAAGAAAATTTCTCCCATTTTAAAAGAAACTCAAGATTTAGAAAAAGTATATAAGATTCAGCCTTTATCATCATGACTGGAAGAATGGTTTGCGGCTCTTCCTGTCCCTGGAGCAAGCAGATGCCCTTATTATACTTGCTCGTGACAGGACTAATGGAGATAGTGCCCACTCGAGCAAATTGATGAACAATGGGAAGACAGTGATACAGTGATACAGTGACACTTCTGGCAAATTGAATTAGGCAGTAATTGAGGTCAGAGAATGTGCCCAGATACCCACAGAGCTCTGATGTTCATTCACCGACAATGGGAGCACTGTCTGATTAACCTGGAGCAGAGGCCACCACTGACAGCGACTGAAATCCTCCAGCTTTCATGACTTGGGCAGGAGCTCCAGAAGAGGAAACACTCAGATAAAGAAAATGTTAGACTAGAGCAGCAGAAGGAGGAAACAGACTGAATGTGGGAGGAAAAGCGAATCTACTTCCAGGCCTTTCCTTTAGAAATAGCTTGGTTTATGGCCCCTTACGCAGTGGTCAGGCAGCTGCGGTACACGAAGAGAGAGAATATGAGGAAGGCGTCTAAGATACATGTAGCCCCAGAGAGTTCATGGAGAATATTTAAGGCTCCAATGACTAAGAAGTTTCCAGTATTGGTTAGGAGCCACGAAGGCAATACTTCTGAAAATGCGGTACGCAGGTCACCTGATTTTGAAACATCTGGTGTGCTTGTGAGAATGGAGTTTGTGCTGGGAAGTTCAGAGTGAGCGTCTGGGTGCGTGTGTGGGTGGGAGCGAGGGTGGGGAGGCAGGAGGGAATACGTGCTTCCACAGCGCCATGTGTCTCTGAGGCAAGATGACATTTGAGAAATGCAGGAGAGGTGCTTTAGTTTCTTTTCTTAACCAGGAACTAGAACGATAAGACAAGAGTTTAGGCATTGCCTTACATGTAATTACTGTAGTCTGATCCCCAGCACCACATATGGTCAACTCAAGCACAGCCGGGAGGGATCCCTGAGCAGAGTCATTAAAGTCACCAAGTGTATCTCAACCCCCTTCCCCCAACTATTTTATTATTATTATTATTATTATTATTATTATTATTATTATTATTATTATTATTATTATTATTATTGCTTTTTGGGTCACACCTAGCGACGCTCAGGGGTTACTCCTGGCTCTGCACTCAGGAATCACCCCTGGCGGTGCTCAGGGGACCATATGGCATGCTGGGGATCGAACCCGGGCTGGCAGAGGCCGGCCACATGCAAGACAAACGCCCCACCCGCTGGGCTATCGCTCCGGCCACCTCAATTTTTTTTTTTACTCAGGAATTATCCCTGGGAACAAATAAATACACATGGAAGGTTCTAGAGTTCCAGTTATCTGATTTGGTACTTCTGGAAGGGCAAATTCAGGTAGCCATCATTGGCAAATTGGTCTGCCAAATTCAGTGCCTTTTTTTCTGGATCTACACACTTTTAGTTCTGATCCCAAATAGCACCGCGTGCGGCCAAAGAGAATCAGCCACTGGCACTCTGAGAATGTGAGCTAAACCAGCCCTGTTGGGGGACAGCGGCCCTTCCACTCCTCCTGGATCTCCTTGCCAACAAACTGCATACTCAAGTGCATTTTTTATTGATGCTTAGTAGGCGATGCGCCTTAAAATCCCAGGTCTTCTTTAGCAAGGTACAAAATGCTCACTAAGGGCAATGCCAATCCCAGACCTTCTTATTCATACATGCTTGATTAGATGTGCCATATTTCTAAGCCTTGTTTAAAGAAGCCCCCGTCTCTAAAACATATAAACTACCCCATATATGTGCCTGTGCTTAAAGACCTTGTTCTGCACTTCTCTAATAAGCATGAGTAGCTGATATATAACATACATACACCCTTACAATCATCTGATATGTGACTTATTTCCCACCAGAACTGTCACTCCTTAGAGCAGACGCCAGGCTCATGTCCCACCTCACTGCCCCATCAGCTCCTTTACTGGCCTTGTTCTAGATACTCATAAATAAATCTTGACAGGGACCAACTAGTCACAAAATTTTCTCAGTTACCCAATCCCAGGTGAGACCTTTGGGAGTTCTTGGAGAGGGGCAGACCAGCTCCAAACAGCCATTGTTCTCACACCTCAAAACCACCAGCACCACGTGTCAAACTGCCCAATTAAGTATCTGGATTTTCTGGAATGTTGGCTCCAGTCTTGGCTGCATAACACTCCCAAACTCTAAGACACTAACATGCCAATCCTAGCACATTGGATGGGATGGGATGGGATGGAGAAGCCAACCAACGCTGACTGACAAAACCATTAACACAGAAGACACTTTTTAAATCACACCCAGCAAAATGCTCACTCTGCACTCAGGAATTACTCCTGGTGGTGCTTGAGGGATGCCATGGATTGAACCTGGGTCAGATGCATGCAGGCAAACTCCCTACCCTCTGTACTATCTATCGCTCCAGCCCCTAACACAGAAGACTTAACTTGCAACAACAGCTTAGTAACCCCCCCAGACAAACATTTAATGTCCCCATGCTAGGGTACAGCTTCCACAAACTATCTCCTATGGAAATATTGTCGGATCATTCCATTAGTTATTTAGCGGTGACACGCCAATTTGAAATAAGTTACCATAGACCTGCTACATGAGCATCCTTGAGGAGTGGTTGGGAAAACGGAGACAATGGTGGAGAGAAGGTGACAGAGGAGCTGGAAGTGGGGTGGAATATGAGTGTAACAAATCCTTATGAGAAACTTTGCAAGCCACGGTGTTTAAATACAGTGGGAATAAAATGAAATAATCCTGCGTATTGATCAAACCATCATCAAAATGAAAAAGTAATTGCTGAAAGAGATGACATTAATATATGTCTGCAAAAGAGCCAATATTCCAAATATAAAAATAATACATGTCAGTAACAACAACAAAAAATAAAAACCCTAAAAAGGTGGATCAAGAATCCAAATAGTGATTTCTCTAAAATAGGCATATTAAGAGCCAGCAGGGATATAAAAGCACAATAGTTATTACTAATATGGGGGAAATGAGAACAAAAAGCACAATGAAACGAGATCTAGCAAGTGTTGGGGATGTGTGGGGAACCAGGAACACTGTTGGCGGGAATGTAAGTGGACACAACCATGATGGAATAGTGCGAATATGCCTCAAAATATCAGAACTATAACTACTAAGGGATCTAGACATTCTACTGGACGGATCAGAAGTCAACCTCCCTGGTTCCCTTTTCCTCAGCTTCCTCGTCCCTAAAATGGAAATCAGGAAATATTACTAAGGCCTGAGGCCTGAAATACGCTAACGACAAAGCAAGGCAACAGTCTGCTGTACACAGCATTAGCTCTCCCAAATCCCAAGCTAGTTATTTGGATTATTTTCATCACTTCTCCCTTTCTACTTAGGGACACTAATGTGCCAAGACACTAATGATTTCTGAAAAATCATTTAGGGAGGGGCAAGGTGATGGCACAGAGGTCAGAGCACTTCCCCAGACAGTGATGGCCAGAATTGAATTCCAGGTACCACGTGATGGATCCTTGAGTGGCATCAAGTGCATCCGGGAATCCCCAGCACTGGCAGGCTTGGCTGCAAGGACCCTGGCACTTTGGAGCTTCCTCTGCTACCCTGAGCTGTGGGCAAGGAGCAGGCTCACCTCCTCAGGCCCTGGCTCTGAACTGACAGCCCCAGCTCCTGACAATCCCTGCCTGGACCCAGACCTTGACAACACGTGAGAACCCTCACACCGCACCCTGCCATCAAAGGGAAGCTGGGGAGATGCCTCAAAGGGCTGGAGTCCATCCTTTGCTTCTCACAGCCTGACAGGAGCAACACCCAAGTGTGGTAATTTACTACAATAAAGAAAATCAAACCGGCACCTTCCAATAGCAGCACCCATCATAAAGAATAAGACACCACACCCCGAATAAATATCCCTGACTACAAGTCAGGTGCAGACCAAAACCCAAACCAAACAACATCACACAGCAATGATTAAGATGGTTTATCCTATCTTTTTTTCATACTTAAAAATTTAAGCTATTTTCTATTATGCTATGTAGTATGAGCACTTCTAATATACTTTTCATCCACAGAGAATGTTTGTTAAAGCAATATAAAGCTGAATAATATTGAAACTGGCAGAAACATCCTTTTTTGAATATATTAACTAATTGTGGTACCAGGGATCAAAATCAGGGCCTTACACACACAAGGCAAGTTCTCTATCTTTGAGCTATATCCCCAAACAATCAGTGTTTCTTTTCCATTATTTTGATTCATTTTTAGTGTGATAAATAGGTCTTTACTGACCACATCATGTACAATCAATGGTTTTGCCTGACCAATGTCACTGTCATCCCAAAATTCCAAACAGGATCTGATCACCATCTCCTTCGTGCAAAATTCTACTTCATGGAAAAGGGAGGAATAGCTGCAAAGTTTACAAAGAAACTCCCAGAATGACCACCAACTGGGAGCTCTTTGGCACCATTGAAGCAACATGGGAAGATGCCATCATTGATGATATGGATGAAGAATACAACCAACTGGTTCAGCACCTCCATGATTGTGTGAGGAACACAGAAAGAGAGAAAGCCACAAAAGGATGCCTGTCTTCAAAAACACTGGAGCTCATTCACCAACATGTCAAGGCATGAGCCTCAGGCAATCATAAACTAATGTCCAAGCTTGCAAAGTGGTGCAGAGAAGTGATAAGGGAAGACCTCAAAGAGAGAAGAGCAGCAATACTGGCCGATGTAGCAGAAGCAGGGAAAAGCATTTGCACCGCCCGCCTGTCACCAACTATAAGACCAAGATGACTGCCCTCTGGCATCCTGATAGATCTATCACATCTTCCAGAAAGGCAATGGAGAAGATTATCCAGGACTTCTACTCAAATCTCTTTGATAGCCACATCCACCTGCCCACATACCCAATTCTGCAGGATGGATATGCCATTCACAACGTTCTCCCTTCTGGAAATCTGACATGCCATTTCGTCGATAAAGAAGGGAACAGCACCAGGTCCAGACAAAGTCAGACCCGAACACCTGAAGAATCTGTCATCTGTACTCATCAATACACTGGCTCGGCTCTACACACGCTACCTGTCTGAATGCAAGGTGCCCTCCCAATGGAAAACCAGCAGGACAGTTCTACTATTCAAGAAGAGAGACATTCATGACAATGGCAACTATCACCCCCATCTGTCTATTGTCCATCGTCTACAAGCTGTTCACTTGCGTAATCCTGAAGAGGATTGGCAGAACATTAGATGAAGGACCACCATCTGAGCAAGCTGGATTCAGCACAATCAACCATATCCACATGGTAACCAAGCTCATTGAAGCTTGTAGGGAGTACAAGATGCCGCTCTGTCTCATGTTCATTGATTTAAAGAAAGCCATTGATTCTGTTGAGACCTAAGCGGTCATTGAAGCCCTACAAAACAGGGCTTCACTCGTGGCAAGGCACAAGTCTCAGGCAATCATAAGCTAATGTCCAAGCTTGCAAAGCAGTGCAGAGAAGTGAAAAGGAAGACCTCAAAGAGAGAAGAAATACTGGCCAATGTAGCAGAAGCAGGGAAAAGCATTTGCAACGCCGGCCTGTCCTTCACCAACTATAAGACCAAGATGAATGCCCTCCGGCATCCTGATAGAGCTATCACATCTTCCAGAAAGGCAATGGAAGATCTCACTATTCTACAAGGAAGTGATCATTGATGTCAAAAGAGGGGTTTGGCAGGATGATACCATTTCACCCAAATGCTTAAGCACCACCATTGAGAATGTTATGCAACAATTAGAATGGGAAGATGAGAGTGAGGATAGACGGTCAGCAACTACACCATCTCCACTTCGCTGATGATATTGTTCTAATAACACCAAACATAGTCAAGTGGCACAAATGCTGAAGTTAGTCAGCATTGTGGAAAGCTAGGTCTACAGCTTAATCTCAACAAAACAATGTTCATGAAAACGAACTAGTTCCAGAGGCCCCACTTACTCTCAATAGAACAAGCATCTCTGAATGTAGCAGTTATGTGTACCTAGGTCGAGAAGTCAACATGATGAACGACCTAAAATCTGAGCTGCACAGAAGGAAGAGAGCAGCATGGAACACCTTTAAGAGTCTCAAAGAAATAGTCAAAAGGACAAAGAATCTCTGGCTCCAGGCACATCTCTTCCACTCCACAAGGAAGATCACTGTTCTCCCTCCATTAACATACATCTCAAAGACCTGGGCCCTGCGAAAGTAGGATGAAAATGCTAATCGGGTCTCCCAGAGAGGAATCGAAAAGAGCTATGCTTGGAATATCACGCCTCATTCAAAGAGAGAGAAGGAATCTGGAGCTCCGACCTCCATCAACAATCGAGAGTCAGGCACCCTGTCTCATTTGCCAAGGTGTCAAAAATTAGATGTGCTGGAACATGTAATGTGACTTGGAGATGACCGCTAGACTAGAGTCATTACCAACTGGATCCCACGGGATGTCAAAAGATCATGAGGCCGCCCACCTACAAGATGGTCAACCTCTTCCGTCAAGACTGTGAATGAACAGTTTGAGGCTCTTCATATTCCTGGGTGCAAGCAGATGCCACTGGGCTACACTGGCACATGACAGGGACAAATGGAAATGTTACTGGCACCCGCACAAGTAAATCGACAAATAACGGGATGTCAAGTGAGAGGGAAAATAGGTCTGGGAACCCTGTTTGATCCCCAGCACCACATACACACACTCAAAAGATAACTAATATGATTAAAAGAATAAAACACTTGAATCAAACATATACATGATTTCTTTCGATCCTGAGTGAGAAATGCACAGGGACCAGTCTCCAGAGCTCTGAGCCTCGACGCTTCCTGACTCTTGGTTATGCTCAGAGAAGTTCCCTGCTCCAGAGGAGACAGGAACAAATGACTAAAGTTCTCAAGAAAACTCAGGCAACACCGTGGCTTCTTGATGACGGAAGGGCCAGAGCAGGGATGCCAGCTTCTCCAGCGAAGCACCAAAGAGACGCAGGGTCTAAGCTGGGCCTTGAGGACAGTGAACTTGTTTTTTCATCAAAATGTTGCTCAGAGAAGCTAATAATTGTTGGAAATGATAAGACCAGCCTAGAACTGAGCATTGAACATAGGCAAAGGGATATACATGGCAAACTCTAAATATATGTATTGCAAACCACAATGTGTAAGAGAAGGAAGAGGGAGTGAGAGAGAGAGAGAGAGAGAGAGAGAGAGAGAGAGAGAGAGAGAGAGAGAAGAGACAAAGTACTTGCCATGGAGGCAGGCTAGGGGAGGGGGAGGGAATCAGGGGACATTGGTGGTGGGAAATGGGCACTGGTGGAGGGATGGGTGCTGGAACACTGTATGACTGAAACCTAAACATGAACAGTTTTGTAACTGTATATCTCAGTGGTATAATAAAATATTTTTTAAATAAAAAGAGCGTTGACTGAACATGGTCTCTTTCCCTTTTATTGGTGACACCTTTCCCTATATTTGCCTTAAAGTGACCCAGAACTGTAAGCCAGTGGACCTTCTCCTGGGCCCAGGGCTCCAGCCCGGCCACTCTGTGGTCACACCCCGATGACATTCATGGAGTGAATGCAGGACTCAGGCAGTCTGTGTGGATCCTCTGGGACAGGTGGACTGACACACACAGAGGTCAGCAACAAAGGCGGCCCTGTTGGGTGCAGCCCTACTTAGTTCCAGCTACACTTAGCTTGCAGCCCCTCCCAGCTATGCTAGGGGGGCTTTGAATCAGCTCTGGGTGCTGTAAATGTCAGAAGCCTACCTGAAGTGCTGCATTTCATTAGAGCTATTACCTGTTTTCATCTCTAGATAGCCCAGCTCACAATGGACCGGGCTGGGGAGTTTTGGTAGATTTCTATCTATAAAATAAGCTGTAAGAAGAGAGAAGGCCTCTTTTGCCATTTCGGCTTCTCTTGGCGTTTTGCTTCTCCGTCCTCTCCGTTCTCTGTTGGGCTTCAACACGTGGTGGCAGCCATCTTGGCCTATACATGGCTGGGGCCTAGCTGGGAACCCAGAGTCTGGAGTTTTCCCTGCTCTTGGATTGTATATCCGAACCTGTGATGGTAAAGCCCTTTTTAAAACTGCGCCAGATTCCTGAGTTTTCATCCATTCCCCCCCGGCTTGGGAAGTAGAAGGGAACTCACTTCCTGGTATTGTTGGGGACCCCAGCGGCTCCCCGACATGGCTGGGGTGTTTCTACCCTGAGAACAAGCAGAACGGGAAAAGCCAGTGAAACACCGTTTGTTTGTTGTTTAAAAATGTTTTGTTCCGTTCTAAGTCTAAAAGTTAAAGTGGCAGACAAATCAATCTGCGTAGTACCAGCTACCGTCCAACAGTCAAGTTCACAAATGGCACCAGATCTTCGTCATAATTGAAGGAAAATTGAAAAACATTTTGAGACACATGTGTCTGAATAATTACGCCTTTTGTTTGTTTTGGGTCTGGGGCCACATTCAGCCCTACTCGGGCTTACTCTTGGCTCTATCATCAGGGCTCAGTCGTGGCCGAAGATCAGGCGCTATCTAAGGCTCAGGGGCTATCTAAGGCTCAGGGGCTATCTAAGGCTCAGGGGCTATCTAAGGCTCAGGGGCTGTATAAGCGTCAGGGATAGAACAAAAGTAGGCTTCTTTCAAGGCAAGAACTTTATACACTGTATCCTGCCCCAGAATAATAGCTCCTGGAAACAAATTATTAGTGATGTTCCTTTTCAGAACAGAGACTTAGAAAACCACAATCCATTTAAATGAACGGAATGGGGTTGGTGTGTGTGGTGGGAAATGAGTTGCATAATTTGTATGTTACTGCCCCCCTCGTGTCCATTGCAGGTATCGACACAGGTATTTTACTTGGAAAACTTGTATGTTACTGCCCCTTCACCTCCATTTCCGGTATCGACACAGGTAGTTTACTTGGAAAACTTGTATGTTACTGCCCCCTCGCCTCCATTGCCAGTATCAACGCGGTATTTTACTTGGAAATAACCCGGTAGTACTTTCCTATTTTAGTGTTCGTTTTGATGAAGGTATTAAGGGGCTCTTTCGGGGGTCAGGAAAATAAACATTTCTGTTACTGGTTTTGGCATATCGAACACACATCAGACAGCTTGCCAGGCTCTGCCGTGTGGGTGCTATATTCTCATTACTTTGTGGGGCTCTCTCAGAGGGGTGGGTAGAATATTCACAGTAATTTGGAGGTAAATCGTGTGGCAGCGCAGCTGCGCGCGAAACTGGAAAGCTGGTTTCTGCTCTGCCGGGTGTATCTATAAGACATCTTAGCCTCAAGCATTCCTGATCTTGAAATACTCTCCTCTAAAGGGCGGGTCTCTGCAGGGTGGGTCATTGTAGGCTGGGTTTCTGACCAGCCTGGCTGGAGACTGGATTAATCTGCCGGGTGGAGATCTTACGAGCCTGGAGTGTGGATTGTGAAGATCGCTGCCAGCAAGGTGTGGGGTTTTTCTGGGCTCTTCCGAGGCTCAAACGGGATGGTGGACTCAGGTCGGAAGTTGCTCTCATGGTCCATGGAATGCAGGGGGTTCAACGGGGAAAGCTGGTTTCTGCTCTGCTGGGTGTGTCTGTGTGACAAAGTCAGACCCGAACACCTGAAGAATCTGATATCAGTACTCATCAATACACTAGCTCGGCTCTTCACATGCTACCTGTCCGAATGCAAGGTCCTCTTCCAATGGAAAATCAGCAGGACAGTTCTACTGTTCAAGAAGGGAGACATTCATGACATCGGCAACTATTGCCCCATATGTCTGTTTTCCTTCATCTACAAGCTGTTTACACGAGTCATCCTGAACAGGATTAGCAGAACACTAGATGAAGGACAACCATTCGAGCAAGCAGGCTTCCGGAAAGGATTCAGCACAACTGACCATATCCACACAGTAACCAAGCTCATTGAGGTTTGTAGGGAGTACAAGATGCCGCTCTGTCTCACGTTCATTGATTTACAAAAAGCCTTTGATTCTGTGGAGACTGAAGCAGTCATCGAAGCCCTAGCCAATCAGGGTGTTCAAACCCAATACATCAAGATCCTTCATGAGCTGTATTACGGATTCACCACCAGGATCTCACCATTCTACAAAAGAAGTGATCACTGATGTCAAAAGAGGGGTTTGACAGGGTGATACCATTTCACCAAAACTCTTCAGCGCTGCCCTTGAGAACATCATGAGACAATTAGAATGGGAAGGAATGGGAGTGAAGATAGATGGTCGGCAACTACACCACCTCTGCTTCGCTGATGACATCGTTCTAATAACACCAAACATTAGCCAAGTGGCACAAATGCTGGCTGACTTCGACCGAGAATGTGGAAAGATAGGTCTACAGCTGAATCTAAAGAAAACCATGTTTATGAAAAATGAACTAGTTCCATATACCTCATTCACTCTCAATGGAACAAACATCTCTGAATGTAGCAGTTATGTCTACCTAGGTCGAGAAATCAACATGATGAATGACCTAAAACCTGAGCTGCGCAGGAGGAAGAGAGCGGCATGGAATGCCTTCAAAGGCATCGAAGAAATAGCTAAAAGGACAAAGAACCTCCGGCTCCAGGCACATCTCTTTGACTCCACCGTTCTCCCTGCATTAACATATGCCTCAGGGACCTGGGCCCTATGAAAGCAGGATGAGAATGGTATTCGGGTCTCCCAGAGAGGAATCAAAAGAGCTATGCTTGGAATATCACACCTTACTCAAGTGAGAGAAGGAATCCGGAGTTCTGACCTCCCTTGCTATTTCAGAATCAGGGATGCTGTCTCGTTTACCAAGGCATCGAAAATCAGATGGGCTGGACATGTAATGCGATTTGGAGACAACCGCTGGACTAGAGCCATTACCGACTGGATCCCAGGGGATGTCAAAAGATCACGTGGCCGCCCACCTACAAGACTTCCTTGTCAAGACCCTGAAGGAACAGTTTGAGGCTCTTCATATTCCTGAATCAACCAGATGCCATTGGGCTACATTGGCACGTGATAGGGTCCAATGGAAATGTTACTGGCGCCTGCTTGAGCAAATCGATGAACAACAGGATTCAAGTGATTCAAGTGATTCAAGTGATTTGATGAAGGTGGCATTTTTGTTCCATGTTGAAAGACTCACTAAATTTCCTGTTTAAAATTTTAATAGTAATAACAGTTATTCTACAAATCAAAGGAACAAGAGCAACAATAAAGAACAAAACAACCCCAGGACTGAGTAGGATTGGCTAATTTAAGGGACTTCCTTGAATATTAATTCCAGCTCAAACAGTCCCAAATTGACAAAATTTCCCAAAGAAAAACACTCATAATTCCAAGCAAAAAGATGCTCATGTCACTTTCTATAATAAAGGACCAATTATCCAGCTTCCCTGGCATCATGACTTTATTGGCTATTTCTCTTGTTTTCTGCTCAGGAATTGATTGACAGTCAGGGCCAGACCATTCATCCATGTCAGCGTCTCTGGGGGAGAGGCCTGGGAGTGGGGACGCCGAGCTGCAGTCACCACCAGCACTTCCTTTGAATAAATAGAATCTGGGAGAGGTGTATAAAGACCAATGAAACATAAAGAGGTGAACTTAAATAAGACCGGGGTTATTCCTTGGAGTCCATTGGAGCCTGCATCAAGGTTGTGTCAGTCTAGAGAGACAAGAGTTCAGGTTTAGCAGATCTCTGTTTCTGCACAAATCCCATCAGCTCTGTCAGTTTCAGCAAAAAGTACAGAACAAGCCAATATTGTTATTCAACGCCTTGGATGTCCACAAAGACACAGAATGAATCTGTGTCGGAATGTTTGGATGAGTAGGAATCTGAATAGGGCATCTAGGTTTCTGAACAGGGCATCTAGGGTCTTAGGGACCAGATGTGAATCACAGCCTTCTGATTTGTGATTCACATCTGGTCCCTGACCCTGTGAGGACTATCAGGAAATGGTATCAGAGGTCATTAGACAACTTGTTTCACATTTCATGGACAATCCTTAGAGAACCATTGTTGAATGTTGGGTATTGCTTGTAGAAGCTCATGTACTTTCAACACTCAGTTGATTTTGATTATTTTTTGCAGTTATAAATGAAATATTAATAATAAAATAATAATGTCAAAAAAGAAACTGAGCTGTGCTAAGTGCTGTCAATAGTCTGATCTGAACCTTCCATCAACCACAAAGGAGGGTTAGAAATTAAATAATTTGCCCAGAGTCACATAATTAGTAAGAGGCAGAATTAGATATTAACTTGACTTAGTCAGGCTCAGGCACTCAAATCTATGTATTTAATTTCATATTATGTTGCCTCTTCTCATAAAATTAGAAAGGGAAGAAATATATATTTCAGTGACTAAATTGAATCAAAACACTGTTGAATTTGGGGATATTTTAGAAACTATCATTTTACAAATTGCGATTTGAGTTCTAGCAGGAGTCTTTACGCTTTTCAGTGGCCTGTTGATCACTTGATCACTTCACTTCCCATAGATCATCGGTTACTCGAGCAGTCACCAGTAAGATCTCAATATGTCCTGGCACATGCAAGATAGCCCAAGGGCATCTGCCCGCTCCAGGAACAAAAAAGAGCCTCAAACCATTCCATTCAAGTCATGTAAATGAGGTCTATGACTAATTGTTATTGGTATTTGGCATGTCAAATATGACATGGGTAGTTTGCTAGGCTTTGCCGTGCAGGTGGGACAATCTTGTAGTCACCTCAAAAGTCAAGCATTTATTGATGAACCACGCAGCCGCTTGTGACTGTGCGAGCCGGGCTGTGATCAGCTCATCTGCTGGGTGGAGTTCTGATGAGAAGGGAGTCCAGATGTAGAAAATGGCGGTCCTCATGGTGTGGGGGTTCCTCTGGCTTCTTGCCAGGCTCTGCTGGGGTGGCAGGCCAGGGCTAGAACCCGCCATCCCTCCTGGACGCCTTGTGATAAGCTGGGTATAGGGAGAGCAAGCAGCAGCTCTTCCCCGTGTGTGTGAGTCTCTCAAAAATCATCACAAAAATCGTTTGAATAGTGTCGGGAAAGCCGCCGGGGTCCCCAACAGTGTCAGGGCAGAAGTTTTCTTCTACCTTCGAGGGCGCCGGGAGAACAGATGAAAATTCACGAGTCCGGTGCAGTTCCAAAAGGCTTTTAATAGTACAAAAGCTCTTTCACAGCACTCCAATATAATGAACAAACTTTAGCTCTGGTCCAAACTAGACCAGAGCTAGTCTGGTTAGTCATACAAAAGAGCCTAAGTCTCCCACCAAAGAGAGAGGATCTCACCTAAGCTGAGTCTTACCTAGAAGAAGGAGCAAAAGGCCAAAGAACAAAAAGCCAAAAGCCACAAGGCTGAGGAGCCAAAGCCGAAAGCTAAGGCCAAGGAGCCAAAAGCCACAGGAGCCAAAAGCCAAAAGCTAAAAGGCCCAAAAGGTAAAAGTGAAGGGGTCTCAAGCCAGTCCCTTATATATACAAAAGTAATCCAATCGGGAGGGTCATGTCAATAAAGAACTCTAAACAGAGTGTAGTGCCACACCCTATTGCAGGTATAAACAAAGGTTATGCCAAGATCTAATCCTTTCTACCAAGATTTTCTCTTATGTAAAACACTGGAGAGAGGGGCTGGTATAAAGTAATACATCTTAACTTTATGAGCTTCATGTAATCTAGATGGTACCCACAAGGTCCTTATTATTATTATCTGCACCAGGGTGATTCTGAGTATCTTGTTCTCCTGTACTGAAAGGGTCACACTTGCCTGCTTAGAGCAAACTACTATGATCCTTCCTATAGTCTTCCTATAGTCTCAGCATAGCCAGGGTGGTAGTCTCCTGGTAAATTCTAACTGTACCACGCTGGGTGCAGTGGGTATAAAGAGGAGCTGTGCCCAATCCTGAAAACATAGAAGTCTTCATAGATGTATAAGCCGGAAGTTATTCAATCAAGGTGACTTCAGTAACTGCCACACCCTCTAGCAGTGTTTACATAGAAGAGAGGTCTCATTAGAATGAATCTTGGCTTAAATAAGATTAAGCTGGGAGTGGGAAAAACAACAAAGCTCCCAGGTTAGCTAAACCTGTCCTCAAACAGAATAGAATTATTATTTTTCTTAAAACATATAATATAGCCACTTTCACAACTTATTAAAATTTCCTTCTTGATGGAAGTCTGATATTTTCAATACTCCATATAAATTATTGCAGATGGAAGATAGCAATTTTGAGTTTGCACAATAATAAGCTAGTATAATAATTAAGATGTTACTCATAAAATATAGCATTCTTACGGGGCAGTACAGGCATGTGTGTATACCCTAATTCTGATATAGGGAAATATTTACCTAAAAACTCCTTTTCCCATTTATCTGCATTTTAAAGGTTTACAGATTCTCATTGGTTTTGCTATCTAAGGTTAACTTGGATTGAAATTGCATGGTCCTTAAATAACAATAATAAAGACAGAAAAAGTGGGTAATTTTTTTAAAAGTGTACATAGAATGAGTTAAAGACCACTTGTAATCTTAACTTTAAACAGATCTTTCAAGAATCCTAGAATTGGAAAATAAAACTATCCTTTATTCAAGTCTGCCATCTTGAGGTCATTTTTGGGTAATCTCTACACCATACTTTAAAAAAGCATGATTGTTGTATTGAAAACTATTTTAACTATTAATAAGCAAAAAGGAAAACCCCTCAGAAAAAATTAATCTGAAGAGTAATAATGTAAGTTTGCTAGCAGTCCTCAAGTGAACTGTGACTTTTGCCAATTATCTCCAGCAAAAGATCACCCAAAAATTGATGGTCATTTATATGCTGAATTGTTATGTTTACAGTAGGGGAGAGAATATGTAATGAGAAACTATTGGGCATTTCAGTAAGTGTGTCTAAAGGATTGACTAATCACAGACATCTCTAGCTTTTGATGACCTTGATAGCTCTGAGGAGTCCTGGTCAATATACTAGAATGCCCTTCATTGTTGAATGCTTTTCTCATGTGTGAACTAGATGATGGGTTGGAAGGAAGAAAATCTCAGAGGTAAAGTGCCATTTTTATCACATCCTATCAAGTGATATACACAGCAAGATTTATCACTATTGTGTTGATCTTCCTCAGCTAGGGAGCTTATCGTCTCTCCTTTTGTAAAGTCACCCGTTTTCTATACTGCCCTTTGAAAGGAAGTCACTATATGCAATGCACATGTAAAGAACGGGGGCTAATGGTCTCCATTCATGAGAGCAAATTATTCACATTATTTGGAATTATTTTCCACAAAAGATTTTTCCATTCTCTGCTATTTAATGATGAATTCATTAAATTATTTGTATAAGGCTGAACTCATGGATTTTTTTTCTTATACTTTGAGTTATAAACCACTATTAACTACTCTATTAATTTTGTTGATCAAACTGTTCAAACTTTGACCATTGAGAAAAATTCCAACTGACCACTTAGTCTCTTGGACAAATCCGATCCATATAGATTTTGTTTGCCTTAGTTTTATTGGAACATTCTTCACTTTCTGACACTCCGGAATGCTTTAACTTCATATTATATATTTTTACCTCAGTTTAGAAGCAGAGATATCTCCAAAGAGCCCATGTTCCTTTCATGGAAACCAAGATTTGGTTATTTACTTTTTTGCTTTTTTTTTTTTGAGGGGTGGGGGCAATACTCTGTATTGCTCAGGGGTTACTCCTCATTCTGCACTCAGAAATTACTCCTGGTAGTGCTCGTGAGACATATGGGATGCTATAGATCAAACCTGGGTTGGTTGAGTGCAAGGCAAATGTCCTATCCACTGTACTATCACTCTGGCCCCAATTTTATTGTTATATATGTTATTAAGTGGTCACTGCTTCTGTCCTTCTTACCTAAGAGAGCAAGGTAATATGAACATGTATACTAACAATGTATATGCACAAATCTATGAGTATACTTCTGACCATGTGTATCTAAAGCACAACTTGAAAGACCATGCTGATGTCTCTTCTCTGATTTTAATACATTATCACATGGAACATTCTAATTTCCTCCGTTTGCTTTGCTATAAATCCCCTTTGATGGAAGAATCTGTCTCCCGCTATCTACCATCCATTTATTTAATTCTTCAGTCCCATTTTATGTTTAGCATATGATGAGAATTGTTCATGTATATGGCTCATGAAAAATAAGCTTATCATTGGAACTTGCATTTTAAGACTAAATTTAAGCTTTGATAGAATAGCTTGTTTATATGCCCCCCTTTAACTATAAGTTACTAACATAACTATTCAGGTTACATAAAGGGAACTCCCAAAACCTATGTGCAGGGTACTGAATAAAGAGTGGACTCTTTCGTCTTCAAGTTACTGAAGAAAGATGGCTAGATTTCAAATGTCAAAGGTGTAAAGGTAAAAATTAGATCAGAAAAGGTTATGTGCTGCTGAAAAGTGGTATGTATTTTTGTCAGGAGAAGAGTTTGTAACAAACAGAACATTAACTGTTGTGTAAACTTCAGATATAAAACATGGATTCACAAGCTTCACCAACACTATTATAGCATTAGAGAAGGTGTATAAGGTTTGGACGTTGGAGCTAATGAAAGACTGAAGAAGCAACAGGTCTCTAATGACTGTCAGTATTCCTAGAACCTGTCCAAAGGGGAAACAGTTAGGGTTCAGTAATTTTGGACTGTATAGCCAGTGTGATAGGACAGCGGTAGGCACTTGCCTGGCATGTGGCTAACCTTGGTTCGATCTCTGGCCTCACATTTGGTCCTCTGAGCATCAGCAGGAGTAATCCCTGGGCACAGGTCCAGGAGTAGGCCTGAGCACCGACAGGTGTGGTCCCAAAACAAAAGAGAATTCTGGACTGGCCGGGCAAGCTAATACTGCAGTGGATACTTGCCTTGGACAAGGGTAACCCAGACTCAATTCCCAGCACCACATATGGTCTCCTGAGTACTTCCCAGAGTGATTCCTAAGAACAGAGACAAGAGTAAGCCCTGAGCACCAGTGGGTATGACCCTCAATTTTTAAAAGATGAAAAGGTGCTGCAGTGCCTGGCCGCATTGGCAGGAGGCAGACAGGGAGACAGGCTTGTCACACTCAGGACTCTGCCCTGTGGGCCCTGGACGGTTGATGGTCTGACAGAGAAACGACTGGACCCCCTGGGATGAAACCAGAGCCATGGCAGAGCCTGACAAGCTATCCTCGGTGTATTCGATATGCCAAAAACCGTAACAATAATGGACCTCATTCCCAAGGAATGGAGATGTTACTGGTGCCTGCTCGAGCAAATCGATGATCAATAGGAAGACAAGTGACAAGTGATAAAAACTTTGTACATAATTAATACATAAGCATTGAAGCTTAAAACTAAATATGTTGGTGCCATAGAAGTAGCTCAATGGACAGAGCATGCTTAAAACATGAGTATCACTGTATCACTGTCTTCCTGTTCATCGTCGATTTGCTCGAGCGGGCACCAGTAACATCTCCATATGACCTGTCTCATGCTAGTAGAGCCCAAGGGCACCTGCTCGCTCCAGGAACATAAAGAGCCTCAAACCATTCCATCAGGTCATGGGAATGAGGTCTATAATTGTTACTGGTATCTGGCATATCAAATACGACACCGGGTAGCTTGCCAGGCTCTATTGTGCAGGTAGTATACTCTTGTAGTCATCTCAAAATCCAGCATTTATTGATGAACCGCACGGCTGCAAGAGCGCCGCGAGCCGGGTTGTGATAGGCTGGTCTGCTGGGGAGTTCTGACGAGGGGGAAAGTCCAGATGTGTAAAATGGAGGTCCTCATGGAGTGGGGTCGTCTGGCTTGCTGTGAGGCTCTGGGGCGGATTAAAAGTCTATGTCTTGGTAAATAACCCATATCTGAAACATGTCAACAAATGATAAAATAGGACAATAAGAAAACAAACAACCCAATTTTAAAATGGGCAGAAGTGTCACAAGAATATATACAGATGGAAAATTACCATAGGAAAATATGCCCAACATTATTTGTCACTAGATGCATCCTTAATGTGGATATATATATAATATCTGAAACATATTTATGCTAGCTTGCTATGTATATATATATATATATATATATATATATATAGTTTGCTTGTGTATATCAGTCAAAAGCCCTTTTAATTAATTATAAGCTATATATAGAATATGGGTTTGAAGTATACTTGGTAACAAGTGTCGCCTATTTATTGAAAATTATTTAGTGACTAGAGATTCAATGAATTGATAATTCCTCGGTAATAGTAATGTCAGGATCTTGAAATTATAATATTACTCATCATCTTTCCATATAGATGAATATAATTATATTCATGTATGATTTTTAACTTTACATAAGCTATGGATTTGTGGCAGTTTAGCTTTAAAAAGCCAAAATGGAAAATTTAAATAAATGTAAACAAACACGGTCTAAAAGAAGTTAAACTATGTTGCTCACAGCGGTTTCTTTTCTAATAAGTGCTTGCAGTGTTGCTCAGGAAGAGTAAGTGGGGAGCAGCCCGGGATGACTGGATGGCAGAGCTGAGCTGAAGGCTCAAGAATGCCTGCACCCAGTATGAGGGGCTACTATGATGCGCTGAGGTTCACAGGGATTGCATCTGTGTGTGACCGGGATCCCAAGAAGGGACATGCAGTATCAGTGATTAAATGTGAGCCTTTCTCAAGCAAGGCAGACGCTATAGCCTTTGAACCACCTCCGCAGCCCGATATAGTGTATTCAGTTTATGCATTTTGGGTCTTATCCCTAAATTCCTATTTTATTTTTAAACTAAACAATATCAGTACCATAGCTATTAAGAGAGGTTATTATGTACACATACTTCCCAGTATAAATAACAAGAAGCAAAAATTAATACATTTTTCTCTTTTTAAAATGTTAGCTGTTTATCTTTACCAAATATTCCCATGTTTTATCAGTGATTTGAAATTTCTTGAAAGATTGCCTTTTTGATAACAATCCTTATACTTTGTAAGAGAAATAGAAGAAAATAGAATCCAGCTATTATGAACTTGTGTAGAGCCTTAATTTTATCATATTGAACACATTAAGAAGTGTATAAATGTTCAGTTATAGAAAATAAGTGACTCCTATATCATAAAATGGTCTCTCTTAGATGGGTAAGACACTCCTCTCATGGAGAGTTTTTTTTGTTTTTGTATAAAGGGACCTCTTGAAGTAATTTGTTGATGTGAAAATCTCCCTAAATCACCATTACAATGCCAAGTTTCCAGTGAAAAGGTTACCATTCAAGAGAGCATTATGGTTACAAAAAAATAAAATGCCTCTGAAGGCAGCAGCTGGCGGGAAGGAGTGCTGTTTCTGACCTGATACATAAAGATGATGGGCTGTGTAACTCTGTCTGTGGAAGTTTGTCAACAGCCAGTAGTCATTACCCAGGGACTGGAAAAAATTCTAATAATGAGCAGAAATAAAATTATATCTTCATTCTCCAGAACACGCAGACCCGGGGAAAAATTAACTATGAGGTTTCGAACAGCTGGAACAAAGTTTGTTTAAAAAAGACAATACTGGCTGGGGCCAGAGAGAGAGAGAGAGAGCAGAGCCGATGAGGCACTAGCCTTGGATACTGCTGACCCTGGTTGGACTCCCTGCACAGCCAGGGATGAGTTCTGAGCACGGCTGCATGTGGCGACCAAACAAAGAAACAGAAAATTACAGATCCCAAGAGACCTTCTGAACTTCTCAGTCCTAGGTTTGGCTGACTTAACAGACCTATGTCCTCCCAAGATATCCGAGACCAACAGTCCGTCCCTGAGCCATGTTACAAAACTACAAACTAATTGCTTAGTGCCTGAAAGAGATAATATTGTGGACAGGGTATTTGCCTTGCATGAGGCCGACTTGGATTCAATGCACAGCATTCACTATGGTCTCCCAAATCCTTCCAGGAGTGATCCCTAAGCACGAAACCAGTATTACGTACAGAGCTACACTGGATGTGGCCCAAAAACCAAAACAAAAGAACTCAAAGTCAAACCAAGCCAAAACAACTTAATTTCTTCAAGGAGCAAGAATAAGCCAATCAAACACACACACACACACACACACACACAGACACATACACAACAAAAGCCCAATGCCAAGAATATCAATACTGAAAGCCTTTAAGGAAACAGGAGCCCACATTATTCTGGAGCTCCTCTTAGTAAAGAGCAGAGAGAGAGACAAGGAGACACGTAGTGTTGCAAGTTCACACCATTACTAATTCAAGGTCTCAGTGCATGACAGGATGGGTCTTATCTGACTTTCAGCAGTTTTATCTTTGTGAACTCCTTCAGTGAAAGATCACCAGGAACACACACCCTGATACTTATCACTGGTATCACTGTCTTCCCTTTCAACATCGATTTGCTCGAGGGGGCACCAGTAATTTCTCCATATGCCCTGTCTCATGCTAGTAGAGCCCAAGGGCATCTGCTTGCTCCAGGAACATGAAGAGCCTTGAACCATTCCATCAGGTCATGGGAATGAGGTCGATAATTGTTACTGGTATTTGGCATATCAAATACGACATGGGAGGCTTGCCAGGCTCTGCCGTGCGGGTGGCATATCTTGTAGTTACCTCTAAATCCTCTGGTCCCTCCGCCCAGCAGACCAGCCTGTTACAGCCTGGCTCGCACGGCCGCTTGCGCCGCGCAGTTCATCAATAAATGCTGGATTTAGAGATGACTACAAGAGTATGCTACCTGCACGGCAGAGCCTGGCAAGCTACCCGTGTCGTATTTGATATGCCAAATACCAGTAACAATTATAGACCTCATTCCCATGATCTGATGGAATGGTTTGAGGCTCTTTATGTTCCTGGAGCGAGCAGGTGCCCTAGGGCTCTACTAGCATGAGACAGGACATATGGAGATGTTACTGTTGCCTGCTCAAGTAAATCGATGATTTACTTGAAGACAGTGATACAGTGATACAGTGATACCTCTAAATCCAGCATTTATTGATGAACGCACGGCCGCAAGTGGCCACGCGAGCCGGGCTGTGGTAGGCCTTCTGCTGGGTGGAGTTCTGATGAGAGAGAAGTCCGGATGTGGAAAATGGTGGCCCTCATGGAGTGGGGGATCATTTGGCTCCTTGCGAGACTCTGCGGGGTGGCGGGCCAGGATTTGAAACCGTCATCCCTCCTGGGCACCTCATGAGCGGCTGGGCACAGGGAGAGCTGGTAGCAGTTCTGCCCCATATCTGTGAGTCTCTGGATCAGCATACCTGGGCCAGACTTGAAAAAGACTGCGGCAGGGTGGGTCTGATGAGCTGGACTATAATAGGCTCTTCTGCTGGTTGGAGTTCTGACAAGAGGGAAGTCGGATGTGGAAAATGGCAGCCCTCATGGAGTGGGGGGGCTCGTCTGGCTTGTTGCGAGGTTCTGCTGGGGTGGCAGGCTAGGGCTAGAACCTGCCATCCCTCCCGGTGCCTCATGAGCGGCTGGGCACAGGGAGACCGGGTATCAGCTCTGCCCTGTGTCTGTTAGTCTCTCATCTCATGGTGGTATAATAAAATATATTTTTTTTAAAAAATGTTGTCAGAGATGGGGGTATTCTGTGTTATATTATAATGGGCTCATTACAAAGGAGTAAGATTAGAGCATGGCATAATCCAGTGTTTCTCAAATGCTTTTTGGTCCCCTTTTGACCCGTTTTCTTCTCTGCACAATTCCTTCATCCTGCTGTTTGTGTTCTAATCTTGTACTGGGTCTCTAGCTTCAAGGCATGTGACTTTCCTCCATGCTATTCTTGGTATGTCCTATGACCCCCTGTGTTGCGGGACTCCCTAAGGGCCGCTGCATCTGCTCTGGATTGCCTCCCGCAAATCACTCCATAGATAAGGGGGTAGTCTAAATGTGGCAGTTTATCTGACCATGTATGCTGTACTAGCTGGTATAAATATTCTCCCATGCTATCACAATCATCGTGGGACTAGCTAGATCTTACCAGCATATTAGCCTGGCCACGTAGGACACGTAAGTAATTAGGCCAGAGAGAAATGCTGTTTGCTTCCAAACAAACAAGCATGGCTCCCTGATAAAATATAAAACTACAATGAAGTAGAGGAGACTTGTGAAGGCTTGGAGAAATATTTAACTGGCATTGGTGTTGATCTTTGGTACAGTGACATGCCATCTCAGAAACCCCTTCTCTACATTTCAAAGGCATTCCCAGCTCAAAACATTAGCACAGTAAAGGCCCTAGGTGAGATGCAGGGAGTGATTACCTGAGGGCATTGGACCCTCCCTGCTTTCCATAACAATGGGAGGAAGGTCTGAGTTGCGGGGGGGTATAAACTTGCCGGTTCCCGCTCTCCCGGGCTTCTTCTCGGTGGGATCTCACCTTGTGGCGTTTATTCCCCTTGGAAGTTTTACACGTGGTGGTCGCCATCTTGGCCTACACGTGGCTGGGGTTCTAGCCTGGAATCCTAAGCATCGGGTTTTTCCTTTTGCTGATTTGTATGCCTGAACCTGTGATAAGTAAAGCCTTTTAAAACCGCATCGGTTCCTGAGTGTTCATCCATTCCTCGCCGGCTTCGGAGGTAGAAGGGAACTTCGCTTCCCGGCACTGTCGGGGACCCGCGGGCGGCCCCGACACCCCTGGGTTATTTATGTGTAATAAGGAAATACTGAGGCCAACTCCTGGCAACAAGAATTGCCAGGAGTTGTTAAGCAGCTCCTGGAAGCCTCCAGATGTCACTTGTCACTTGTTTTCTCATTGTTCGATTTGTTCAAGCGGGCACCAGTAATGTTTCCATTCGTTGGGAATGAGGTTCATTATTGTTACTATTTTTGGCATATCGAATACACCATGGGTATCTGCCAGGCTCTGCTCTAGCTCTGGGTCAGACCATCAATCATCCAGGGCCCATGGGTAGAGCACTACATGAGCTACTTTTTCTCTTGTTAGATAAGTGTCTAGGGCCTAAACCTTAGAATATATATAAAAATACATATGCATATATCACTTGATCATTTTAGATCCCATTATTCATCGATTTGCTTGAGCAGGCGCCAGTAACATTTCCATTTGACCCTATCACGTGCCAGTGTAGCCCAATGGAATCTGCTTGCTTCAGGAATATGAAGAGTCTCAAACTGTTCTTTCAGTGTCTTGACCAGGAAGTCTGAACATCTTGTAGGTGGGTGGCCATGTGATCTTTTGATATCCCGTGGATTCCAGTCGGTAACGACTCCAGTCCAGCGGTCATCTCCAAATCGCATTACCGGTCCACCCCATCTGATTTTCGACAGCTTGGCAAATAGAGAGCGACCCTGACGTTTATGCATATATGTATAAACCAGCCAATGCTTTGTTGTTTTTAACATACCAAAGCAACAAGAAAATAATCGAGTGTTTTAATAAAGATAATGAATACTAATAGGTAAAATACAGTTTTCAAAAATCATCTGGAAAAGGGATATAACTCAGTGGTAGAGCACTTTCTTGCATATGTGAGGTCCAGGGTTCATACCCTGCAGGCACACAAGCATACCCACACATACACACACAGACAGACATACACACACACAAACACAACCCTGTAATTGGTAGGTATGTTCTTAAGAAGCTGTAGATTAATATTTTTTCTGTTTGGGTCACACCTGGCAATAATAAGGGGTTACTGCTGGCTCTGCACTCAGGAATTACTCCTGGCAGTGCTCAGGGGACCATATTGGATGCCGGTGATCAAACCCAGGTCTGCTGCATGCAAGGCAAATGTCCTCCCTGCTGGACTATCGCTCTGGCCCCTGTGGATTAAATTTTAATCTGTTAAATATTATCAGTAATGGAATACAATGATTAATTATATGCCAATTAGACTGGGACAAATTAGGCCCAGTCATTTACTAAAACAGTTTTCTGAGTGTGTTTGTGAGAGAGTTTCTGGATACAATGAAGAAGATTCAGTAAAGATGCCTACCCTCTTAATGGGCGAGATCATTCCCCCTGCAGAAGACCTGAATGATTTCTTTTTTGTTAGTATTATGTAAATACAACATTTTTATCAATGAAAAAAAATAGCTGTGTGTGTGCCTGTTGTTAAAAGTTGTGCACAATGAAACCCAGGGCTAACACACTCACAAAGAATCTTTGCATAAGTGCAACAAACTAGAAAGAATACTAAGATATAAGAGCAGGTGAAAATCTCAAACAGAGGTGAAACGAAAGTGACCATAACCTGCTCCCAATGTTGGTTTCTACTCAAAACACTCTGTACTGGGAATTAGATCTGTCGTCACATTAGTTATCCCCTACACTGCCACTGAGAATTGTTAGTCATGTTCTCTAGAGGTAGAGAACTCTTTGTGTTTTCCTTTACATTTGAATAAACAAAATTTAGCTCTTCCCTATCTAAAAGGAAGGTCATGGAATTAAACGTGTGTGAAACAATTATGGCAGTACTGTAAATCACAGAACCTCGATAAAAATTCTGAATAAAATATAAAATAAAAAGAAGGTCATAGTTTGGAGAGCGAGCAGCTCCACCCCAGAACCATAGATGACCCTCCAAATTCCTCCAGAAACAATAACTTCCCGCATTGGGATCAGTTTTAATGGCTACTGGTGAAATGGGTAGAAATAATTATTTGTTAATAGGCATCATAGAGGTAAAAAGGAAAATTATAGTGGAAAATAGCAAGTTGGATGGCAGTTTTTGCTTTGTTAGGACACAAATAATGTTTTACTTGGGGCTACTTTTGGCTATGATCAGTACTAAATCCTGACTCCATGCTCAGGGATTACTCCTGGTCATGCTCAGAGGACCTTATGCGGTGTGGGGATTGAACTGCGGATTGGCTGTGTTTCAAGGCAAGTGCCATATCCCTATTCTATTTTTCTGGCCCAGATGAGAATAAGAACAATTTTTAAAAAATTAATTTCAAGGGCTGGAGTGATAGCACAGTGGGTAGGGCGCTTGCCTTGCATGCGGTCGACCAGGGTTCAATTCCCCCCAGATCCCATATGGTTCTCCTGAGCACCACCAGGAGTAAATCCTGAGTGCAGAGCCAGGAGTAACCCTGAGCATTGCTGGGTATGACCCAAAAGAACAAAACAAAATAAATTTTATTTATTCTCATGTGTGTCAAACAAAAGGCTAGGTGGCCTCAATATATAAAGACTTGGTAGCCTCAGGAAACAAAAAGGCAGGATAACCTTAATATACGAAAGAATGGATAGTGCCATAGAGAAGGGAAGATTAGTTCCAGATGGACGCAGCCAGGCTACCTCTCAGAGCCAGTTATAAGCTTTAGAGCTGTCCATGTGCTAAAGTTGCCTCTGAATGTAGAATTATATTCAGAACCATATTAAAAAACTAGATTCCTGGGGCCTGAGTGAAGTACAGTGGGTAGGGTGATTGCCTGGCACATGGTCAACCCTGGTTCAATCCCTGGTATTCCATATGGTCCCCTGAGCACTGCCAGGAGTGATTTCTGAGAGCAGAGCCTGGAAAAACCCCTGAACATTGCCAGGTGTGACCCAAAAAATACAAAAAAAATGCAAAATAACCCCAAACACCTACATTCTTGTGAAACCTCAAGAACCTTCTCCCGTAGTGCTCACAGCTCCAGCAGACTCAATACCTGCACGACATATGATGAATTTCTTTCTGGCTCAAGAATCAAGGCCAGGATGGGACACTGCCATCATTTCAAAGCCCAGAGGTTAAATTTCCACATTGCCTATGGGATGACGGGCAAGTCAGTATCTTTTGAGCTTCATTTTCCTTTTAGGGCTTTCTTATAGGGATGAAAACAATTAGTGCAGTGCCATAGTGCAACAAATATCACGATCCCCATTACTGCCATCTAAATTGCATATTAGGGAAGCCAACTAAAAGGCATTACTACGGCAAGCACAGTACTGGTTATTTTTAGGTCTCACCTCCACTAATTCTTACGCAGTCCCAAAGGGATGGATATTCTCCAGATATGCCCGTGGAAAAGAACTAAGTTGGCACCATGGCAAAGTACAAAATGCACTGGCTAGGATAGGGAGCTTCATTGTAAACTGTTGCCAATAACTCCGACAGCTAATAAGCCATGTTTATGAACCAAAATTATAAATAAAACGCAGAAGTTACAAAAAGGTTTTTCAATATGGGCATGCATTTTATTTATTTTTTTTTTAGGATTCATGGCTGGTTTTATTATAACAAATATTTAACATTAATGCAAACCATTTAGGCAGATTTCTGGGTGGAAAATAGCCTTTCTTTTTTTTGGGGGCATGCATTTTAAAGGAGAAAAGTAGGTTTTTAAGATCATATAGTTTTAAATGAAATCAGCATTTGTAATTTTTTGAACAATACTAAGAGAAACTTCCAGTGATTATGTTTTAGAAACCATCTATGCTGTCCAAACTTAGCAATCACTTGGTTCTAGCAGTCAGCACGTACATATCAAAGGTGATCATAAAACAGTGTTATCAATGACTGAAAAGAACAGAGCGTCAAGTTTTCTTCTGACCCTTACCTGCAAAGTTGTGACCTGCCACCTGGTGATAGCAGAGTTCCATGAGGAAGAAAGGGAACTCCTGAGCAAGGAATAAGTCACAAATGTACTGATTGGCTTTTGTTTGAGGAGTGGGATTCTCTGTAACAGATGACTGAATGCTGGACTATTAAATTAAACAAGTGGCATCTACACAGACATACTCCTGAGTGAATTGGGGGAGGGGGAAGAGGAGGAGGAATTATGCCATGGAACACGTTCTCATTATTAGGACTGGCTAAATCACATTTGTGCATGGCTCCACCACAGCGCTGCTCGGTCACGCACACTGAAGATGGTTCTTGTAGCTCTGCCGAAACCCCCTCCCCACCAAACAGGCTTCATTTATTCATGTTCATTTTCCCTCCTTCTGCTTCAGACCCCTTCCCTTAATTTTCCTCTTTCTCTCCCTCCATTCTCCTCTCTAAAAAAAGCAATCTGTCCTCTCTCTCTCTCTCTCTCTCTCTCTCTCTCTCTCTCTCTCTCTCTCTCTCTCTCTCTCTCTCCCTTTCTCTTACACTTGTGGCTTGCAATACATATATTTAGGGGTCATCATATATATGGCTTAAATTCTATTGCAAAATTGTAGTTCACAGAATTGTTCATGCATTAGACTAAAATTATTTTAGAACCCAAAGAAGTCAACTTGAATATTTTTAGTACACAGCAGATCACTCAACCACTACCACTATCGAGCCTGTGTAAGTAAAGTATTAAGGTCAAGGGGCTGCCTGTGTCATTCACTTAGTTTTATTTGTTACAAACATCTAAAATCTGGGGCCAGAGCGATAGCATGGGGGAGGGCATCTGTCTTGCATATGGCCGACCCAGGTTCAATTCCCGACATCCCCATATGGTCCCCTGAGCACCAATAGGGAGTAATTCCTGAGTGCAGCTCCTGGAACATCCCCTGAGAATTGTAACCTAAAAACAAAACAAAACAAAAAAAACAAATTTCAGGAAAACTTTTTATAGTATTTTCTTAAGAAAACTACTAACCTCAATTCCTGGCCTGCGCCTGCATGCAGCAGGCGGCCTGCACCTCAGTTAACAGTTATACAGACAAACCCAGGTTCAATGATAGGGCACGGTCAACTCTGGTGTGTGTTTCCTGCTCATCTCTGTAAAACCTTCCATGGTTACATTTTCTGGGCACCATGATTTCCACAATACAGTTCCTGATGCTTCACGGTTTACTTTTTGGCCATGAGAAGAAAATCCTTGGGATTTAGAAAACTAAACCATCATTCTCTAAAAAACAGTGGCGTAGAAGCCAGCTCAAAGAAATTAAGAGTAGAATTCACATTAGAAACCAGAAAGCTGCCTCCATAGGGTGGTCGAGAGTGTCCCTCATCTCATCCTAAGAAATCTCCACTGGAAACAGTTATCTGCCGCTACACTGGCAGTGCCACAGCCTCTGAGGGACCAACTGACCACTCTGGTACCATCAGTCTGTCAACTGCCCTTCCTAGTCATCAACTTCCCTGGTCATAGTTTTAAAAATAAAAGGTGCTTCTGATGACCCTGTGGACCAGCTTTTTGGGGGTCCCACTTCTCAGATTACTACTTCCTGAATAAATCTGAATTTCTCACCTTTCTCTCGGACCCTTCACATCAACTCTTGCCCCCTGAATGTTGGCGGTCAGTGATGCTCAGAGGTGATGATACATAGGGCTTTGTGCTGAGTCTGGCTTTCTTTCCCAGCCCGCTTTTTCAGGCAGAAATGAACTACTTCTCTCCTATTTTCCCCAGCAGCTCTTAGCCCCGTTATCACATCTACAGTACTGATTCTCATAAGAGATCGTTTCCTCCATCACACCAAAGCAGCCTCTGCCTGCTGGACCGAAGCCATCCCCATCCATAATCAAGAACTGCATTGGTATGTATTAGAGACCATCTGACCAACAAGAAACTTCACAGTCTTGCGAAGACTTGCAACATATTCCCGGTGCAAAGAACACTAGTCATTCATGGAACAAAAGGACAATGAAATTTTCTATTCTTACAAATGGCTGAATTTACCCAACGAAAAGAAATATTTGAATGCCAGTCCTGTTTTTGGGACTCTCTGCTGATAAACCCTCAGAATTTCTCTTTCAAATCCTTACCTTTCCTCCTTCCTCTCCTCTCTCCCGTTACACTGTGCTGTTCCCTGTTTCTCCTTTCTTTTCCTTTATTTAAGCATATTCCTAGCAGACTCTAGTCTCACCCCAGCAATTCTATAGCTTTATGTCATGTCTGTTACTGTGTGAAGGCGAGACTCTACTGACACCTACTGCGCTCCACTGACATTGGCTAGCAGACTCCATGTAATTGTCTGACCTTCTCGTCCTCTCTGCATGTTAAAATTACTTAAGTTATGGCTGAGTTAAAGTTCAAGCCCCGAGATTGTTGGAGGAAAAGGTCACACAAGCCCAACAACATAAGATTTTATTTTTCACTAGATGAGTCTATGCCCAGCACCATACGCCTTGCTAAGAAAATTCAGGGCAACGTTGACCCATGAACTGGTTCCTTCCTTTCACTCCACGCATGCCCCTACACGCCCGTCCCGTGAGTATACATTTCAGCATGTGTTTAAATTAAATGCCTAATGCAGAGTTCTAAGGCAGCAGCCATTTATATTATGCTTTAAATTTTAAATGTGATGAGACGTTAGCTATTAAGTGTAAACTAAATATAATTATTGTTTTAAATTTTTCATAGAGAATTTCCTGGTGAGAACTGGTTCAGATCAAAATGCAGAGAGAAAACCTGATGCCTCGCGTTCCCCACCCCAATCCCACCGCAACACAGTACTTCAAATGATTGGTTTTACAGAGAAAGAAACAACCCCTAAACCTCAGTGCTTTTTCCTGGAGGGAGTTTATTTTTCACTCATAAATGGTAAACTCTGAGCCAGGAAGAAAACTCTGCTCATCTCTCTCTCTCTCTCCCATAAATCTCATCTACCTTGAGCTTGTAGAATTGGAGGGTAGTTAAAAGAGAGACAGATGGAGTCAGGAACACACTCTGAAAACCCCCTATTTGAAGCTAAACCAGGGACTTACATTAACTTTCACTGGCTAAAACAAGTCATGTGATCTCCCCTAACTTCAGCGTGTGGAGAGCCACAAGCCTGTCAGAGGCTAGAGAGCTAGAATTTGTAAGAGCTAAGATCCTTTTTCAGAATAAAAAAACATATTCATTCATCTATTGCTGTATCAGGTTACATTAAAGCTAGGAGCATAAATTATCTTTGGGAATACATTCTATGGGGGAGAAACCCTAGCTCTTCAGGAAGGGGAGGGGGAAAATTATTTTAAATTATAACGGCCTTCATCCCTAAGAGATTGCATTTTATAAACAGGAATTAAACATATATGTAAACAGATCTACCATGACAGGAAAATTTTATTGGGGAGGTCGAGGGTGTGGGAGTCTAAAAAGGCTCCTTAAGTGAATAATGAAAATAAAGTCGACAGGCACTGGTCTAGGGCCTAGTATTTTAAACTGTGAGTCATGATTCCATTTGGGGTTAAGTAAAATAATTGGGTGGTGGTCATAAAAAAATTTTCAAGCTGATTGTAAAATAAATTTCTGATTTATCCTCAGCACATATCTGATGTGTGTATCTATGTTATGCACACACATCATGGGGAGGTCACGGAAACATTTATTTCGGGAAAGTGATTAAAGAGTGGGAGAGGTTATTAAGTCCTGTTCTCAGGGAAAGCACGCTACGCCGGTTATCCCGAACATCTGGGCTAATTCTGGCATTGCATGACATAAAGTAAACGGTTATTTTCATCCTTTTGTTCGGTTTCTGCCCTTGGTTAAGGCAACAGAAGCGCCATAGCGAGAGACCAGAAACCTCTATTTGAGCTCCGGGTTCTCTCTGGAGCTCCTGAGGAAGTCCGTCCTTCCCATAGCAGAAATCTCGAGTGCTGTGCAGTGAAGCTCTGATCTCTGTCTGCCTCCTCCTTCACCTGCCCCCCCGCTATCACTGTGATTTCTTCCTCTGTATAAGGACACTATTCTTTGGAATTTGATCTTTTTTAGTCAAAAAAACCCTGGCATTTTTCCAAATAAGGTTCCATTTGCCTTCCATGCAAGGCAAATGCCCTACCCACTGCACCATCATTCCGCCCCCAAATAGTTCTCTTTTTGTTTGTTTATTTTTGTGCCCCAACTGGAGTGCTCAGGGCTTACTCCCCATCAGGCTCAGGGATCCACATGGGGTGCCCAGGATTTATCCCAGGTTGACCACATGCAAGGCCCTACCTGCTATACTATGACTCGATAAATGTGAGGTTCTTTTTTAATCTTTGTTTTTTGGAAGGGAGCGGTCAGCCTCATGTAAGGCAAATGTCCATCACTCTGTACCATCACTCTGGCCCCAGGTTTGTTTATTCTAATGGAATGATTTGAGTTCATTGATATTTCAACTTTTGGAACTGTCACATAGAGACATTTAGAGGACTGGGAATCTCTCCTTTTTTTTTTTTGTTTTGTTGCTTTTTTTGGGTCACACATTGGCAACTCTCAGGGGTTACTCCTGGCTCTTTGCTCAGGAATTACTCCTGGCGGTGCTCAGGGGACCATATGGGATGCCGGGGATCGAACCCAGGTTGGCTGCATACAAGGCAAGCGCCCTACCCGCTGGACTATCGCTCCGGCTCCTGGCCTGGGAGTCTCTTAAAAAGATTTCTGGCCTCACAGCATGTCACCAGCAGGTGGTTCCCTCGGAGGGCGCCACCCCGCAGCCTCCCACCTCGGTACAGACACACTCCAGTACAAGGAGGTCACTGTCTGCCCTGGAGGGCAGTCGAGAGGGGAAGAGCAGCACAGAGACCCTCTTGCAGCCTGCAGATAAACTGCACTCCCGCCCCTCCAGCCTGGGGTGAAGGTGCCCACCACAAGGGCGGTTAGGGCTGTTAAGAACACAGGGGCTGGGATCCTGGGGCTCAAGTGCTAGAACAGCGGGAGGGCACTTGCGCCCCACACCACCTGCTCAAGTTCCATTCCCGGCACCCCATAGGGCCCCTGAGTGCAGAGTCAGGTGTGATCCCTGAGTGCAGTCAGGAGTGATCCCTGAGCATTGGTGCACCCGCCCCTTTTTCTCAGGGCACAGAAGCTGTGCACTTGCCTCAATACCTTGGCAGTTCTTCATGAGTGAGTGTATCCCCGGGCTGTCTAGGACATTATTGGTATCACTGCCTCATTCTCTCTCCCCCTCTGCCCCTTGCCTTCCTTTCCCCAGGCAGTGACCAGCCACACAGCCCTCCCCCGGAAACTCCATGGAGACTCGCAACCTCCCCGCCCGCTTCTCGCCCTTCGTGTTCTTCCTCCTGCTCAACTTCATGATGATCGCTGCCTGGTCTCCTTCTTTTTCCTCCAGCGTCAATCCAGGCGCAGGGAAAGCTCCACCCAAGACCTCTTCACCTCCCAGGTCACCCTCAGCTCCATCAGGCTGCGGGAAGACGGTGCTCCGAGCACCCCCAGCTTGGCGGACAGTGGCCGCAAGAGCCCTGTACAGCTGGAGGAGAAGGCGCCCTCCAGTGGCCCGTTCCAGCTGACCTTCATCTACGTGCTGGTGACCTTTGTGAACGCGCTCACCAACGGGGTGCTGCCCTCCGTGCAGACCTACTCCTGCCTGCCCTACGGGCCCGTCGCCTACCACCTGGTCGCCACGCTCAACTCCATGGCTAACCCTCTCGCCTGCTTCGTCTCCATGTTCCTGCCCAACAGGTACACTCTACTTAGGCCGCGGAGAACCTCGGTCAACTGGGTTGTGCAGAATGCAGAATACTCAGCTCTGTGTACCAGGCTGCAGCGTTGGCATATTGCAGTGTAGCGTAGCTTTGTAAGTATAGTCTAGTACATGTAGAGTGTAATGTATGTTATAGTATTGTATGGTGTGCCACATTGTAATGGAGTGCTTTATAGTATAGTTTAGGATAGAATAGTGTAGTATAGTGTTGTATAACTTAGCATAGTGCAGTGCAGCAAAATGTATAGTGTAGTGCAGTATAACAGTGTAGTGTAGTGTAGTATAGTGTGTATTGTGATGTATATAGTATAGTGTAGTGTGGTGTAGTATGGTATAGCTTAATGCAGTATGTTGTAGGGTAATGTAGTACAGTGTAGCATAATGTAATGTAGTGTAGTCTGGTGTAGTGTAGTATGGCTTAGTGCAGTAGTAGTATAGCATTGTACAGTGTGGTGTAGTGTGATGTATATAGTATAGCGTACTGTGGCATAGTACAGTATAGCTTAAAGCAGTATGTTGTAGGGTAATGCAGTACAGTGTAGTATAATATAATGTAATATAGTCTGGTATAGTGTAGTATGGTTTAGTACAGTAGTGATATAGCATTGTACAGTGTAGTGTAGTATAGTATGTAGTGTGATGTATATAGTATAGTACAGTATAGTTTAATGCAGTATGTTGTAGGGTAATGTAGTACAGTGTAGTATAATGTAATGTAGTATAGTCTGGTGTAGTGTAGTATGGCTTAGTAAAGTAGTAGTATAGCATCATACAGTGTGGTATAGTGTAGTATGGTTTAGTATAGTAGTATAGCATGGTACAGTGTAGTGTAACATAGTACAGTATAGCTTAATGCAGTAATTGTAGGGTAGTATAGTACAATGTGTATAATATAATGTGGAATAGTCTACTGTAGTATAGCATTGTTTAATGCAGTAGTAGTATATCATTGGTGTGGTATAGTGTACTATTATTTAGTATAGTAGTATAGCATGGTACAGTGTAACATAATACAGTATAGCTTAATGGTCGCACGGCAGAGCCTGGCAAGCTACCCGTGTCGTATTTGATATGCCAAATACCAGTAACAATTATAGACCTCATTCCCATGACCTGATGGAATGGTTTGAGGCTCTTTATGTTCCTGGAGCAAGCAGATGCCCTTGGGCTCTACTTGCATGAGACAGATCATATGGAGATGTTATTGGTGCCTGCTCGAGCAAATCAACGATGAACGGGAAGACAGTGATACAGTGATACAGTGAAGGTTCCATCACAGATACCAACTTCAGCATACCAGCTCAATCTTCAGTACCCTTTAATTTAGCAAGTCATGTGGCTTATTATCTTTTGTGTGTGGTGTGCACAGGATGTTTTATTTACCTATTAATTCATTTATTTGTTTTGGGTTTAGGGCCTACCCAACTGTGCGCACGGCTTACTCCTGGCTCAGTTCGAAATCACTCCAAGTGATGCTCAGGGAACCATATAAGGTGTCTGGATCGAACCAGGGCCAGCCTTGTATAAAACAAGCACCCTCCTTGCTGTACTGTCTCTCGAGGCCCAGGCTCTGTGTTTCACATAGAACTATTCCTTTACTTGATGCTTTTTTTTTTATTTAGAACTACTATGCTATATAATGAGGGGCATAGTCACACGCTAAAAGAATTCAGCTTTCAAAACACCAGGCTTATGGGGAGCTGGGCTGGGACCCCTCCCCATCTCGATCCCCTCCAGAAGATCTGGTGGGCCTGCCCGAAACTGCAGCCAGAGCAGTGGGCCATAATCCAGGGATGCCGCTCCTGGCTCTCCCCACGGGCGTGGCCACTGCACAGACCTGCAGTATCTCAAAGCCTGGCATACTGATGTAACAGGTATCCCATCACCTGTCATAGAATTAAGCCTGGGGCCTAAAATCACAAGTGTGTGGGCACGATGTGTGGTCTGTGGGAACATATCAGTGATTTCCAATAGAGTGGGCTCAAATGGCACAATGGAGATTTAATCATCTCCACTGACTTTCGTCTAAGAATATATTCATCAACTGTATTTAGAGGATTAGCTCCAACAATATAGAATAGATTATTCAGTGTATGCGTACGACAAGTTCAAATAGAGGTTGAGAAATATTTGAAATAAGTGTTGTGCGTAGGTGCAGTGGTGGTGGGTCTGGGGTTAACTAGTACAAACCTACTGCGTTCTAGAAACTCAGAAAGTGAATCCATGAACAGAAGTTGGCCAGACTTGCCCATAACAACTCAGAAAAACATCATGGCTTTATCAATACCATTCCCTTATATGGGCTGTAACAGTCAATATATTAGTGCTGGAGAGGGAGCAGGCATGGGGCTGGGGGTGGGTGGGAAATGAGGGTCTCTGGTGGTGGTGGGGGCACACTGGTGGTGGGATTGGTATTGAATGATGACTCTTTCTAACAACTGCATTGTGAAAATCTTTGTACTTTGTAAATCACAGTGTTTAAATAAAGTTTAAAAAAAGAAAAAAGAATTCAGCCTTGCTATCACAGGACCTTATGGAGGAGATGGCTGATAAACAGAGATATATTTAACACGAATAAGAGATAAGCAGGGAAATGACAGATGGGACAGACTTCTGCGTGTCCACAGATTCGCATAGCACATGGACACATTTATGTGTCCATTTCTTTGTCTTCAGTTACTGAAAACACAAAAAGAAAAACTATTCTCTTATTGACCTGGTATTTATTATTCAGTAACCTGTTGTTAGCCTCAAGTTATATGAAAATTTTCAGTTTTATGTTTGTGGCTTATTTCAAGTTTTATACCACTATGATAACAAAAGATACTTGATATGACTTTAATCTTCATAAGCTTATTGACATTTATTTTGCATTAAACATGTGGTTTAGCCTCACGGATGTTCCACATACTCTTAAGAGGTGATTATACATATATAGAAACACCTCTTAAGAGTATGTGGAATATATATATATATATATATATATATATATATACATACATACATACATACATATATATATTATATTGGGGGTGGAATGTCCTGAAAATATCTAAGGCCATCTGGTTTAACTCTCACATAAGGATGTGCTTCTATTTCTTTGTTCTCTCTGGTTGATTTGTCCACTGATGTAAGGTTTTGAAGTTCTCAACTGTGACTGTGTTACTAAAGAGATATAAAGATATATATCTGTCAGTGTACCTATAAGAGACATATACTATCAGTGTATCTCTTTAGGGTGCCTACTAAATAATGGTCTTGCATGTACTAATATTCCTTCACTTGGTGAATAGATGAGTTTTAAGCCTCAAATCAATCTCTTAACATTATACAATATCTATCTCTGTATTTTTTTTTTTTTTTTTGCTTTTTGGGTCACACCCAGGAATACTCAGGGATTACTCCTGGCGCTGCTCAAGGGATCATATGGGATGCTGGGGGATTGAATCCAGGTTGGCAACGTGTAAAAAAAATGCCCTACCCAATCGTATTATCTCTCTGGCCCCTATCTCTATATTTTATTGTCCTTTTATGTTTCTGGGCACAGCCAGAGGTGCTCAGGGTCTGCTCCCAGCTTGGCCTTAGGGATCAATTCCGGGATGCCAGAGGTCAAACCTGGGCCTTCAGCCCACAGAGCCTATACACTAACCCTTTGAGCTCTCACCAGCATCTTAGTACCTTTTAAAGCTAGAAGCTACTGTAGTATAAGTATCGATGTCTCTCTTCCCTTGTCATGGCATTTTCTTATAGTACAACATTTTTTTGAGCCTGTATTTATCTGCCCCCTTCTTCTTTAGGGGGCAGAGTGGCCTAGCCAGCTGTGTGTGGGTTTTCCTCCTGGCTCTGTAAGTAGGTGTCAATCCTGGAAGGGCTGAGGAACCAAAGGGGTAATGAAGCCAGAACTTGAGTGTTGGCGAGTGCTTTTCCACTGTACTAGCTCTCTAGTCCAGAAAGTTGTTTTGGTTATAAATCCATTCAGTCACGCTGTGACTAGTGAGTTCAGGCTATTGACATTTGCGTATGTTATTGATATGTAAATAATACTCCCGTTTTCTAATTGTGATCCCTCTTGGGGACTTTTCGGATTGTCTCTTGTTTTCTTATTATTTTCTCTTGTACATTGATTTTTGTATTAAGCTTGGATTCAATTTTTTTCAGAAGTTACATTAAGATTGGTTTGTATATATAAACTCTTTTAAAATGAGAGGGAGTTAATCTTATCTCCTAGTCTACATTTTCGCTCATCCCTTTATATTTCATATATTTTTATGTCTTGTTGCATCTGGGTAGGGCTTATTTTCTTTCATATTCTAGAAGTTCATTTATTATTTCTTACAAGGTAAGTTTAGTGCACATGAATTTAATTTTTGTTTGGATATAATGCTCTTAATGGCCCTTTCAATTCTGAGTGATAGCCTAGTTACTCAGAGTGGTCTTGGAAGCCATCACTTATTACCACTTTAAGTAAGTTCCCTTCTGGCCAATAAGGTTTATGCTGATAAATCTATGGAAATTCCTGGTGTGGACATCAGTTTGGGTTGGGAGGGGTCTCTTATGTGTCTCACTGCTTTCTTTTCACTAGGTTAAAATTCAATATATTTTTGCACTTTAACTATAATGAACTTGTGCACTTGAAGAGTTTTTTATTTAGAACTCATTGAACTCCTAGACTCCTTGGATGTGGATTTTTTGGAGCATACTATACTGGCTAAGGTTGTTGGGAAAAAAATTTAATAATAAATAAAGCTTTTTTATTAGTATTAGTATTATTAGTAGTAGTATTATTATTTGCTTTTTAGGTCATACCCGGTGATGCTTAGGGGTTACTCCAGACGCTGCACTCTGGAATTACTCCCGACAGTGCTCAGGGAACCATAAGGATCGAACCTAGGGCAAGCAAAAACCCTACCTACTAGGCTGGGGATCAAACCTAGGGCAAGCAAAAACCCTACCTACTGTACTATCCCGGCCCTGGGGAGAAGCATTTTATGGAAGAAAATTTGACTACAAGCTTGAAAGAAAAGAGAAGGGGTGGAAAAAATCTAGAGTCTATAGAAAGAAGGAAACTCCAGACCAACACTAGCAAGTGAGGAGGTCCTGACCTGGTGTTTGCTGAGGCCCTTGTGGTGCACTGGTAGGAAACCAAAAGGCAAACCAGCGCCAGATGCCTCAAGCCCTGAAGGATATTGGAGGGTTTCTACTATTTTGAGTAAGGATGGAGGTACCGGGGGCAGTTAAACTAAAGAGTATCATTATTTCACTTATCTCTGACAGTGTTCCCCAAAGTGGGTAGAACTGTCCCCTCTGGGTGCTGAATTAATCCCACGCAGGTCTGGCAGCTTCCGATACCCGGCAGTGCACTCGGTGGGCACATTTTCTGTCTGCTTGCCGAAGAGGCATATTGCCATGGTGGCGAGCAAACAATCTGGGAACCTTGATGTAAATGAGTATTATGGTAGCAGTTAAGCGCTGTTAGAGAAACAGCGAAAGCAGGTGACTAATGCTACTTCAATAGCTCCATGTTTTGAACTACTTTGATGTTTCTGAACTATTCTGATGCTTGAACTAGAATGAGCAATGGGAGTTGGTGAGAATTTGTTAGAGTCTGGACACATTCTGAGGTAGTAAATAAAATTTGTAATTAATTGGTGGGGGTGTGAATAAAAATGAGACAAAGATAATTTCTAGATTTTTTTTTTTGCCCGATAAAAGAGAAGTGTATCACTGTATCACTGTCTTCCCGTTCATCATCGATTTGCTCGAGCGGGCCCCAGTAACATCTCCATATGTCCTGTCTCATGCTAGTAGAGCCCAAGGCATCTGCTTGCTCCAGGAACATAAAGAGCCTCAATCCATTCCGGAATGAGGTCTATAATTGTTACTGGTATTTAGCATATATATCAAATACAACACGGGTAGCTTGCCAGGCTCTGCCGTGCAGGTAGCATATTCTTGTAGCCATCTCTAAGTCCAGCATTTGTTGATGAACCGCACGGCCGCTGATAGGCTGGTCTGCTGGGTGGAGGTCTGATGAGAGAGAAGTCCGGATGTGGAAAATGGAGGCCCTCATGGAGTGGGGGGTCGTCTGGCTTGTTGCGAGGCTCTGCTGAGGTGGTGGGCCAGGGCTAGAACCCACCATCACTCCCGGGCACCTCGTGAATGACTGGTCACGGGGAGAGCCAGTAGCAGCTCTGCCCCATGTCTACGAGTCTCTAAGAGACTTGAGCGGGCCCCAGTAACATAGAACTCGTAGACATTCTAAGAGAAGTGTAAAGTTGTCATTTACTAATGGGGAATCCTGAGAGAAATGCAGTTTTGAGCTCTGGATGTGAAATTTAAGATGCCGTTTAGATGGCCAATTAGAGATATTTACATGCCCGAATAATGGGATTTTTTTTAAAACTCTAGTTGATGTTTTTGGGGTCACACCTAGCAATGCTCAGGGGTTCCTCCTGGCTCTGCACTCAGAAATTACTCCTGGCAGTGCTCGAAAACAAAATCGGATGCCGGGGATCTAACCTGGGTCGACTGCGTGCAAGGCAAATGCTCTACCCACTGTGCTGTAGCTCCGGCCCTTTAACGCTACTTAAGAGGTAAAAATTATCTTCTACTGAGAATAGAGAGACAGTTCATAGGGCTGTGGTCCAGTTCTAGCATGCACAAGGCCTGGGGGCTCGATCCCGGCACTACCCAAACTTGCCAACATCACCCAGTGTAGCCCTGATCACCCTCGAAGCACTAGACAGGCCTCCCCAAAAAAAAAGTTAAAAATATTTCCATTGTGGTTTGTTTCTTTTTATAACTCCTCTCCGTTTGCAGTTCCATTTTTTCTTTCCAGTTGTTAGTAAACTGAATTATAGAAAACCCATATAATGTTTTCAGATGCCAGATAATTTTTACTCTGCTGGTGTAGTGAATTACATTGATGTATTTCCTAATGATTATATTTGTGATAAAAATAGACCTGCCATTCTAAAGGCATATCTTTAGTTATATTTCTAATTTCCCTTATGTATTATGGTTTATTTGATTTTCAATCACTGCTTCAATAAATCTGGGATATTTGTTTTGCTTCAAAAAAAAAACACATTTTCTAAGGACTGACAGATTGTTGTACATTTTCTTCCAGTTTTTAAATGTTTTTGTATCTCTTCCAATTCCTAATATTATGTATTTTTCATTTTTCTTATTTAAAACTGGCTTAACCATTTTAATTAGTTTCACTTTTATTTACATTTTTTAAGTTGTGTTTCTTTTTGAGTTCATATATTCTCTTCTCCTTTTTCCACTGTATATTTCATGTTGTATATTTAGTTTAGTCCATTAGGAAACAAACATATTTGTTTGCCACTGGAAAGAAACTGTTCATTAAAACAAATCACTAAATTGAGAGTTAACTAGGTTGGTGGGTGAATAAATTAAAATGTAAAACAGATAGTAGTATTTAGCACTTTGTTGGTGGGCAAGGTGAGGTTACTGAAAGTCCCTTAAACATATTAAAATCTATACTCTTATAAGCCAGTTACCTCAATACATAAGAAATTGCAAGAGACCAGATGACAGGACAGCACGTAAGGTGCTTATCTTACACGCAGCTGACCTGAGTTCCATCCCTGGCACTGTACATGGCACCCTGAGCTCCGCCAGGAGTACCGCCTAATGCACTGCTGGAAAGGGGTAAGCCCTGAGCACCGCTGTGTGTGACCTCACAACCAAAAAATTAAGGAAATAAATCAAAAGGTTTTGTGTTACCCACTCCCTTTTGAATAGCTTAGCTGGTTTCTTTTAAAATAAAAATTTCTATTTTTACTACTTCCTAGACCATTTGCCATTTCTAAGTTTATTTACTTGGGCCCTCTATGTGGTGCTTTCGGGAGGCCTTAGGCCTCTCTTAGCAATTCTAGACCAACTGCATTGGTGGTTCAATGAGAAGAATGTGGTACTGCTTGGAACCTGCAGTGACAGGGAATTCTTTGGGCCACCCTGGAAGTGCTCAGGCTTCCAGGCCAATACAATGTTGCTCAAGGGATCACGTGGTGCTGGGAGCGGACACGTGGCTACCTCAGCAAGGCCCGTTCCTGATGTCCTGTACTATCTCTGGCCCCTTTGCACCGGCAACAGCTTTGCGTTAGGGAGGACTTAGAGTTATGCAAACTACTGTTAGGGGATATACATGCCTATGAGAACAAACTCAAAGAATATGAAAGGACATACTGTAACAGGAAGTGTGTTTCTCAGCACAGGCCTGGATCCTCTTTGCAGAGCTACTTTTGTTGTTAGATTCTGCTATTTCTAGTAACTGTCTATACAAACACACACTGAAAATGACTTCATTAATTTCTAGTTTAATTTGTTAGGAGCCTTCCCAAGGATAATGGGCTAATAAAGATTTGTAGAGTGAAAGCTTGGTTTAATCTCTCTCTCATTCTCTCTCTCTCTCTCTTTCTCTCTCTCTCCCACACACACAAACTTTTCTACAGTGCTGACAACTGAACCAAGTCTCATGCATGCAAGACCTGTCCTTTTTACTACAAGTCACATTCCCGGCCTGTACTTGGTCTTGAGTCTGTTTATGCGGCCAACTTCACTGTTGCCACCTTTTATAGTTAAAGGGCCTATCATAGTGTGGACTCACTTGACCTTCTACATTCGTATTACTGATGAAGGTTTAATTTTGTTTCCTGGGGAAGACTAGTGGAGCTGCCTTACCTTCCTGACCTCAGCCCCACTACCTAAACACACAGTGAGCATCTGAAGGTGATGCTGTTCTCGCTCTCCAAGGTCGCTTTGGTTTCTATCCTCTGGCTCTGAGTGCCAAGAGATGTTTTCAACTCGAAACACTCAAGCTCCTTCGGTCTTCCTTCACCCAACAAACCCACAAAATACTCCACTGTAAGTAAAATCTGTGCTAGCCTTGCAAAGATGATTTCAGAGCGAATTCTTCAGCAGCCTCGGGATCCTTACACTGAATCTTCTGAATCTTTAACAACCTGAGGTGGTGGTTTCTGCAGCCTTGAAACGATTCCTGAGGAGTTCACATTCTTTTATTCACATTAATGGGGTTGGAGAGAGAGAGAGAGAGAGAGAGAGAGAGAGAAAGAGAGAGAGAAAGGAGAGAGGAGAGAGAGGAGAGATGAGAGAGAGAAAGGAGAGAGGAGAGAGAGAGAAAGAGGACAGAGAAAACCTCTGGCTAATCATCAGCAAAGAATGAAAGGCCAGAGAAGCCACCTGCAGAGAAACAAATTCAGCCAACTACAAACTATGGGAGTAGGCTAGAAAATGGTTCCTTCTGAGGGAAGCCTGTTGCTGATCAACATGGACTGATGGACTCAGCAACAGAGGACTCAGATTTTGCTAAATTTATTGGCAGTCCCAATCCAAAAAAGTTTTTTTTTTTAATTTTTTATTATACCACAGTGAAACATACAATTACAAAGGTGATCATAATTGGTTCTTGGTAATACAGTATACCAGCACCCATCCCTCCACCAGTGCCCCATTTCCACCACCAATGTACCCCACCCCCTCCGCCCACCCCCCATGCTGCCTTAATAGCAGGTACCCCAGTTTCCTCTCTTTCTCTCTCTGTCTCTCTCTGTCTCTGCATCTCTCTCCCTCTTATTTTACACATTGTGGCTAGTCCTGCAGGTATTTAGAGTTTATCAATTAAGTCTCTTTGTGTATATTCAATGGTGAGTTTTAATCTGCCATTACCATTTCCCACATTTAGTAAAACACTGGTATCTATTTATGTTGTATTAATGAATGCAGTCATTCTATATCTGTCCTTTTCCTTCTGACTAATTTCACTCAGCATGATAGTCTCCATGTCCATCCATTTGCAGGTAAATTTCATAATGTCATCTTTTCTGACAGCCGCATAGTATTCCATAGTGTAGATGAACCACAGTTTCTTTAGCCAGTCCTCTGTTCTCGGGCATTTAGGTTGTTTCCAGATTCTAGCTATAGTGAATAGCGCAGAGATGAATAAAGAAGTACAGATAGTGTTTCTGCTATGTGTTTTTCGGTCTCTCGGGTATATTCCCAGGAGTGCTATTGCTGGGTCAAATGGGAGCTCAATATCTAGTTTTCGGAGGAATGCCCATATTGTTTTCCCAAAAGGGCTGGACCAGTCGGCACTCCCACCAACAGTGGATCAGAGTCCCTTTTTCCCCACATCCACGCCAGCACCGGTTGTTCTTGCTGTTTTGGATGTGTGCCAGTCTCTGTGGTGTGAGATGGTACCTCATTGTTGTTTTGATTTGCATCTCCCCTGATGATTAAAGATGAAGAACACTTTTTCATATGCCTTTTGGCCATTCAATTTCTTCTTTTTGGAAGCTTCTGTTCATTTCTTCTCCCCATTTTTTGATGGGGTTGGCTGTTTTTTCTTTTTGGAGTGCTACCAGTGCCTGATATATCCTGGATATTAACCCCTTGTCAGATGGGTATTGGGTGAATATCCTTTCCCACTCTGTGGATTGTCTTTGTATCTTGGTCACCGTTTCTTTTGAGGTGCAGAAGCTTTTTAGTTTTATATAATCCCATTTGTTTATCTTTGCTTCCATTTCCTGGGTAAGTGGTGTGTCATCTTTAAAGATACTTTTCGTTTCGATGCCGTAGAGCGTTTCTCCTATGTTTTCTTCGATGTACCTTATAGATTCATGTCTGATGTTGAGATCTAGAATCCATTTTGATCTGACTTTTGTGCATGGCGTTAGAAGGAGGTCTAAGTTCATTTTTTTACATGTAGCTGCCCAGTTTTCCCAGCACCATTTGTTGAAGAGGCTTTCTTTGCTCCACTTAATATTTTTTGCTCCTTTATCGAAGATTAAGTAGTTGTATATTTGAGAGTGTGTTTCAGGATACTCAGTTCTATTCCATAGGTCTACAGGTCTGTCTCTATACCAATACCACACTGTCTTAATTACAACTGCTCTGTAGTAGAGCTTGAGGTTGGGGAAAGTGATACCTCCCATCTTCTTTTTCCCAAGGCCCAATCCAAAAAAGTTTTAAAACAATAAGTCTTGGGGTAATTTGTTATGACGCAGTAAGACACGATGCAGAGACTTCCTTGTAAGAAATCCTGTATAGGGCTGGACAGCACAGGGTTAAGGCACTTGCCTTGATACTGTTAATTCCAGTTGGATTCCTGCCACCACAGGAGTCCCACAATCATGGCCTGGTGTAATCCCTGAGCTGAGTCACTCTGGACAATCACAGCAATGAAGAGGAGTTCTTTAGGGAATGGTCCGCAGGAGAGCTATGTGCCCCAACCCACAACACTCACTGCTTCTGTCTTCCCAGGGCTTCTGAAAAGACCACAAATCACGTTTGGGGATATAGTTTTTAAAAAATCAGGTTTCAAAGTGAAGATAAAGTTAATAGTGCTGAGAAAAAATATATTACCAATCAATGCCTATTAAAATGACTCAAATCTAAAACTTCAACAAAACTCCATCCCGGAAAGGATGCCGACTTTCCAAGTCTACACAGGAGACATCTCTCAGATGATTATTGGTAAAAACGTAGAATGGTGTAGCCACCTAGAGAACATTTTTTGTAGTTTCACACCACATTGAAAGCACACATACAGTGTTACGGTGCAATTCTATTGGGAACATCTGTGTGTCTTTATATGTGTGAGACCCTGAGTTTGGTCCCTGGCACTATACGGCATGCAGGCAAAGCAAGGTGTCGGGGTGGTGCCTAAAACCACCCCACAACAAGAAAATGAGCATAGACATTTAACATGGATACTTTAAAAAATAAAAAATACTTTGGTTCATAAAATAATCGATACATGATTAATCATGATTTATATTATGTGTATTAAATTTATATTAATATAACTATATTTATGTACTTAATATAATTTTACATTAAAATTAATAAATTTACATTTTATATTAGATGATATTAATAGCAAAACATGGTTTACTAACGAGGTTCTCCAGAACACAAAATCAAGAGGGCATGATGTGTGTGTGTGTGCAATTTTAAGAAATGGATTGATAAGATCAAGGAATTTAACAATTCAAAGTAATATCATGTCGCTGCCCACCTACAAGATGGTCAGCCTTCTTTGTCAAGACCCTGAATGAATGGTTTGAGGCTCTTCATATTCCTGAAGCAAGCAGATACCATTGGGCTACACTGGCATTTGATAGGGTCAAATGGAAACATTACTGGTGTCCACTGGAGCAAATTGACGAATAACGGGATGTCAAGTGATGAAGTGAACAATTCCAAGCATTTCAAGTTGGCAGGACAGACAGTACGTGGTTAGGGCTTCCTCCGCACGTGGTTGACACAGGTCTGATTCATGTCACCGTGTGGCCCCTTGAACAACACCATCAGTGACCCTTAAGAGTCAGGAGCAAGCCCTGTGCGTGAGTGGATGTGTATTCCTTGTGTACTCCAAGGACTACACAAGGGCGCACCTGGCAAACCCCAACACTGACCTGTGAGCATACCCTGAGCAGCACCAGACATGCAGCTCCCTCCCTCCCCCACCCCCAAACTGTGAGGACTAACAGGCTGGACAACCTGAAGGGCCCAACTGCAATTCGAGTTTTAAGAATGTGGCAGAATTAGCTTTACTATGCAAAGACCAGGTTTTGGTTCCATTCAGATCTTCAACTGTCCGGACAAGGCCTACCCACCTCATGAAAGTCAACATCGTTGGGGATAGGCGCACACTTGTGTAGACATTCTGGTGAAACTAGGTGTCACGTTGTAACTGTATATATCACGGTGGTATAATAAAATATTTAATAAAAAAAATAAACAAAAAAATTAAAAACAAAAAAAAACTTACCTCTGCACCACAGGAGAGGGTTGCCATAAACAATATGGAAATCAATCATTAACACTGTGTTTCAATAATGCTTTATTGATGGACATTAAAATTGGAATTCCATATACCTCTCACATGTTACAAGATATTATTTTAATTCTTAAACCATCTAATAATGTAAAAATTACTCTAAGCTTGTGAGTCACAAAAAACGTGGTGGCAGGTCAGTTATGGTCTTCAGGTCATAATTTGTTATCTCCTGCTTGAACCTCAGTAAAGCTAGATTCTAAAGAGTCGGACAAGAAAGTAACAACATAATAAGCAAATACAACAAGAAGATAATTTTGTGTTTTAAAGAAAGTAAGAGTAAGATGACTAGGAATGTACCTCCAAAGAAATATATATGGCAAGAACCCAGTTATAAGAAAAGTTAGCACAGAGTATTTTATTTTGTTCATTTATTATTGTTTATTTAGTTATTTTGCCACACCTCGCAGTGTAAAGCAGGGATTGCTCCTGGCTCTGCACTCAGGGATCACTCCTGGTGATGCTTTAGGGACCATGTGGGATACTAGGAATTGAACCTTGTTTGCAACGCATAAGGCAAGCACCCTACCTGCTATCCTATAACTCTGTTCCCAGTGTAGAATATTTTAGGAAAGAAAACAGCACGGTGAAAAGAGGTTGGAATCAGACACAAATCTGTGATTTGAAGGAACCCCAAAAAATCAGGTATGGGCTGAAGACAGTGATGAGCTCTAGCCGAGGGTGCCAGCTATTAAATATTTAACTTTAATCTGCTGCCCACGGTATGAATGTTAAGTCTAGCTTAAATTTAACACAGGATTTGTGGTCCCTTGTTCATTTATATGACCACCTTATGCAAGTAATCTGAAGTTAGGAAAAAGCAATGGAGAAGGAGATGTTTTTATTTTTCCAGGTAGGAGGAGATGTTTTTATATTTGTCAAGTCATTTTAGGAAAATACAGTATCTCTGATATAAATATATATATAAAAACAGACACACAATTGAACCACATACTTAAATGTGGACTACACATTTTATAAATCTGTTTATCATAAACATGTGTTATTGACTGTAAAATTTAAGGCCATTTATAGCAGCTCTATGTGAAAAAGTTTTTTTTATAAAACTTAAAAAAGATAAAACCCTTCATTTTTTTATATTCAGATGAAATTGCATGCCAAGTTTTCAAAATTTCTTCTAATCCAGTGGAAGGAAATTTATAAGTTTGCATTGATTTGTGGCAATATTTGTATTCAACAATCAAATGCTACACTATTTCCCTTTTAACTGGCTACGCACTTAATTTGTTTCACTTGTTCAGCAATTAATTAGTTTTAGAGACTTCTTATTTTGGTATTGAACCTGACTATCGATGCTGCAGCAGATACTATACAATGATAGCAACGAATGTATTCCAAACTCACCACATAATAAGTTTTCTCATTGGAAAAAAACACTTCCCCATTATAATGTCATCTAGTGTCTCTCATAATTGTGTAATATCTTTCAACTAGAGTCTTTTTTTCATTTATTTTCTCCAGTACTGCTTCTAGTAAATAGGAGGCGAAAGGCATCTGTAAGAGAAACATAGGGAAAAAAGGACAATCAAAATACTATATTTTCTTTAGTTCAAAACAAGCTACTAACTCTCATTAAACCATTAGAACTCAGGTAAATGCAACTTTTTGCACCTATAATGGTAGCTACTGGGTCTCTCTTCAACTTATCCAGTTGGTTAGTGTGGGTAATTTTGTCTTTTATAATAAAAATGATAAAAGAGCAGAAGTAAAATGAAAAAAGATAAACGCCTTATTGAACAATTCATGGTTTACTGACCATGTTAATGATGTAATCTGCAATACAAGCAGCTAAGCCATTTATCTTCAATCAGCTGATCAATAGTAGGTTACAGTCCTCTCTAGGCCCGGAGGCCCGCTGGAGTAGTCCTGTATGTTCATTACTCATAGAAGAATGAGAGAGGACTATCAATTCACTTGTCTATGCTAGAGCCAAGCATCTCAAGAGTCGCAGAGAAAAAAAATTGAGGAGAAAAATGACGAAAGTATACCCATTGATTAAGTTGTGATGGCAAAGTTTGTTTGGCAAATCAAAGTGTAATACACAGGTTGCAAACTGCTGAGTTGATAAAATGAAAGGTACATTAAAAAATTTCTTAACGCGCATAACTTTTCTGGTAGTTTTATTGTTCCCTCCCCTTTGCTGCGATGTCTGGAGAAGTTAGAGGATGCCGTTTTCTGTCAGTAAAGGAGCCTCTTAAATCGCTCCAGTTCCTCCCGTACCTCGCCTCCTTTCTCGCTATCTAGTCTTTCATGGGTTCAGAACAGTTAGGAAGTCAATTTTATCCCTTGGAAGTGTCCTTTCATGAGAATGATAAAATCTCTTTGCCTTGGGTGTAATCTGGAGAACACCCACTGCTGGACCCTGTTCCAATTCCCAGTAGCATTAGCCCCTCTAGGCCAGTCTGGCCAGAGACGGCAGCCCTGAGGGCAGCTGGTTGCGTTCAGTGCAGGGGGCTCACTCTCCCTGCTACATTCAGTAGAGTCAGTGCAGGGTGTTCACTCTTCCTACTACATTTAGTAGATTCAGTGCAGGAGGCTCACTCTCCCTGCTACATTCAGTAGATTCAGTGCAGGGGGGCTCACTCTCCCTGCTACATTCAGTAGATTCAGTGCAGGGGGCTCACTCTCCCTGCTACATTCAGTAGATTCAGTGCAGGGGGCTCACTCTCCCTGCTACATTCAGTAGATTCAGTGCAGGGGCTAACTCTCCCTGCTACATTCAGTAGATTCAGTGCAGGGGGCTCACTCTCCCTGCTACATTCAGTAGATTCAGTGCAGGGGGGCTCACTCTCCCTGCTACATTCAGTAGATTCAGTGCAGGGGGCTCACTCTCTCTACTACATTCAGTAGATTCAGTGCAGGGTGCTCACTCTCCTACTACATTCAGTAGATTCAGTGCAGGGGGCTCACTCTCCCTACTACATTCAGTAGATTCAGTGCAGGGTGCTCACTCTCCTAATACATTCAATAGATTCAGTGCAGGGTGCTCACTCTCCCTACTACATTCAGTAGATTCAGTGCAGGGGGCTCCACTCTCCCTGGTACATTTAGTAGATTCAGTGCAGGGTGCTCACTCTCCCTGGTACATTCAGTAGATTCAGTGCAGGGTGCTCAACTCCCTACTACATTCAGTAGATTCAGTGCAGGGGGCTCACTCTCCCTGCTACATTCAGTAGATTCAGTGCAGGGGGCTCACTCTCCCTGCTACAATCAGTAGATTCAGTGCAGGGGGCTGACTCTCCCTGCTACATTCAGTAGATTCAGTGCAGGGGGCCCCCTCTCTCTACTACATTCAGTAGATTCAGTGCAGGGGTGCTCACTCTCCCTGCTACATTCAGTAGATTCAGTGCAGGGGGCTCACTCTCCCTGCTACATTCAGTAGATTCAGTGCAGGGGGCTCACTCTCCCTGCTACATTCAGTAGATTCAGTGCAGGGGGCTCACTCTCCCTGCTACATTCAGTAGATTCAGTGCAGGGGGCTCACTCTCCCTGCTACATTCAGTAGATTCAGTGCAGGGTGCTCACTCTCCCTAATACATTCAATAGATTCAGTGCAGGGTGCTCACTCTCCCTACTACATTCAGTAGATTCAGTGCAGGGGGCTCACTCTCCCTGGTACATTCAGTAGATTCAGTGCAGGGGGCTCACTCTCCCTGCTACATTCAGTAGATTCAGTGCAGGGGGCCCCTCTCTCTACTACATTCAGTAGATTCAGTGCAGGGTGCTCACTCTCCCTGCTACATTCAGTAGATTCAGTGCAGGGGGCTCACTCTCCTGCTACATTCAGTAGATTCAGTGCAGGGGGGCCTCACTCTCCCTGCTACATTCAGTAGATTCAGTGCAGGGGGCTCACTCTCCCTGCTACATTCAGTAGATTCAGTGCAGGGGGCCACTCTCCCTGCTACATTCAGTAGATTCAGTGCAGGGTGCCTCACCTCTCCCTAATACATTCAATAGATTCAGTGCAGGGTGCTCACTCTCCCTACTACATTCAGTAGATTCAGTGCAGGGGGCCCACTCTCCCTGGTACATTCAGTAGATTCAGTGCAGGGTGCTCACTCTCCCTGGTACATTCAGTAGATTCAGTGCAGGGTGCTCACTCTCCCTACTACATTCAGTAGATTCAGTGCAGGGGGCCCACTCTCCCTGCCACATTCAGTAGATTCAGTGCAGGGGGCTCACTCTCCCTGCTACATTCAGTAGATTCAGTGCAGGGTGCCCACTCTCCCTAATACATTCAATAGATTCAGTGCAGGGTGCTCACTCTCCCTACTACATTCAGTAGATTCAGTGCAGGGGGCTCACTCTCCCTGCTACATTCAGTAGATTCAGTGCAGGGGGCTCACTCTCCCTGCTACATTCAGTAGATTCAGTGCAGGGGGCTCACTCTCCCTGCTACATTCAGTAGATTCAGTGCAGGGGGCTCACTCTCTCTACTACGCTCAGTAGATTCAGTGCAGGGTGCTCACTCTCCCTACTACATTCAGTAGATTCAGTGCAGGGGGCTCACTCTCCTACTACATTCAGTAGATTCAGTGCAGGGGTGCTCACTCTCCCTAATACATTCAATAGATTCAGTGCAGGGTGCTCACTCTCCCTACTACATTCAGTAGATTCAGTGCAGGGGGCTCACTCTCCCTGGTACATTTAGTAGATTCAGTGCAGGGTGCTCACCTCTCCCTGGTACATTCAGTAGATTCAGTGCAGGGTGCTCAACTCCCTACTACATTCAGTAGATTCAGTGCAGGGGCTCACTCTCCCTGCTACATTCAGTAGATTCAGTGCAGGGGGCTCACTCTCCCTGCTACAATCAGTAGATTCAGTGCAGGGGGCTGACTCTCCCTGCTACATTCAGTAGATTCAGTGCAGGGGGGGCCCTCTCTCTCTACTACATTCAGTAGATTCAGTGCAGGGTGCTCACTCTCCCTGCTACATTCAGTAGATTCAGTGCAGGGGGCTCACTCTCCCTGCTACATTCAGTAGATTCAGTGCAGGGGGCTCACTCTCCCTGCTACATTCAGTAGATTCAGTGCAGGGGGCTCACTCTCCCTGCTACATTCAGTAGATTCAGTGCAGGGGGCTCACTCTCCCTGCTACATTCAGTAGATTCAGTGCAGGGTGCTCACTCTCCCTAATACATTCAATAGATTCAGTGCAGGGTGCTCACTCTCCCTACTACATTCAGTAGATTCAGTGCAGGGGGCTCACTCTCCCTGGTACATTCAGTAGATTCAGTGCAGGGGGCTCACTCTCTCCTGCTACATTCAGTAGATTCAGTGCAGGGGCCCTCTCTCTACTACATTCAGTAGATTCAGTGCAGGGTGCTCACTCTCCCTGCTACATTCAGTAGATTCAGTGCAGGGGGCTCACTCTCCCTGCTACATTCAGTAGATTCAGTGCAGGGGGCTCCCACTCTCCCTGCTACATTCAGTAGATTCAGTGCAGGGGGCTCACTCTCCCTGCTACATTCAGTAGATTCAGTGCAGGGGGCTCACTCTCCTGCTACATTCAGTAGATTCAGTGCAGGGTGCTCACTCTCCCTAATACATTCAATAGATTCAGTGCAGGGTGCTCACTCTCCCTACTACATTCAATAGATTCAGTGCAGGGGGCACTCTCCCTGGTACATTCAGTAGATTCAGTGCAGGGTGCTCACTCTCCTGGTACATTCAGTAGATTCAGTGCAGGGTGCTCACTCTCCCTACTACATTCAGTAGATTCAGTGCAGGGGGCTCACTCTCCCTGCTACATTCAGTAGATTCAGTGCAGGGGCTCACTCTCCCTGCTACATTCAGTAGATTCAGTGCAGGGTGCTCACTCTCCCTAATACATTCAATAGATTCAGTGCAGGGTGCTCACTCTCCCTACTACATTCAGTAGATTCAGTGCAGGGGGGCCTCACTCTCCCTGGTACATTCAGTAGATTCAGTGCAGGGGGCTCACTCTCCCTGCTACATTCAGTAGATTCAGTACAGGGGCTCACTCTCCCTGCTACATTCAGTAGATTCAGTGCAGGAGGCTCACTCTCCCTGATACATTCAGTAGATTCAGTGCAGGAGGCTCACTCTCCCTGCTACATTCAGTAGATTCAGTGCAGGGGGCTCACTCTCCCTGCTACATTCAGTAGATTCAGTGCAGGGTCTCACTCTCCCTGCTACATTCAGTAGATTCAGTGCAGGGTGCTCACTCTCCCAACTACATTCAGTAGATTCAGTGCAGGGAGCTCACTCTCCTGCTACATTCAGTAGATTCAGTGCAGGGGGGCTCACTCTCCCTACTACATTCAGTAGATTCAGTGCAGGAGGCTCACCTCTCCTGCTACATTCAGTAGATTCAGTGCAGGGTCTCACTCTCCCTGGTACATTCAGTAGATTCAGTGCAGGGGCCTCACTCTCCCTGCTACATTCAGTAGATTCAGTGCAGGGTGCTCACTCTCCCTGCTACATTCAGTAGATTCAGTGCAGGGTGCTCACTCTCCCTGCTACATTCAGTAGATTCAGTGCAGGGTGCTCACTCTCCCTGCTACATTCAGTAGATTCAGTGCAGGGGGCCCACTCTCCTGCTACATTCAGTAGATTCAGTGCAGGGGGCCTCACTCTCCCTACTACATTCAGTAGATTCAGTGCAGGGTGCTCATTCTCCCTGCTACATTCATTAGATTCAGTGCAGGGGGCTCATTCTCCCTGCTACATTCAGTAGATTCAGTGCAGGGGTCTCACTCTCCCTGGTACATTCAGTAGATTCAGTGCAGGGGGCTCACTCTCCCTGCTACATTCAGTAGATTCAGTGCAGGGGGCTCACTCTCCCTACTACATTCAGTAGATTCAGTGCAGGAGGCTCACTCTCCCTGCTACATTCAGTAGATTCAGTGCAGGGGTCTCACTCTCCCTGCTAAATTCAGTAGATTCAGTGCAGGGTGTTCACTCTCCCTGCTACATTCAGTAGATTCAGTGCAGGGGGCTCACTCTCCATGCTACATTCAGTAGATTCAGTGCAGGGGTCTCACTCTCCCTGGTACATTCAGTAGATTCAGTGCAGGGTGTTCACTCTCCCTGCTACATTCAGTAGATTCAGTGCAGGGTGCTCACTCTCCCTGCTACATTCAGTAGATTCAGTGCAGGGGGCTCACTCTCCCTGGTACATTCAGTAGATTCAGTGCAGGGTGCTCACTCTCCCTACTACATTCAGTAGATTCAGTGCAGGGGTCTCACTCTCCCTGCTACATTCAGTAGATTCAGTGCAGGGGGCTCACTCTCCCTGCTACATTCAGTAGATTCAGTACAGGGGGCTCACTCTCCCTGCTACATTCAGTAGATTCAGTGCAGGAGGCCTCACTCTCCCTGATACATTCAGTAGATTCCGTGCAGGAGGCTCACTCTCCCTGCTACATTCAGTAGATTCAGTGCAGGGGGCTCACTCTCTCTGCTACATTCAGTAGATTCAGTGCAGGGTGCTCATTCTCCCTGCTACATTCAGTAGATTCAGTGCAGGTGGCTCACTCTCTCTGGTACATTCAGTAGATTCAGTGCAGGGGGCTCACTCTCCCTGCACATTCAGTAGGTTCAGTGCAGGGGGGCTCCCTCTCCCTACTATATTCAGTAGATTCAGTGCAGGGTGCTCACTCTCCCTGCTACATTCAGTAGATTCAGTGGAGGAGGCTCACTCTCCCTGCTACATTCAGTAGATTCAGTGCAGGGGGCTCACTCTCCCTGCTACATTCAGTAGATTCAGTGCAGGGGGCTCCACTCTCCCTGCTACATTCAGTAGATTCAGTGCAGGGCTCACTCTCCCTGCTACATTCAGTAGATTCAGTGCAGGGTCTCACTCTCCCTGGTACATTCAGTAGATTCAGTGCAGGGTGCTCACTCTCCCTACTACATTCAGTAGATTCAGTGCAGGGTGCTCACTCTCCCTGGTACATTCAGTAGATTCAGTGCAGGGGCTCACTCTCCCTGCTACATTCTGTAGATTCAGTGCAGGGGGCTCACTCTCCCTGCTACATTCAGTAGATTCAGTGCAGGGGGCTCACTCTCCCTGCTACATTCAGTAGATTCAGTGCAGGGGGCTCACTCTCCCTGCTACATTCTGTAGATTCAGTGCAGCGGGCTCACTCTCCCTGCTACATTCAGTAGATTCAGTGCAGGGGGCTCACTCTCCCTGCTACATTCTGTAGATTCAGTGCAGGGGGCTCACTCTCCCTGGTACATTCAGTAGATTCAGTGCAGGGGGCTCACTCTCCCTGGTACATTCAGTAGATTCAGTGCAGGGGGGCCCACTCTCCCTGGTACATTCAGTAGATTCAGTGCAGGGGCTCACTCTCCCTGCTACATTCAGTAGATTCAGTGCAGGGGGCTCACTCTCCCTGCTACCTTCAGTAGATTCAGTGCAGGGGGCTCACTCTCCCTGCTACATTCAGTAGATTCAGTGCAGGGGCGCACTCTCCCTGGTACATTCAGTAGATTCAGTGCAGGGGGCTCACTCTCCCTGCTACATTCAGTAGATTCAGTGTAGGGGGCTCACTCTTCCTACTACATTCAGTAGATTCAGTGCAGGGGGCTCACTCTCCCTGCTACATTCAGTAGATTCAGTGCAGGGTGCTCACTCTTCCTACTACATTCAGTAGAGATAGTAGTAACCAATCAACTCTCCTGAATGGTTCTAGCTAAAGTTAGGATTGGTTAGCATACGGGATCCATGTACTTGGGCACCAGTGGAAAGTCACCCTCCTCACCCAATGGCGGTGGATAAGAACTATGATTGTTCAGTGGCAATGTAGCAATAATCAAGAAAAACACAAACTGTTTATTATGCAGTGAAGGAGAAACAGAGAAGAAAGCTGCCTCCACAGAATTGCCCCAGATAGTAAATAGATTCCTGGCTAAGTATCCTTAAAATCACTGTTAAAATAAAAGCCAACTGCCTTCTCAAAGCAGCTGCATATGGCTCTAGTGTGTTAGGAGCCTTACATATTTGTCTTACTCAAACTGGTCACCGAAAAAGCTGAGATCACCCCGAAATTCACAGATGTTCATTTCTAAGATACAGTTGAATGTAAAATACACGCTTTGGCTTAAAAAATAGGTATATTATGGAAGAAAAGTATACTTCAGTAAATAAACACAGACTGTATATAAATATATATATACATATATACATACATATATATATATATATATTCCAGTTTAAGAAATGAGAAATTGTGGGAAGAACGCATTTAGAATCAAGGAGAAAGAATGTTAGACTCCATTCTAGAAGATAATGATACTAACAGCAAATCCTTACTTTGACAAATTGCCCTTCTGGGATGGGGCAAACAGTTATATTTCATGTTAACTGCCAGTCTTACAAATAGTCTGATTTAAATTCTAAGAACATTTATATTAGATGTTGTTAAAGAAATGCACACAAGAAAATGAAGAAACGTCCAGCCAACTTGCTTTGATTCTGAATATAGAACATAGTACCATGTGAATTCAGATTTGTTTTTAAAAGTAGCTCACAAACAAGATGAGAATAACTTTTCGTCTCGTCCTGGTAGAAATGAGAGCAGAAATGAGTGTTTAAAAGATGATTTAATGAGGTTGTTGTAAAAAAAAAGTGAGGGTCTCTAATAAAATTAACTTGGAAAACCAGTCTAATTTGTAAAGCTGGTTGTTTTCTTTTTCAGGATATTTTAGCAGAACTACTGTGAACTAAGATATACTAAGATATACTAAGAAATACTGTGTTTCTTCAAAAGAGCACTACAGTGTCCTGTCTGTAAATGCATCTGACAACTGCCCTCAAGGGCCACTTATCACGTGTCACTCCTGGAGCAGGCGCACACGGCCCAGGTAATAGGCTAGTCCTATAATTTCCTGCATCACAGGGTCATAGCTATGTCTTTCCCCAATCACTTTATATGCATGTTTTCATTCTGAAGTTAAAAAATCTAAACCTATTACTATCTTGTGATTAGAATAATTTTCAACAAGCTTTCCTTAAGAAAAAAAATCTCAACGATCTTCTCTTCAGAAAGCCTTCCCTAGCAGAACACAATGTCTATGAAATTAATTACTGTCCTCATGTTTTGGGCTATACCCAGAATGCTGGCCGTGGTAGGGTGGGGTTGCTGAAAGGTGTTCGGGGGACCCTGAGCCCCCAACATGGAAATCATGTGCTCAGTCCATTGAGCTCTCCAGTCCACTAATTTATGACTGTGAACCCACCTTTATGTTCTTATCCTCTGGCTCCTAATAAAAGAAAACACCGCAGAGTTAAATGCAACTCTTTGACAATCCTGTTCTATTGGAGTGTAAGTTTTCCTTAAGAGTTTAAAGTCATACTATGAATTTCAAAAAGCATCGAAGTGTTTTATCAAGAGTCAGAGTAAGTCTACATTAATATGCCTCTTTAGGTTTTTCTAATTTTCTTTACAAATAAGCCTAATTATGATCTACCATCTCTAAAATATTTGACAAAAGTTCATATATATCACAAGGTTTAGTTTGAGTTGCTTTTTTTAATTCAACTTCTCGGTTCCTCTGTTTTTTCTTTTTTGTAGCACTCAGTTATGCTCAGGGTTTATTCCAAGTACTGTACTCTGGGATTACTCATGGTGGGGCGGGGGAACCACAGGGGATTCTGGAGATTAAATCAAGGTTGGCCATATGCAAATAGTGGCCTACCCACTCTGTTAACACTCTGGCCCCTTAAAAATCCCATTTTATAAATCATTTTATAAACATCCATTTTATAAACATCCCTTTTATAAAACAAGCATTTTATAAACATCCTTCCAAATTTAGTGTTTTCTCTACTATTTATGATTCGTTCACTGACAACTGTAAATACAGCTCTCAAAAAAACTTAAAAATATTGAAGAATCAAATGTTATAATCACTGTATCACTTGCCTTCCTGTTGTTCATCTATTTGCTCGAGCAGGCACCAGTAACATCTCCATATGTCCTGTCACATGCAATTGTAGCCCAAGGGCATCTGCTTGCTCCAGGAACACAAAGAGCCTCAGACCATTCCTTCAGGTCATGGGAATGAGGTCTATAATTGTTACTGGTTTTGGTATAATGAATACAACACGGGTAGCTTGCCAGGCTCTGCCGTCTCCAAATGTAATAATTCTCCAAATGTAATAATATAATTAAAAAATACTATAATATAATATGATCATTTTTTTTTGCTTTTTTTGGGTCACACCTGGCAATGCTCAGGGGTTTCTCTTGGCTCTGAACTCAGGAATTACTCCTGGCGGTGCTCGGGGGACCATATGGGATGCTGGGGATCAAACCTGGGCGGCATGGGCCAGCCACGTGCAAGGCAAACACCCTACCTGCTGGGCTATCGCTCCGGGCCCCCTGATCATTTTTATAATAGAAACAAACTTAGAGGAAGATTAAGAGCACAGGAGAGGGGCAGGAATTTGATGTAAGAACTCAAACTGAGAACTTTACATAGGCTATGCACACAAATGCGTGTGCTATCTTTCTTAATATATATGCACTACAAATATATATTTTAATTACAAATGCTTCAGAATCACTAAAAAGGGCAACAGTACAGTGGGCAGGGCACTTGCTCTGCATGAGACTGACCAGGGTGTGACCACAGGACATAAATGGTAACCTGAGACCACGAGTGATCCCCTGAGGTCAGAGGCAAGAATAAATACTGACCACTTCTTGGCGTGGCCCAAAAACAAACCCAAAAAATCACTGAGAAAACAAAAACACCTGGAAAATCAGTTGGGGCTGGAGATAGAGAACTAGCACAACAGGTAGTACGCTTGCCTTGCACACTACAAGGCCAATCCCAGGCATCTCATAGCGTGCCCTGAGCACTGCTAGGAGTGACCCCTAAGCACAGAGTTGGAAAAAGCCATGAGCACAGCTACTTTGAAGTTTTCAGATTAAATGCAAGATTCTTTTATACTATCTACTTCTAATTACTTTACAAGACTGCACATGACTTCAAGGCCACAGATTCATGTCTTCACGGTATAACTACTTCCATCGTGCTAATATTCCTCCACATAGTTCACTGGCTCCCACTCAGCTTTGATATAGTTTGGAGTCTAGAGCTCTGCATGCACTCTGAGAAAACTAAGGTGCCCCCTCAGAAACAAAATGCACATCCATTCTTTTGTTGAATGAATTTTAGATGCTGGATTGAAGTGACAACCTGACTGCCTACTCGTATGATCCTTCCTTACCCTCAACAAATAAATATGAAACAGCAATCAAGAACTTGGATTATTTGGGTTTCACCAGGAGTAATTCCTGAGAGCAGAGCCATGGAGTAATGCTGAGCACTGCCGGGTGTGACCCCAAAACACCCACATACAAAAAAAAGAAAGAAATCTAATTTTAAATGGTGATATAATAAGACATAATACTCAACATTTAAGAATGTAGAATTTGATTGTTTGTATACTCACAAGGCTGTAAAACTAATTTTAGGCACATACACAGCTCGTGCCCATGTGCTGCTTGAGCCCATGTGGCTGAGCCCATGCACTGCCGCATCGCCCCCTTGAGGTGTGGACTTTCATGTTTTCATATCTAAGGCTGAGTGCACCCTCTTCACCTTTGGAGAAGCCCATGTTCCTTCTTGAGCGCATTACTTTCTCACTCACTTTCTCTCCCTCCTTCTCCTTCCTAAAAGGCTTCAAATAAAATGTTTCTAATAAAAACATCCCCAAACCAAGAAACAACCTAATTCTATCTTCTATCTAATTCTGCAACATTTTGATCACATACCCATCTCCCTAGAAACCTGGACTCCGTGGAGATCACCCCCCATTTTCCGGAGCTCCTCCATCCAAACCAAATTCTACTTTTCTAAGCCTGCCTTAAACATTTCTGATATCACCGTATCACTGTCTTTCTGTTCATTATATACTGGCTCGAGCAGGCACCAGTAACATCTCCATATGTCCTGTCTCATGCTAGTAGAGCCCTAGGGCTTGCTCCAGGAACATAAAGAGCCTCAAACCATTCCATCAGGTCATGGGAATGAGGTCTAAAATTGTTACTGGCATTTGGCATATCAAATACGATACAGGTAGCTTGCCAGGCTCTGCCTTGCGGGTGGTATACTCTTGTAGTTATCTCTAAATCCAGCATTTATTGATGAGCCGGGCTGTGATGCCTGGTCTGCTGGGTGTTGTTGTGACGAGAGGGAAGTCCGTATGTGGAAAATGGAGGCCCTCATGGAGTGGGGGGGGGGGTCGTCTGGCTTGTTGCAAGGCTCTGCTGGGGTGGTGGGCCAGGGCTAGAACCCGCCATCCCTCCTGGGTGCCTCGGGAGGCGGCTGGGCACAGGGAGAGCCAGTAGCAGCTCTGCCCCATGTCTGTGAGTCTCTGGATCAGCATACCTAAGCTGGATTTAAAAAAAGACTGCTGCAGGGTGGATCTCCATGAGCTGGGCTGTGATTGGCTGGTCTGCTGGGTGGAGTTGTGAGAGAGAAGTCCGGATGTGGAAAATGGAGGCCCTCATGGACTGGGCGGTCGTCTGGCTTGTTGCAAGGCTCTGCTGGGGTGGCGGGCCAGGGTTAGAACCCCCATCCCTCCTGGGTGCCTCGTGAGAGGCTGGGCACAGGGAGAGCCAGTAGCAGCTCTGCCCCATGTCTGTGAGTCTCATTAATTAAATGTTAATGTTATCAAAACTTATTAACATTTCTGATAAATGCAACCATATCACAGGTAGCCATTTGCTTATGGCTTCTTTAATAAGATTTACAAGTTCCCTACATGTAATGGTATATATCCATATTTTACCCATGTGATGGTTATATATGTCAAGTATACATTCAGCACATTTGTTTCTCCATTCATCAGTGGATAAGTTGGGTTAACTCATGTGTAGGCTACCTCTGTGTTGCTTACACCTTTGTGCTATTATGTACACTGCTGCTATGAATATTGATGTAGGAGATTTTAAATGCACAAAGGCTTTCATTTCTTTAACAACTCCAACAAAGGGTGCTGGACTATTAGGTCATATAACCTGTCTGTTTAACTTGCTTAATCATGTGATCACTTGACATCCATTATTCATCGATTTGCTCAAGTAGGCGCCAGTAACGTTTCTATTTGTCCCTGTCACATGCCAGTGTAGCCCAATGGCATCTGCTTGCTCCAGTAAAAACAATGTCTACCCCCTAGAGCAACTTGCTTAAAATGCAATTTTATTAATTTTCCATTGATTTGGGGAGTACAGTGCAAACCTCTAAATGTGTGTCTACTGCACTCGTGGCTGAAGCTCTAAGACCATCACAGTACCAGAGCGACCCCTCCCCCTTTCACGCTTCCTCTGCTAACAGCCATGACTATCCACAGAGCTAGAATTATTTTTACTGGGTGGTGATGGTATGTTTGCTATTTTTAATAGTCCACAGATAAAACTGACTTTAACTTTCTGACTTACTTAACACAATCACTTCAAGTTCTAACTCCTAGGGCACGACTGTCTCATAGGCATAACTTTGTCTTTATTTACTGAGAGGAACCCTACCAGTGTATGTACCAAAACTTCTTTATCTAGTGCCCTTTTATTTTTATTTTATTTTTTTTTTGCTTTTTGGGTCACACCCAGCAATGCTCAGGGTTACTCCTGTATCCAGTGCCCTTTTATGGTATTAACCTTAAATACTTTACTCCATCCTTTCACTAAGAGTCTGTTTGTCTTAATATCTGCTACGAGTTTCTTTAAGATCTTAATGTAGATGGATGTTATTTCATCCATTCTAAAGAAACTGTGAGTTTAGACCATTCACATTTAGGTTGAACTCTGATATATGAAGCAAATTAATTATTGCTATTATAGCTTTTATTCTGTTTTTGGTTTGTTTTTTGCTTCTTGGCCACACCCAGTGATGCTCAGGCTCCTAGAAGGGCTCGGGGACCATATGGGATGCCGGAATTCAACATGGGTCAGCCACATGCAAGCAAGCACCCTTGACCATGGTGCTATTTCTCTGGTCCCTGTTAAGACTGACTGCTGAGAAATTATCTTTGTCATTCACATAATTGCCATTTTGGGTATTTGATTTGTTTTACCAGTAGGAAGCACTGTGGCTCTTGATCTGAGGTTCAGTTTGTTATTTCAGGACCTCCTGTCATCGGCATTCAGAGGGTTAAGAGGGTAAACTGGGCATAAGGAAAGGGAGAAATGTTTTCGCCACTGACCTGGGGGGACAGGTCAGCCTGGATAGAAAGTGTCTCCCCTCCCTTCTCCTCCCCTCCCCTCCTCTCCTCTTCACAGCCAGTAGCTCCTGGAGCTCAAAGGTTGTGGTCCCAGATCTTTCTTCTAGGGGACTGGGCGACGGGTATCTACTGCCCTTGGTAGTTTTCTGTGGAGGCTGTTTTGTTAGGGGGTGGGGTGGAAGTCTTCTCATCTTCGGGACTGAGTAACATGCATTGTATGGCCATGGCTCTCATAGCTGTAGATGCTCAATACACAGAGGGACAGACTTCCGGCACGCTAGTCTGCCGGCATTCAGTGTCCAGTTGCTGGACCCAGTTTCCAGCAGCTACTAGGTCTTTTCCTCCTTACTGGGAGAACTTTCTTGGTTTCTAGAGAGTGGGTGTATCCTAAATCCTGGTTATCCCCCTGATCAGATGTAATCTGTGTCACAGTGGGTCAAAGTTCTATACTTCTAGTTAGCTGGAGCTCCTGCGCCGCTTCACAATCCCACAGTACCAAAGGCTCTCTAGGGTACTCACTTGGAAAAAGTGCAGGAGCTTAGAGTAATCAAACAGTTCCTGGCTATGAACTGTTTGAATGCAAAGCGTCATGCATCTATTTCTCTGGATGCATTTTAAGAGGACGTATCTTTCTGGGTCTATTTTCCTGTGAATCCTATTTTTGTGTTTCACTAAGTTCGATTTGACTTTTGAGGAATTGCCATATTGTATTCCACTGGGTGGCACCACTCTACACGTCTACCTGCAAATGTAAGAGGCTCCATATCTTTTTTTTTTTTAATTTTTTATTATACCACAGTGAAACATACAATTACAAAGGTGATCATAATTGGTTCTTGGTAATACAGTATACCAGCACCCATCCCTCCACCAGTGCCCCATTTCCACCACCAATGTACCCCACCCCCTCCTGCCCACCCCCATGCTGCCTTAATAGCAGGTACCCCAGTTTCCTCTCTTTTCTCTCTCTGTCTCTCTCTCTGTCTCTGAATCTCTCTGCCTCTTATTTTACACATTGTGGCTAGCCCCTGCAGGTATTTAGAGTTTATCACTTAAGTCTCTTTGTGTATATTCAATGGTGAGTCTTAATCTGCCATTACCATTTCCCACATTTAGTAAAACACTGGTATCTATTTATGTCGGATTAATGAATGCAGTCATTCTATATCTGTCCTTTTCCTTCTGACTAATTTCACTCAGCATGATAGTCTCCATGTCCCTCCATTTGCAGGTAAATTTCATAATGTCATCTTTTCTGACAGCCGCATAGTATTCCATAGTGTAGATGAACCACAGTTTCTTTAGCCAGTCCTCTGTTCTCGGGCATTTAGGTTGTTTCCAGATTCTAGCTATAGTGAATAGCGCAGAGATGAATAAAGAAGTACAGATAGTGTTTCTGCTATGTGTTTTTCGGTCTCTCGGATATATTCCCAGGAGTGCTATTGCTGGATCAAATGGGAGCTCAATATCTAGTTTTCGGAGGAATGCCCATATTGTTTTCCAAAAGGGCTGGACCAGTCGGCACTCCCACCAACAGTGGATCAGAGTCCCTTTTTCCCCACATCCACGCCAGCACTGGTTGTTCTTGCTGTTTTGTATGTGTGCCAGTCTCTGTGGTGTGAGATGGTACCTCATTGTTGTTTTGATTTGCATCTCCCTGATGATTAAAGATGAAGAACACTTTTTCATATGCCTTTTGGCCATTCGAATTTCTTCTTTTTTGGAAGCTTCTGTTCATTTCTTCTCCCCATTTTTTGATGGGGTTGGCTGTTTTTTTCTTGTGGAGTGCTACCAGTGAGGCTCCATATCTTTGCCAACAATGATTCTCCTCTGAATATTTGACTGAACCCACCATATTGGTTGTGACGCAGTGTCTCATTTTGTGTTTTGGTTTGCATTTCTCCAGATAAATAATCAGTTATACAACATTTTTTTGTGTGGGCTGATTGGTTATCTGCATTATGCTGTCCTGTAGAAATATATATATATTTATTAAAACCAGGTTTTCTTTCTGTTAAATTGTAAGACTTTGAAATGTGTTCCTCAATGATTAAATTTTTCACTGAGTAAAGTCAGCCAGAAGACCAGATGATTAATGAGAACTACTCAGTCTTTGAATACTGTTAATTAAATGTACCTACAAATTTCTATGGCTTCAGTCATTGACATTTTCTTTCTACTTAATCTAACCTACATCTCTTAATCTCTAATAGTCTTAAATATTATCATCCTTCTCAGCACGTAGGATATGAAGCCCCCCCCATATTTGATTTCTGCTCCCTGACTGTATCTAATCTCATCACTGTCATTGATTCATCATGTGATGTAAATCATATTTATCTCATCCTCTTTCATTTTAAAGCCAGGGAATATCCGAATGCTCTTTGTCCTGTATCCAGGCTAACTTCTTCCTTCTAGTACCTTTTCCAACCTACATGCTAATCTAAAGTCTTAAAGTACATCCTTTTCCTGTTCAAAATGTTAATAGATTGGTTCCAGCTTATTTTAACTTTCTATCTCTGCTAGTTTGTTCATTCCCTGCTATATTCAGAAACTAATTTAGTTAGTGAGTTCTCCCATTCCATTAAAATAGTTGATTTGCTTATCTATATTTTAACCTCAAAAATGCTTATCTGTCATTTAACTTTAAAAATGTATCGATGTGGGGCCGAAGGGATAGCCCAGCAGGTAGGGCGTTTGCCTTGCACACGGCCGGCTGATGCCGGCCGGGTTCGATTCCCGGCATCCCATATGGTCCCCTGAGCACTGCCAGGAGTAATTCCTGAGTGCAGAGCCAGGAGAAACCCCCTGAGCATCGCGGGTGTGACCCAAAATAGCAAAAAAAAAAAAAGTAAATAAATAAAATAAAAATAAAAATGTATCGATGTAAAAAGAGAAATTAACACAAATTAAAATAGTCAAATAGGGTAAAAAGGTAGCCATGCCATAAAATTAAAGACAGTATTAGAAAGATTTTTCAGTATGATTTGTATTAGTAGAAAAATATGAGTCATAGATAAAAATAAAATAGAAAGAATTACCAATGACAATTTTTCTTTCTGAAATTGTGAGAGTATTTTAACATTATATATTAAACACTGGTAAGTTAAGGTTTGAGATTGTTTATGCGCTCATGACTCATGCGCTCATGACTAGCAGTACCGGTAGATTTTATATTACTGAGTATTCTCATATTGCCATAGGAAGTAACAGTGTCTTATTTCGTGGTGACTATTTAATCAACGTAATTTTTATGAAATGAATGCAAAGAAAAATTTCCTTATCAGAAAGTTTATATGACCTAATCCTTAAGCAAACAGTAAAATAGCAGCACCAAAGTTTTGTATGAGTTCAGAATTCTCTTATACCCCTAATACTGAGAAAGGACATAAAAGGGAACTTTTATTGTAAGCTGATCTCCACAATACTTATGAAATTATGTATCAGTGTTAATAAACATTTTAAGGCTGTGTGTTGAACGATTCCACGGTTTGAAGATCACAGCTCTTTGTTCACAATGAAACAAAAAGTCTGGAAAGAACCTATTCACACTTTGCCTACACAGTATCTGTGCAGTTAACTTTGGTTTTGAAAAGTTAGAGGACAACAAAAGCCTTTTCTAAAACTCGGTACCAATATAATTGCTGAAATTGATGAAGAAGGAAAGTCGACTAAAAAAAGAAGTTTTCAATTTTATAGATTTTCTCTTGGGTGTAATTATAAAGTGACATTCAAGAGCAATCACTGAAGTCCCTATATTTTCATCACAAAATTCAAAGGCATCAGCAAAACCACCTATGTCAGTAATAAAAATAAAAGGTCTTTGACTTTTTTAAATGTTATCATACTGTCACAGTGGAATAAAATTAGCTTGAAAAATGATCTAAAGGCACATGACGCTGTTCATTATGTGTAAGAGCAACAGCGGCGGTTTCCCAGCGTTCACGAGGCTGCTCCATTAAATTTACCTCCAGTCAATAATTAGGAGTCCACAAATAAACCTGGGCAATTAAATCAATACTGCCAGGCAATTATATTCCAGAGTACAGGCTCCAGTGGCACAAAAAGGCACTATATCAACTGCAGTATTAAGTGGTCTAATGCTGTTTTCATCAGGATTTTTTTTTACCCTATCTGGACAGAATAAACCGCCCACCCAGATAACATAGACTGTTTCTGCACACCAGCTGCCAGTCAGAAAATCAAGTCCAGTGTTGGTGTCACTTGAGTAAAATTTAAGAGCGATTTATACATATCCATTGGTTTTTCATGTTCACAACTTATAATTATCATATTAAAAAGTCACATTTACTTGCTGAACATAAAAAGTTCACTATAAAGTTAATTTTTATTTATTACTTTCAACCTGAACTAAATGCCTCATGGTAATCATGCCTGAATTCCTCTGACATGCCAGATGGGCTGTAGGTGACAACATGGTTAAGAAACAGTCTTCCATGACAGAGGGAAGCAGACGCTGATAACCAAGCCTGGGACCTGAAAGGCAGCAAGGTGATAGTCCCGGTTATCTGAACAGTCCTGTACACCAAAGTACTTAAGGGGGGCACCTTCCAGAGAGGCAGGTTGGGGCCAGCAGGGAAACTGCAGAAACTGGTAGAGGGAAAAGGGCACTGATGAAGGCACCAGGGACTTAACAGTGTATACCTGAAACTCAGTCCCGAATGATTCAGTAACTTTGTAATTACCGAATTACATTGATACTTGATATAGAAGCCAGAGCAAACCACACCTCATGCGGTCAGTCATTCTCAACATCTAGATTCCATAGTTCATCAGAGCTCCATCCAAGAGAAAACCTGATCTTTCCCCTTTAAGTTTCATACGTAAATGCTGGAGATGAGAGCCTTCTACTGAGACTATACCACCTACACAGCAGAGCCTGGCAAGCTACCCATGTTTTATTTTACTTGTTATGCCAAAATACTAGTAACAATTATGGACCTCAGTTCCATGACCTGAAGAATAGTTTGGGGCTCTTCCTGTTCCTGGTGCAAGCTGATGCTCTTGGGTTACACTTGCTTATGGCAGGACTTATGGAGATGTTACTAGTGCCCACTCGAGCAAATCGATGAACAACGGGAAGACAGTGACAGTGATACAGTGATATTTTATATATTTTTCTCGATATATTTTTTTAAAAGAAGGCTTAAAAAAGAGAGAAATGGTCTTTCTTTTCAAAAACAAGCTTCCCTTATATAGAAGGCTGTGCCCCTCACTAACACATTAGCATTCATACAAATTAAAAAGAGAGATCATCATTCATTTTCAATCCAAGTGTTTCTGGATGGTTTCAAAAAATATATAAAAACCAACACTTTAAGAATAGGAATGATTTAGTTATTGTGTATTGGCTTTCCTAAATGGATAGTTGGGAATTTGTTATTCGTTAACGGCTTGTTAGTGAAAACTATCTGCACTTAAAATCAGCTTTGGTTTTCTGGTTTTTGACATTTACAGTGTCTTTCCTTAATTCACAGGTCTTTCTGTTTGCTTTTACTCCTTGAGAAATGCGTTTTTTAACTGCTTTTATTCCCATTCATTTAAAAAAAGGCGAATTCGGATAAGAAAAAAAAGAACACAAAAGTTTTAGAATACATTACACTGTCAGTGATGTCAAAACAAAGGCTGACTATGACTAGAAAAGCAGGGCTCTCACCTGCCAATAAACTGCCCTTGATCACTTACAAGAGGGGCGCCTCCCAGTAGACTATCTGTGTATTAAAAAAAAATACTTGAAAGGGAAGAAAAGTATCACACAGGTCACAGCAGCAGCCTCGATATAGCCCGCAGGGAGTTCCGCTCGTCTTGGTCTTGTCATCCTCTACACAGCCTTCCACTCGGCCCAGAAAATGTCGATAGGAAAATGTTTGAGGGGCCTCTGGTGGAAATTTTTTTCATTCTTTCTGCATTGACAGGATGCCAAATCAATATTTACTTCCCACTAACAAGCAGCTCGAGGTCTCAGTAGAAAATATTGTAGAGAATGCGGGAAGACACAGTAATAAACAGCTGTCTGGCTGTGAGGAAAACATGAACTGACTGGAAACAGGTCCACAGTAAAAGGTCACTGAAACCCATGAACTCCTCAGGTGTCCACATCAACTACTAACTTTAAAGACACATAATAAAGAATCTCTTTTCCTGAGAGGGCTGAGAGAATGGATCCTCTTCAGTCTAGCAAGTATAGAGGCTGACTCAATAATTTAATTAATGCATTTGCTAAGACTCGTGTTGGCTCTATCCCAAGGCGTTTGTTGTGCTTGCTTGGTCGGGAGTACAAATAGAGGGTTAACTTTACTGCCTGCCTATTGGAATACTTCTTTAGCTTACAGAGGCAAATAACCAGTAAGTGTTTCAGAAAGTTAGACATCTGGTAGAACTCCTAAATTTTGCAATTGTCATCTGCAAGTTTTCTAAATGAAGCAGAAAAATGGAATACCTGTCCTTCAACAAGTTTCTGGACGTACAACAGCCATTCCTTGTCATTTTCAGCATCTACCCTGGACTTCTTCATCTCCTAAAGGAAGAAAATATAAACAGTGGTGTGAAATATACTCACATAAACTTATCATATTCTGAGTCTAAAATGATGCCAGTAAGAATTCATTCAAAATAGAGAATATTCAAAACCATGTTCTATAATTTTATGTATAGATAGTACAAATAGAATATAAAGCTATATTGGCTGTATTTCACCATGTAATTTAGAAATACTTTATTTCTGCCTTGAAAGAGCTCAAGACAGGACATGAAAACAAGTCATGAAGCAGACATTAAAACAATGAAAATATGATGTATATGTATAAGAGAATCAATAGGATAACATCAAACATAATATTTTAAAATTTTCACTTATCAATAAATAAGGAGAAAATTTTACAACTACAAACTGAATAGAACAATCATGTATTTTAAGTAATCAATAGCTTAGTCATAGGCAATGGACATTCCAACTAAAAAGAATTGTGATCCACTAAACATTTCCAACCAATAAGTTTTCGACATAAAATAAGAAAAAATTATATATATATGTGTATATATATACATATAGTTTTTTATTCACTTTAAATCATGATTCAGTATTAATCATGGTTTCTTCTACAAGAAAGTGGACTCTTAAAGAATGGAATAATCCAGAAACTAATAACGGTTGTCGAAATTTACTGCATGTCAGTCTAGGTACTGTATTCAGGTTTTTTCACATGTATTTACTGGAGTTAAGTGTACTTAGAGAAAACAAATTAGGTGGCTAGGTTTTTGTGTTCACAATTCTCTTCAACTCTAGACCTCTGAAACATGAAATGATCAGTGCAAATAGACTCAGATCTACAATTGTGTCTAATAAATATATCAAGCAAGGCACCCTGATCATTCTAATAACAGTATGTGTCTATGTAAGTCTTTTCAGCGACATAAGAATTTCACTGGAGGCAGTATGGCAGCATTTTGCAGTCTTTATAGTCTGTCGCCAGAACACGTTAGCCCAAAGACCAGCAGTTATTTCTTCACACAAATGTGCCATCTAATCTTTGGGACTAGAGATCGTCCCGAGACATATGCTGAACAGGAGTAGTCTTCCTAACTTGCTCTTTCAGAGGATATATATATATGTATATGTATATATATATGTGTATATGTATATATATGTGTGTATATATATATATATATATATATATATATATATATATATATAACTCAGGTCTTACGCATCCCAAAGTAGGATGTTGGTTACTTCAGAATGGAATGTACCTAATCAATACATTTTAATATTTATTTATTTAATTTTTTGCTTTAGGGGTCGCAACCGACAATGCTCAGGGGTTACTCCTGGCTCTGCACTCAGGAATTATACCTGGCGCTGCTCAGGGGACCATATGGGATGCCAGGGAATCAAACCCAGGTCGGCCAAGTGCAAGGCAAATGCCCTACTGGCTGTGCTATCACTCCAGCCCTGAAACGATACACTTTAATTAGGTGCTTGTATATCATATTATCCTTGCCAGAAATATTATTGCCTGTGTTTCTATACTCAATAGAGTATTTGGTAATGTTCTTGCAACCAAAAAGACCAGAACCTGGTAGAAAGTCATCTGATATGGGATGAATATGGCCTATGGGATAAATGATAGGAAACTGCTCATTCACTCTCTATTTGCTAATAGGACAAAAATAACCTGTACAGGATATGCTTGTTTTTTATTCTATAAGTTTTAGCTAGTGTAAAAACACTTTGAAAACCTAAAATATTCTCTACTCCAGAAATTCTTTGAGGGAGCAGGGAGGCTAAAGAATATTTCCATATTAGCACATAACTGTTTTATTTATTCATTGATAAATATTTTTTGGTAAGCTACTTTAATAAGTATATTAGCTCTTTAACATTTTCAGAGAACAATACATCCAATATTGGTCTGTCACGTTCTGGACTTACTCATAGACCAGAACTAAGCATCCTCCACAGGTTTAAGCATCAAACACTATGCCCAAAAAGCAAGGCTCTCCCCAAAGACAGCAGGATGCTATTAAGATCTACACCAACATGCACATTAATTCATTCCAACAGGAATAATTGGGTGTAATCACTCAATTTAAAACAGTAAATATGTTCATTTAAGTTTATTGACATCCCGTTATGCATCGATTTGCTCGAGCGGGTGCCAATAACATTTCCATTTGACCCTATCACATGCCAGTATAGCCCAATGGCATCTGCTTGCTCCAGGAATAAGAGCCTCAAACTGTTCGTTCAGGGTCTTGACGAAGAAGTCTGACCATCTTGTAGATGGGCGGCAACATGATCATTCGACATCCTGTGGGATCCAGTAGGTAATGACTCTAGTCCAGTGGTCGTCTCCAAGTCGCATTACATGTCCAGCCCATCTGATTTTCAATGCCTTGGCAAATGAGACAGTGTCCCTGATTCTGGATCGTCGACAAAGGTCGGAACTCTGGATTCCTTCTCTCACTTGAGTGAGGCGTGATATTCCAAGCATAGCTCTTTCGATTCCTCTTTGGGAGACCCGAATAGCATTCTCATCCTGCTTTCAAAGGGCCAAGGTCTCTGAGGCCTATGTTAAAGCAGGGAGAACAGTGGAGTCGAAGAGATGTTCTTTGTCCTTTAAGCTATTTCTTTGATGCTCTTGAAGGCATTCCAGGCCGCTCTCTTCCTCCAGCGCAGCTCAGGTTTTAGGTCATTCATCATGTTGACTTCTCTACCTAGGTACACATAACTGCTGCATTCAGAGATGTTTATTCCCTTAAGAGTGACTGGATCATCTGGAACGAGTTTGTTTTTCATGAACATTGTTAAGATTCAGCTGTAGACCTATCTTTCCACATTCTCGGTGGAAGTCAGCCAACGTTGGCGCCACTTGGCTAATGTTTGGTGTTACTAGAATGATGTCATCAGCAAAGCAGAGGTGGTGTAGTTGCCGAACATTTGTTAATAATTATAAATTAAGTTATTAATAATTGTAAATCATATGAACAAATCCGATAATTTTATTAATTTTACAGTACACCATCAAATATATTTAATTTTATTAATATTTCAATTAATTAATTTCATTTGATCAATTGACATCCATTATTCATCAATTTGCTCGAGCGGGCACTAGTAACATGTCTATTTGTCCCTGTAATGTGCCAGTGTAGCCCAATGGCATCTGCTTGCTCCAGGATTACAAAGAGCCTCAAACTGTTAGAGAGGGTCTTGACAAAGAAATCTGACCATCTTGTAGGTGGGCAGCCACATGACCTCTTTGCTTCCCATAGGATCCAGTCGGTAACAGCTCTAGTCCAGCAGTCATCTCCAAGTCGCATTACATGTCCAGCCCATCTGATTTTTGATGCCTTGGTAAACGAGACAGCATCCCTGACTCTCGATAGTCGGCAGAGGTCAGAACTCTGGTTTCCTTCTCTCACTTGAGTGAGGCATGACACTCCAAGCATAGCTCTTTCGATTCCTTTTTGGGAGATCCAAATAGCATTCTTGTCCTGCTTTCATAGGACCCAGGTCTCTGAGGCGTATGTTAATGCAGGGAGAACGGTGGAATAGAAGAGATGTGCTCCGAGCCAGAGGTTCGTTGTCCTTTTAGCTATTTCTCTTGACGATCTTGAAGGCATTCCACGCCACTGTCTTCCTTCTGTGCAGCTCAGGTGCTAGGTCATTTGTCATGTTGAGTTCTAGACCTAGGCACACATAACTGCTGCATTCAGAGATGTTTGTTCCATTGAGAGTGAATGGAGCATCTGGAAATATTTGTTTTTCATGAACATTGTTTTGTTGAGATTCTGCTGTAGACCTACCTTTCCACATTCAATGTTGAAGTCAGCCAGCATTTGTGCCGCTTGGCTAATGTTTGATGTTATTAGAACAATGTCATCAGCGAAGCGGGGGTGGTGTAGTTGCCAGCCGTCTATCTTCACTCCCATTCCTTCCCATTCTAATTGTCTCATGATGTTCTCGAGAGTGGAGCTAAGAGTTTCAGTGAAATGGTATCATGCTGCCAAACTCCTCTTTTTATATCAAAGATCACTTCCCTTGTAGAATGGTGAGATCCTGGTGATGAATCCGTAATATAACTCACGAAGGATCTTGATGTATTGAGTTTGAACGCCCTGATTGGCAAGGGCTTCAAAGAAATCACACCAGAGGAAAGATTCTCAAATGTTGACTTAGCGTAATAAGTCCATTCAAACTCAAAAAATAGTAGGACTGCAATTCTAATGTTTACAAGTACTGGCTTATTTCTATTTACATATTTAAGCTACTCAAAGTTGTTGATTATTGCATTTTGTTTCATTGGTACACTTATTTTTTATTCATTAGGATTACTTTAAAAGATGAGACTCAAAATGTATGTGTTTAAACTCAATATCTGAGTTTAAAGTACTTTTTAAGAAATCTTGAAATAATCTTACCACTTCATCCTCTGTGTCCAATATTTCCTCTAAATCTGACCTTGAAATATTCAAGATAGAAGCTGCCAAAGTCTGGGCTTTATGTGTTGAGACTTTTACATGCATCCTTGTTTTTCTGCTTTCTTTTAAGTTCCTTGATATTTCTCCTTATTTCCTGAACATCATTTTGTAACTCTTTGACTAAAGCCTGCAATATTTGAAAAGAACACAGTAATCATAAATGATGATAAAGTTCTTATAACATAAAACTGTGATGGGACTAGCAAATCATTCTTATTAGGATTACTCCACTATTTAACTTGCAACATAACGTAGGCGCTTATGTTCTGGTGGCACAGGGGGGGGGGCCACACCGAGATCACTCCTGGCAGGCTCAGGGAGACACACGAGATGCTGAGGATTGAATTTGGGTTGTCTGCATGCAAGGCAAGCCACCTACTTGTGCTATCATTCCAGCCAAGCTTTTCTGACATTTTAAAAGTATATTTTGATTAAAATAACATTATATTATCACATGATAATAATTTTTAAGGGTTTACATTGTCAGCATGCAGCAGTAATGATCAGTTAATCAACTTGCTGGATAAACTATATTCTCCACTTTCCTCTTTCAGATTCCCTTACAGATCTTGGTTAGTGGTCTGGACACACACCCTTGCCTGAGGTGAGGACTTTGTTCTTGGAGATGCCAGTATTCTTTCTCGAGCAGGTATATGTCTTTACCTCAAGCTGGGTATATAAAAGGTATATGTTTTTACTTCTGGAATTATCTTGTTGAACTTCGCTATTCCTTTCCTCCTGAAATTCTTTTATGTGGAGAAAGGAGAGAGACCTAGGAAACCCTAGGTAGGATTTAGGACTGATTTTCCTTTCCTACAATGAACAATTCCTTACTCCAGCCTTGTTCCAACTCAAGAATGTGTCAGGGAACGTTTCTCACATCCAGAACAGCTAGAAGCCAGGTGAGGTCTGAGGACTGCCTATGGAACTGGCAAACAGTAAGGTTAGATATTGAGGGTTTTGTTAAAGACCAAGAGTACTAAATTAATATTTCACAATCTCAATGGGAATTTAATTGGATTGTTTAGTGATCATTATCAAAGGCTGACTCTTTACAAGGCACTGTGCCGCACGCTGTGGAGCTAGAGAAGAAAGCCTTGTCCTTGAGGCTAAGGAATTTATGACCTACTTAGTGGTAACAAATTTATTTGTTAACTACAGGACATATAAAATAAAAATAAAAGGCATGGAACAGAGATACAAACAACTCGCAGTGGGATTAAAGCATCAGGTTCCTGGAGCTCAGTGAGTGGTAGGCATCCCTGAAACCAGAGATGTTCCTGCTCTACTGTTCCAGAACAGTTAATGGAGGAAACAGTCTCACCGTATGGGACAAAATTAAAAGTTCTTTATAATGACCTTCAAATAACAATCTTTCCCAGCTCTGTATCTGTCTGTCCCATCATTCTCAGCATTGGTGCATCCTTGAGAAAGCAATTCCTCAGCCTTTTACAGGCCTTGCGATTGTTTCTAGAGGGTACACACTTGGCAGGTGATTTTGGTTGTTTTCTTTTTGCTCCGCTAAGTTATTTTTTCATTGCTTTACACAGCACATGTATTGCTCAATAACTTACGGAGTTCAGAAATTCTCTAGTTTCAATTAGCTTGAATTAGCAAGTTTCTTGTCTCTTCTTTGCTTTAATTTTCAAAAGAAAAGTGGAAATATCTTAATTTTTTATCTTAAAACATCTCGATAAGCGATTAGTACAATTAACATTAATAAACTGGTATTGAGAAAAGACTGTCTGGCCAGAGAGATAGTACATATGTGTCAAGCCTTGCATCCTTCCAGCCCGTTTGAATCCCAGGCACCACTTATGAATGCCTAACACCACCAGGGGTCACTCTTGAGCAGAGCCAGGAATATTCTCTCGGGTCCATGGAGTATGGCCTAAATTCTCCTATCCTCATCCCTCCAACTCCCCAAAATAGAAAAGGATGTTAATTAGAAAGCATCAAGTCTTAAACTCATGCTATAAAAATTTATATAGAAAAATTTAGGAACCTGGATAGGCGAAGATGGTACATGGCTTAGGAAAGCAGTAAGAGCCTTCAAAGTATTCCCCAAATTCCATCCAAGGCAGGCAGCTGACTATTCAGAATAAGGCAAAGTGCAATTAAACAGACCACACATCATCAAACCTTTACAAATGCGGTGAATTCTTCCACTTTATCATTGGCTAACAGCAACTTCTTCTGCGTGCCTTCTAGAACCTGTTCACTCTGCAAAGCTAATTCTTTAAGATGCTTCGATGCTGCTGTTTCGAGTTCTGCTACTGTTGACTCAGTCTCATTTACTTTTGCTACTAGGACATTAAGCTTGAGATCCTGTAAAAAGACAAGTTATCATATAAAGATTTCTCATTAGCAGATTTGGAAGAGTCAGTCATATACATCAGCATAAGGGTTTCAGTTACTCTCTCCATACATGTCTTCATCTTCGTTTGAGCAACCAGTGCTGTTTTTTGAGTAATCAATGCTGTTTTTGTTTCCAGTGGGAGAAAATATCTCTCTGCCATACATTTGACAAGGGTTAATATCCAACATGATAAAATAGGCACAAATGGGAGATGAGCCAAGCAGACACTTTTCAAAAAAATAAAAAATACAGATGCCTAACATGAAAAAGAAGTGTTCACCATCATTTATAATCAGGGAAATGTGAGGCAAAACAAGGAGGGCACCATAGAGCAGTGAGATGCCTGTCAGAAAAGCCAAAACAACACATGTTGGCAGAGATGTGGTAAAAAAGATGTCCTCACTCACTGTTTTGGGATTGAAGTAGAACTATCACATGATCCAGTAATTCTAATTGCTTATATATGTCAGCATAGATATATAAAGAACACAAAACCATAAAAGTAAAAAGATATAAGTAGAGTTCATTTTGTTTTCGTTGTTTGTGGGCCATGCCTAGTAGTACTCAGTGGCCACTTCTAGTTCTGTGGTCAGGGGAGGACGGCTCCCAGTGGCACTTGGGTCACTAGGGTAAACACCCTTAGTGTCAGGAATAGATCTAGGATCATAAGGCAAGTAGCTTAGCACGTTTAATATCTTTCCAGCTTAATAAATGTCGCCTTTAAGCAGTGCTATTTATAATATCAAGATCTGGAAAACAACCTACATAGCCAACAACACACAGTAAAATGGACTTAAAATTTGAATTAAAATTTAAATTAAAATCTAACATCTAACTTAAAACCTTAAAAGCTGCACGTAAAGAATAACTCTTGGTGCCAGAGAAACAGATGGTTGGCCTTGCACGTGGCCAACGCAGGTCCAAACCCCGCACGCCACATGATCTCCTGAGCCATGCATGAGTGATCCCTTAATGCAGAACCAGTAGTAAGAGCAAGCACAGCACGATGTTGCCCAAACCAAACAAATAAACAGAAAATGAGAAAAGGAGATATTTTGTCTTTGACTGGAATGAAAGTTTGTCATAAACGAAGTAAGTCAGAAGGAAAAAGATCAACACCAACAATGTTGGTGTTATATAGCATATAGGAAAACAAAGCCAGGGAATAGATAATGACGATAAATGAAGAGAAATCCTTAAACTGAGCACAGGCATGAGATCACCAAGAGGCATGCAAGGTGAATGGATGCCAGGCCCGACGGTAGTGATGATGGTACTCTGGCAGAAGGTATGGTGTGTGACACTGTACCCCTAAACTGGAAGCATTTAAACTCATAAACTATCATTAGCTCAGTAAGGAAACAATAAAATTTTTTGAAGTACTCATTTTCACATACTTACAAAATTCAACTGTAAATTATGTATAAATTATTAGAGATATGGAAGCTATTTTGACCCAAAATTCACATATAACAAAAGGCAACATTTAATTAGTTTATAAATCCATGTGAATTTAAAAAATTAATTCCACTTATTCTTTAAAAAATTATCTTTGGTTTTGGACCATAGTCAGCTGTGCTGTGGGCTTTTCCTGTGTGCAGGGGTTACTGCAAGTGTCCAGACACTGTCCTAGTGAGCAAACCACGCCAGCTGAGGGCAAGGCAAGAACTTTAACCCTGACGTCATCTCTCTGGCCTCTCAAAAATATACCTTCTTCTAGAAATGCCAGCCCTTCATACATTGCATGTCTTAGACATGGCCCAAACCAACAAACTCTGCTTCTCCAGATTTTGTCACTAATGTGGTGTCTGTCAGGTTATCAGAAATAAGCAAAACGCATGGGCCAGGAAGGCAGCTCAAGTATTATTTTGTATGTACAGACTTATTGTATAAATAAGTCTGATTTCATTCTTTCTTCTCACAAATATTACCAAATTTTGATCTAAGTTTCATAGAGCTCTCACATGAAATAAACATGCAGGGCCGAGCGATAGCCTAGCGGGTAGGGCGTTTGCCTTGCACGCGGCCAGCCCATGCCGGCCTGGGTTCGATTCCGGCATCCCATATGGTCCCCTGAGCACGGCCAGGAGTAATTCCTGAGTGCAGAGCCAGGAGAAACCCCTGAGCATCGCCGGGTGTGACCCAAAAAGCAAAAAAAAAAAAAAAGAAATAAACATGCGTTTACCAATAGAGGGAGTCAGAGGTTGGTTTAGATAGAGAAAGGAACATGAGTGAATAAATGTCTAAAGTTCTGATACTAACATAGAACTGAGCATTAAATACAGACAAAAAAATGCAAGTGATGGCTTCTAAGTGTATGTAGTGCAACCCACAATGTGTGGGAGAAGGAGGAGAGAGAGAGGAGAGGAGAGGAGATAAAGAACCTGCCATTTAGGCGGGATGTGGGAGGGGGAGGGAATTGGGGACATGGGTGGTGGCTGAGGGGCACTGGTGGAGGGGGGGGTGCTGGAACACTATGTGACCGAAACCCCCAAGCGTGAACAACGTTGTAATTGTATATCTCACGGTGGTATAATAAAATGTTAAATACACTTTAAAAAAATCCTATATACATTCAAATTAATACTTAAACATATTTTAATATTTTAGATTCAATTAAATTATACTAAAACTGTACTTTAATTATATTAAATGATAAAACAATAAAAAAATTACAACAAATAGTTCAGATAGTGCAATATCTATTCATTGGTCCTACTAGGTACATGCCCTAATATAGGTGTGTCACTAACAAACGGTATGATATGCTGAAGCACAATGCTTAAAGCAGCATTACCTGAAGGTTTAACAGATTCTTAGTGTTGTGGTTTTTTTTATTGTCATCTAACATTTTAAAGTAGTTCACTTAAGTGTCTGGAAGCCCAACAACAAAGTCACAAGTTATAAAGTCGGGGCTAAAGAGACAGGATGGAGGCTGGTGCCTGTGCCGTGTGTGCAGCTGGCCCTGGCTGGCTCTAGCGCTGCCTCCACGTTCTCCCAAGCCTCATGGGTGCATCCCTGCGACGGTCTGGAGCCTCTGAATGCAGGTGGGCGTGGTCCTGGGACACCTGCAATGCTGCCAACGCTGCTGCCCTGGAATCCTCTGCACGGCAGGGCCAAACAGCCTTTGGCGTCTTTGTTCTTCGGTGCTCAACTGTTGACCCGGCTGGGGAGAAACTGCTGAGAATCTCAGGTGGGCCCTGGGCCTCCTGAGCAACCAGGAGGAACCCGCCACGCCCCACCCCATGGCAAAATCATTGTTTGATTCTCTTTCTACGTGAAAATGAACATACCTTTTTCTCCAATTCTTCTTTAGCTCTCTGATACATCTGTTCATACTGTGATTTTTCTTTACGGCTACACTAAGCCTTTGCTTTAGTGAGTCTATTGATACCTTCTTGTTGAAACATTCTTCAGTTAAAGTCTTAACCTACAAAAAAAAACAAAGTAAGGTAAGACTTTAAGCAAAGTCATCCTGGTAATTTACTGCATTTTCTGTGACACCAAATGAATGCGTAAATAAGTCTGATTTCACTCTTTCTCCTCACAAATAGTACAAATTTTAATCTAAGGTTCACAGAGCTTGCAAACAAAATGAACATGCTTTCACCAGTAGATAAAATTAAAATTACAGCAAATAGATTTAATAGTACTATATGTATTCATAGGTCATATTAGGAATGCCCTAATATTAGGTGTATCACCTCACAAAGAATGTATTTATCTGTTTGTTTAATCACTGGGCGTCCGCTTACAAGGATGTTCATGAGCAAGTTTCAGTCAATGTCCCAATACCCATCCCTCCACCCATGTACATTTTCCACCACCAGTGTGACACTTTTGCCTCCTGCCACCCCTGCACCGCCAGCCTGTCTCGATGGCAGGCGCTCCTCTCTCTCTCTCTCTCTCTCTCTCTCTCTCTCTCTCTCTCTCTCAATTGTGGTTTGCAACGCAGATACTGAGAGGTGACTGTGTCTGTTCCGTAGCTGCTTTCAGCGGCGCAGTTCTACCCAGGGTGATTATTTCCAGATATCTTTGTCATAGTGGTCCCTTCCCCACGCCAGCTGTCTTTACCAACAAAACGATATTATTGTTACCTAATTATCAAGTTAAGAACTTTTTTCTGAAAATAAAGACACTAGGCGATTGCTCAGGGCTCATTTCTGGCTCTGAACCCAGGGATCACTCTACAATAAGGTGACAAGATGGGGTACCTGGATGGAATTGAGGTTTGGCTGCATACACGGCAAGCTTCTATTTCCTCTCCAGCCCTGAATTTAAGATTTCTTAAGCTAAGGTGGCTCTCTTTTTTTTTTTTTTTGGTCACACCCGGCAATGCTCAGGGTTATTCCTGGCTCTACACTCAGGATTTACTCCCGGTGGCACTCGGGGAAAGGTGGCCCCCTTGATTCTTAATTAAGCCAAGGTATGAACGACTTTCAGTCATACTCTCCAATATCAGCATAATGTGTACTTTCATAATGGAATTAAATCATTTTAATGCCATTACTAGATCCCAACTGGGATGTCAAAAGATCACGTGGCCGCCCACCTACAAGATGGTCAGACTTCTTCGTCAAGACCCTGAAGGGAGAGGTTTGAGGCTCTTCATATTCCTGAATCAACCAGATACCATTGGCTACATTGGCATGTGATAGGGTCCAATGTAAATGTTACTGGTGCCTGCTCAAGCAAATCGATGAATAACAGGATTCAAGTGATCAAGTGAAATAGCATTATATTATATCAAGGAACAATAGAAATTTTATTTTTCAACTTAATATATTAAGTACTTATAAAAACTTATAAGTCTGAAATGACTAGTTTTTAAAAATAAGCAAAATGCATGGGTCAGGAATGTGGTTCAAATATTACTTTGTATTGTCGAAAGTACTAATACCAACCTAGAACTGAGCATTAAATACAGGCAAAAAGATACACATGACAACCCTTAATGTTGTTCTGTAATCCACAATCTGGAAGGGAAGGAAAAGAGAAAGAGATAGAGAGAAAGAGAAAGAAATAAAGAACCTGCCATGGAGGCGGGCTGGGGAGAGAGGGAGGGAACCGGGTCGTTGGTGTTGGTAGATGGGCACTGGCAGAGGGACGGGTGCTGGAACACTGTATGACCAAAACCCAAATATGAACATCTCTGTAATTGTATATCTCACGGTGCTATAATAAAATACTTAAAAGAGTATTACTGTGTATGCGCAAAGGCCCAGAGTTCAATTCCCAGTATTGAATACCCACCGAGTCCCTTCCTGACACCTCGTAGGCACGGTCCCACAAAAATAAAACAGGTAACAAAAATTTAAAAAAAAGCATTGAGAAAATGAGAAGTATTTGTGACTTACGCGCCTGAGTGGTGAAGAGTAAGAAAAAGTTCTTCATGTTTGTCTCACTGAAGATTTTCTCTTTAAAATCAGTCTGAGTTAATAGATTCTTACATTTATACCTCCAAGAAGGAAAGTAAGAAAAAATGCTCTCTCTGGAGTTGAGAACATTTAGTGAATGCCAAAGCACAAGCTGTTTATGAACAGCACAAATAGCACTTAAAAAACTTTTAGTCAGCAAATCGCTGATTTTTATTTCTGAATAGTTCACTATACAGCTGTTTAAACTATAACTACTTAAATGTTCAAAGGGAGAAAGCATAGTTTAAAATTGTGCAAGTACACAAATAAAAGAACTTCTGAGCTACTGTTTATCATTTGTTTCATTAAAATATATACCTGATTCTATTACTACCAATTATGTCTTAAAGCAAACAGAATTCTGAATATCATACCTTTCTTTCTCTTTATAAAGCTGGGTAACCAGTCTCACACATGCAAGAGAAGGTTCTAACACTGGTACCTCCTCCCAAACCCAGCTGTAATCACTTACCTCAGAAATATTATATATTATAAAAATTAAACTACATTAGCTTCTCATGGTATGTTTACAAATATAAAGAATATGTGTGGCTATGTATGCTGTTTGTGGATTTTAAATTCTGAATGGAAAAAACAGTGTGCTTTCAGAGCAAAAGACGTAGATGTCCAACAGGACATGCATCTCATGAATATTTTCTATACATTTATTAAGATTGAGTGTTTGAGTTACAACAAATACTCCATGGGGGATAAAATTTCAATACAGTGAATATAATGTTTGATACCTTCTTTTCCAGAGTTTCTAACATTTCATTAGTGCTCTCATCCTTCCAAATGAAGTTTCTGTCGAAATTTCAGGTCCTCTATCAAATGTCTTTTCATGGTTATATCTCTTTCCATTCTAGACATCCTTAAAAGGAAAAAGAGAATTTTATCAAGAGTAATAGAAATATATTCAAACAATGCTGTTATCTGACACAGCCAATATTGTACTTGCAATTAATTTTTTTTTGGATTCCACTTAGTTTCATTGTCACAAGTAGGTAAGAAAAAACAGGGAGCACTTCAGGAATTTGTGGATCATCCTTGCACAGGGGACATGCTAATCTCCTCTGTGCCGTTCCAATTTTAGTAAATGTGCTGTTGAAGCGAGCACTGCTTACAACTAATTTTAAAAAGCAGTATCCATAGCATAAAAATTTTAAAATAGTAAAATCATTTAAAGACATGTAACACTGCTCTACTGACATTATGAATTATGCAAAATCTATAATCTATTTGTAACTTAGTAACTATAGTAGTATAATATATTAATATGTACTAAAACATAAAAATAGAGCTATAAATTTAAAAGATATATGAGCTTAAAATTATTATACTTAAATTACGTTAGTGCATTGCTAAGAAAAAGCAAAGTAAATAAAGTATGGAATCCTCAAAAATGGACAATGGGGTGGGGCGACAGCAGAGGGCGTGAGGTGCTTGCTCGCCTTGCACGTCCCTGAGCCCTGCTAGGTGATGCCCGAACACAGAGCCAGGAGTAAGCCCTGAGCCCCACTGGGTGAGGCTCCAAAACAAAACTGAACATGCCAAAAAAAAATAGCGTAACACAATTATACAGCAAACAAATGTCTTATGGAAAGGCACTACAATTAAGTATGGCATCTTTTAAGTTAATATCATTTGTGTTTGAACTAATACTTATTTTTAGTGTACCAATCTATCAAGTGTAAATGGTAAATGCAATAACTACTACTATTACTGCAACAATAAAATCATCCTAGCTTGCACATGGTGAGTCCTTCTACGCGCCCAGCAACTGTATCGACCCTGTGCATGCACATACGCACTCAATCCTCAAAGAAAATTATGCAAACCATAAAATCAGGCACAGAGCTAGAAGACAGCTGAGTTCAAAGAATATTATTTTAAAGACTTCCCTGTTAAACAATGAGGAGTACCTTTTTTGTAATTTTATTTTTTATGTTAAAAGAACGCCTGTCTTCAGAAACTCTCAAGCTCATTCGCCAATGTGGCAAGGTGCATGCCTCAGGAGACCAAATGCTAACGTCCAAGCTTGCTAAACGGTGCAGAGAAGTGATAAAAGAAGACCTCAAAGATAGAAGAGCAGAAATACTGGAAGATGCAGCAGAAGCCGGGAAAAGCATTCGCACCGCCCGCCTGTCCTTCGCCAACTAACTATAAGACCAAGATGACTGCCCTCCGACACCCTGATGGATCTATCACGTCTTCCAGAAAGGCAATGGAGAAGATTATCCAGGACTTCTACTCAAATCTCTTTGATAGCCACATCCACCTGCCCACATACCAAATTCCACAGGATGGATATGTCATTCCCAACGTTCTCCCTTCTGAAATCCAACATGCCATCTCGTTGGTAAAGAAGGGAACAGCACCAGGCCCAGACAAAAGTCAGACCCGAACACCTGAAGAATCTGCCATCAGTACTCATCAATACACTAGCTCGGCTCTTCACATGCTACCTGTCCGAATGTAAGGTACCCTCCCAATGGAAAACCAGCAGGACAGTACTACTGTTCAAGAAGGGAGACATTCACAACATCGGCAACTATCGCCCCATCTGCCTGTTGTCCGTCATCTACAAGCTGTTTACACGAGTCATCCTGAACAGTATTGGCAGAACACTAGATGAAGGACAACAATGCGAGCAAGCTGGCTTCCAGAAAGGATTCAGCACAATCGACCATATCCACACAGTAACCAAGCTTGTTGATTATAAACATATAATCAACGACATCAAAACGTGATTTTGTAATTTTGTTATTTTTTGTTTTTTTGTTAAAATTTACAAAAAAGGTACTCCTCTTTGTTTAACAGGGAAGTCTTTAAAATAATATTCTTTGAACTCAGCTGTCTTCTAGCTCTGTGCCTGATTTTATGGTTTGCATAATTTTCTTTGAGGATTGGAGTACAAGATGCCGCTCTGTCTCACGTTCATTGATTTACAGAAAGCCTTTGATTCTGTGGAGACTGAAGCAGTCATCAAAGCCCTAGCCAAACAGGGTGTTCAAAGCCAATTCATCAAGATCCTTCGTGAGCTGTATTACGGATTCACCACCAGAACCTCACCATTCTACAAAGAAGTGATCATTGATGTCAAAAGAGGGGTTCGACAGGGTGATACCATTTCACCAAAACTCTTCAGCGCCACTCTCGAGAACATCATGCAACAATTAGAATGGGAAGGAATGGGAGTGAAGATAGATGGTCGGCAACTACACTTCCGCTTCGCTGATTACATCGTTCTAATAATACCAAACATTAGCCAAGTGGCACAAATGCTGGCTGACTTCGACCGAGAATGTGGAAAAATAGGTCTACAGCTGAATCTAAAGAAAACTATGTTTATGAAAAATGAACTAGTTCCAGAGGAACTAGTTCATTCTCAATGGAACAAACATCTCTGAATGCAGCAGTTATGTGTACCTAGGTCGAGAAGTCAACATGATGAATGACCTAAAGCCTGAGCTGTGCAGGAGGAAGAGAGTGGCATGGAATGCCTTCAAAGGCAGCGAAGAAATAGCTAAAAGGACAAAGAACCTCCGGCTCTGGGCACATCTCTTTGACTCCACCGTTCTCCCTGCAATAACATACGCCTCAGAGACCTGGGCCCCACGAAAGCAGGATGAGAATGCTATTCGGGTCTCCCAGAGAGGAATTGAAAGCGCTATGCTTGGAATATCACGTCTCACTCAAGTGAGAGAAGGAATCGGAGTTCTGACCTCCATCGCTATTCCAGAATCAGGGGCGCTGTCTCGTTTGCCAAGGCTTCAAATATCAGATGGGCTGGACATGTAATGAGATTTGGAGACAACCGCTGGACTAGAGCCGTTACAGACTAGATCCCACGGGATGTCAAAAGATCACGTGGCCACCCACCTACAAGATGGTCAGACTTCCTTGTTAAGACCCTGAAGGAACGGTTTGAGGCTCTTCATATTCCTCAATCAACCAGATGCCATTGGGCTACATTGGCACGTGACAGGGTCCAATGGAAATGTTACTGGCGCCCGCTCGAGCAAATCGATGAATAACGGGATTCAAGTGATCAAGTGATCATATTCCTCAATCAACCAGATGCCATTGGGCTACATTGGCATGTGACAGGTTCCACTGGAAATGTTACTGGTGCCCGTTTGAGCAAATCGATGAATAACGGGATTCAAGTGATCAAGTGATTTTTTATGTTATTATACCACCTTGAGATATACAATTACAAAACTTCTCTGATTAGATTTCAGTCATACAGTGTTCCAGCACCCATTCCTCCAACAGTGCCCATTTCCCACTACTGAAATCCCCGATTCCCTCCCCCTTCCCTCAGCGTGTCTCTATGACAGGCACTTTTCCTCTGTCTCTCTGTCTCTCTGTCTCTGTCTCTCTGTCTCTCTCTCTCACCCTTCTTTTACACATTGTGGCTTGCAATACATACTTTTAGGAGTTATCATGCATATCCCTTTGACTACATTCAACGCTTAGTTCTAGGCTGGCATTACCATTTCCAACAATTATTAGCACTCTGGTCTCTTCTTTTCTTACCTAACCTCTGACTCCACACAATTGCAGTAGACTCCAACTGCTGAAAAGTCCTTATGGTCCATGTTTTGCCTGGCCTTGGATATTGGTATCACAATTTTTTTTTAATATCCCACCAATGAATGCAGTCATTTTGTATCTGTACTTTTCCTTCTGACTAATTTCATTCAACACCGATACTCTCCATGTCCATTCATTTACAAATGGACATTCATAATGTGTACCATTTACAGATACACATTTTATAATTTCATTTTTCTTAACAGCTGTATAGTATTCCAAATGGCCACAAGGCATAAAAAATCCTCACCATCACTAATCATCAGAGAGATGCAAATCAAAACAACAATAAAATGCCATCTCATACCACAGAGACTGCACACATCCAAAAGATCAAGAACAACAAGTGCTAGCATGGATGCAGGGAGAAAGGGACTCCTCATCCATTGTTGGTGAAAATGTTGACTGGTACAGCCTTTTTGAAAACATACAGACATTCCTCCACAAACCAGAAACTTAGTTCTCATTTGACCCAGCAATACTACTCCTGAGAATATACCCTGGGAGCCCAAAAACACATAGCAGAAACACCATCTGAACTTCTATATTCATAGCGGCACTATTTACAACAGCCAGAATCTGGTAACAACCTGAGTGCCCGAGAACAGACTGGATAAAGAGGAGTGCCTTTTAATATAGAAATATACTTCTAGAGTCTGTTTTTTAAAAACTGACTTTTCTCTTCATCTAATATTAGTTTATTATTACCTTTTAGTCAGTTTTACTTACAATACTGTACATAGTTCAACACATATGACATAATTTTAGATCTACACATGTATCCAATTTTCAATGATACACTGGAATTCCATTTAAACAGAATTATACAGTGATATAAGTTATAACTTCTAGTTCAATATATTTAAGAGATCTAGAAAAAAATTAACTTTGAGACAACAGAAAGAACATTTTAAGCTTCTTTATAATAATAAATGCAACATACAAAAATATGTATCTTGAGTCTTACTGTAAATGCAGGTAAGACTTTCATTTTAAATCTTATATGAAGGCTGGGGAAATAATGCATGACTGAGGCCCTGCATTTGATCCCAGTAGTCTAAAAAATCTAATGAATAAAAACATGCTTTAAAAAATTCAATATAAATTGGAAACACCTACACATACATCGCTGACGCAATATCATCACAATCTAAGGATTTCTGTTCATAACCTTTTAAGGTGATCAAATTTATATTTATTTATTCAAAATTTGAATATACTTATTAAAATTTTAATGTTTTGCCTAAGAAGGAAAAGTAACTTTAAATATCTAAAAATTACTATGTCATCCCATGTATGTAACTTTTCTTAACCTTATGAATAACTCACTACTGAGAAAGTGAGAGTAAAGAAGTCTGGAAGGAAAATTTAAGGTTTTAACATGGCTACTGCTTTCTGGCAATAATGTTAAATAGAGCTAAGTGCCACACGGTGGCAGCAAATACAACGTATACAAATATGAAGGACCTACTTCTCATGCATTTCTTTTATGTGTTCTTCTTTGGCTAGGAGTTCAAATTTCAGAGACTTCATATTGGACGACTGCTTAGTGAGTTCGTTTGTTGCATTCTAAAGGAAAAAATAATACATTTAAGTACACTTCTTATCCTTGAAATAGCAGCATAAAATAGCATTCTCATGTAATTTAAATATTTATGGTTATAATTAAAATAAATTAAATGTCTTATTTTAATAGAAATAAGGTAGGACAAAAACTTATACACAACATTATGAAATAATACAAGAACGCATTCATATAGCAACTGCCAAGTGCATACCCAGAGTTTATCTGCAGACTCCAAGGATTAAGAGAGAACTCAACTACTCTCATGGAGAGCAACTGAGCACTTGTGAGCATATTTAGTCTGGTGCAGGTCTCAGTCGATCCAATTTTCAGTTATCTTATTAAGTTATTAAAATTCTTAAAAACACAGACCAGAAGAGCGTTAGGACAGGGGGTTAGGACGTTTGGCATGTATGCAGCTGACCACGGCGCAATTCTGGACACTGCTTGTGATCTGACTAGCCTGAGCAATAGTCCCGCAGTATGGAGCCAGAGTGCAGTCAGCTATGCTAAATGGGCCCCAAAAAGAAAACTGAAAATACTTAAAAAATAAAAAATATTAAACACTATGAGGATTACATAGCTAATGTTTGCAAAATATTTAGAATCAACCTGGCAACAGATAATATATAAAGAACCAGCAATTCAAAAATTTTATCATTCATTATGGACTTAATGGAAGAGGGGGTGCTTTCCCTTTGTTTGGGGGTCACACTGGGCAGTGCTCAGGTCTTACTCGTGGTTCTGTATTCAGGATCACTCCCGGCTAGACCTCGGGAGCAAAATGGGTGCTGGGAATTGAACCTGGGTTGGCTGTATCCAAGGCAAGCATCCTAAATGCTGTACTATCTTTCCAAAGAAAACACCCTACATCCAAGGCACGCACCCTACATGCTGTACTATCTCTCCAAAGTAAGCACCCTACATGCTGTACTATCTCTCCAAGGAAAACACCCTACATCCAAGGCAAGCACTCTATATGCTATACTATGTCTTCAAGGAAAACACCCTACATCCAAGGCAAGCACCCTGCATGCTGTACTATCTCTCCAAGGCAAACACCCTATATCCAAGGCAAACACCCTACATGCTGTACTATCTCTCCAGCCCCAAAAAATACTTTCAATAATCAAGAAGCCAAAGAATCATAAGGATAAACTGGAGTACAATTCAACACAGATTTCATAAAGGACCATAAATCAGACATAAATCATTCACTGGTAGAAATTAGTCTCTAAATATCAAATGAAACCAGAGCCACGAGAGCCTGGCAAGCTACCCGTGGTGTATTCGATATGCCAAAAACAATAGCAATAGTGTAACAATAACTCATTCCCAATAATGGAGATGTTACTGACGCCCACTTGAGGAAATTGATGAACAAGGGGAAAACAAGTGACAAGTGACAAATATTATCTATATAAAGGCAGGTATCATGAACAAAGCCTATTATGAATAAAAGTAAAGGCCAGAGGGGCTGGAGAGATGCTACATGGCAATCGCTTGGCATGCAGCTGACCCATGGGTCAATTCCCTGCACTTATTCTCTGAGCAATGCCTGTGGATCCCAAGCACAAATCTAAGGGAAGCCCCAAGCACTGATAGGTGTAGCCCAAATTGCTCCCCCACAAATTACTCGATCAAACACTCAATCTTACTATGATGGAAACTAAGCTTACTTATGAAATACGAAGTTTTCTTATTAGTAAAATAATCATGAAGTGCATTTTAATCTCTATAGTAGGATCAAATAATATCTCAATGACTTTATGATTTTGTCCTCTATAAGCCTTATAGAGAACTATCTTTTGATAGTTCTCAAAATTTTCATCAAAATTTTCAATTTATACATCTAATTCCACATTTCGGTGATTAACTTTGGGGGTTAGGCCTGGTGATACTCAGAGCTTACTTCCAGCTCTGTGTTCTGGGATCACTCCTGGTAGAGCTCGTGGACCATATGTGGTGCTGGGGACAAAACTGGTGTCAGTCACATACAAAAGCCAAGTGCCTTAACCCCTGTACTAGCTCTAAGATCCTGAATTCCACATTGTAAGAGACAAAACCACATTCAAGCGTTCATAATTATGCAACAACTTCGGATAGAGATCTGTTATTGTATTTCTACTATGCACGCTACAAAACATGATGGCTGAGGCAGTTCTGAAGTTAAAAAATCATCTGAAGACAGTCAAGGAATCATGAAAATTAACTCCAGTGTATTCACCTAAATATCATCAATGAAGCAAAAATGTTTAGGCAATTTTACCCATTTACTTTAAACTTTGTCATGCTTTATCCTATTTATATTATTCCATTTAAATATGACTTAAAAGTATACAATATTTTATTTTGAATTGAAAATATCTGAGTCTCTGACAGACTTGTAGTTTAAAACCTTTCTAAAGTTATAGTTATTCTATTTTTAATACATTCTATGCATTTCCAAACAGAATTTTCTTACTGTGACTTTCATTATAGTTATGGTATGACACACTATTTTTGGCTTTCAAATAGTTATCTTCACTAGAAAAAAAAAAACATTAAGGATAAATTAGGCATTTGTAAGCAGAATGAAATATCCCATTTTTCTTGAAAATTTGCCAAATTAAATAGTTTCATTTAACCTAATGACAGTCTTCATTATAATTTGTGGATAATTTTAATATAATTCCTTGAAAACAGAAGGGATTCTGCTTGTAAAAATCCATAAAATCTACCTTTCCTCTGTTGACTCTTGTTCCTTCCCATCTTTTCTTCCTCCTTATCTATCTCCAACCGACAGCCAAATTCTAATCAACAGCAAATATATACTGCGAAATAATTTTATTCATGTTGACACATTACCTGTCTTCTTGTTAATAAATACTATTATTTTGATTCCCCCTCTATGCTTGGGGTTGGGGGGCTCATTTTTAATGGTGCTTGGGGAACTTGCGGTGTCAATAATCAAACCGAGGTCCCTGCACATGCTCTTAACAACTGAGTTATATCTCAAGTCACATGACCTATTTTAAAGGAATTTATTTAGTGAAGAGAGAAATACAGGGTAGAGAAGAGGAGAGTGGTGATATGGAATAGCAACCATCAGTTTCTGTCACTGCTAAATTCGGGCATCGGGGTGTCTCCTGCTTTGGGGATGCAGTATTGTAGGTCAGGGCACAAGAATTTTCCTTGCTGGGGCTGGAGAGATGGTACAGCAAGTAGGGTACTTGCCTGGCATGTGGCCACCCCAGATTTGATACCCAGCACCCTATATGTGTATGTGTGACCCCAAACCCAAAAAAGAAACCTTCTATGGAGCCAGGATAGCACAGGGACTCAGGCACTATGCGTTACTCATTGGCTGATCCAAGTTTGATCCCCAGTACCACATATGGGTCAGCGGGCATTGGCAACTCTCACCAGAAGTGGACCAATAAAACAAGATCAGTCAATCAATCAATCAGTAAATACCTTACCATGTTTTGGATGAGGTTAATTATGAAATAAACATCTAATTTAGTAGAATTAAGTCCGAATTAATATAAAGATGTCTTTATCCAATAACTTTATATTTTCATGTTTAATAAAATTCATAGTCACCTTTAGTTTACATTGTAACTGCTTAATTTCCAAATCTACGCTCTTTGTAGATGACGACGAAACTTGTATCCGAGGACCTGGTAGCTGCGAGACTTCCTCAGCCAAACTTGTGATTTCTGATGAAGACTCCAATTTCTTTAGTAAGTTTTCTTTCTCTTTCCGCAGTTCAGTCAAATTCAAGTTTAGCTTCTTTTTATGGAAAAAAAATGCTTATGAATGTATTATAAAATTAATCACATTTAATCTATTATCAGCATAAAATCCTACAGTTAAATGACGAAGTAATGTACTCTACAAAAATCATGACTTCTATTAATTTTTGCTTAAGGTTGTAGGACTTATAAAGGTTAAAATAAAATGAACCAGCTGTACACAGAATCCCTTGGCTGGCTGGATTTAGTCATGATGTGGTAGTCCTTTGCCTTCACATATATGTGGTGGTTCCAGAGATTCACGTATTTGGTAACCTTGAGTTCAGGGCTGATATACTTACAGTGAAAGCCAAGCTGGAGCGAGAAGGGATAACAGATGTTAGTTGTTTATTCCACTGGGTGGTTCTTCCTACCTTATATAGCAGCCAAAATGCTTCTCATTTAGCAACATAAATGTTAAGTCCAATTAGCAGAAGAGGCTTATTAGAGATTTAGTTCAAATAAATATTATACAAACAAATTCTTATGCAATTGGCTAATAGCTGTAAACCCTGTTTGTAAATTATATGTATATTTTACTAAACTGGTATTAGAAATTTTAGTAATATAAATTTTACTAAATAACATATTAGTAATTATTTTGTATGAAACGGCATAAAAGACAATGTCTTAATCTCAGCCTTTCTCATCACAGGTCTTTAGTCTGCAGTATGTGACCAAACTATAATGGCATAACAAACAGAGACCCTTAAGAGGATAGCTGCACTACTATTTTATTATTCCAAAGAAGCTTATAATATGGTAGTTCAACATAAGGAACAATTAGAGAAAATGGTATGAAAATCTCTGAGGGGGAAAGTATCTTAAAGAATTATAATTAGAAAGAGCTAACGATATAGTTAACATGTAAATCATATAAAGATGGAGCACAAAAATGTTACTTAAATATTGGTATATTTTAAAAAAGAACTAGAAACTACATCACTAGTCTTTGTGTATTATATAACACATCTGTATTTATATATTATTACATGTGTAATTACATATATATTTGGGAAAGCAGGCATATACTAAGCATGAATATTTAGATAATTTATTAAAAACTAGAATTTTATACATTTAAGATTGAAATGTTTTGGTGAAAATAAAATATATCCATGAAGAAACTATTTATCAACAACAAATTATTTTTGTTTGTTTTTTGGTGGCCATACGCAGTGGTGCGCAGGGCTTATTCCTAGGTCTTTTGCCAGGTATCACTCCTGGCAGAACTTGGGGGCACTTGGGGTGGTAAAAAGATCAAACTCAGGTTGACCATGTGCAAGGCAAGGAACCCACCCTTTGTACTATCGCTCCAGCCTTTCTTTAGCAATCTCCTACCTTTTGAAATAAAGGCGTATTTCTGTGGATTTTTAGGAAATCCTAGTTCATGAATGTTTCAAAATGCACGTAATACTTCCACAACAATTTTTAAAACCTAAAAAAAGATCCAAGCTTAAAGCCACCTCTTTATCCAGTTAGTTGTCAAGATCTATAAATAATATAACGTTCCTAATATTTACTCTCCTCTGCCACTTTCTCAATGAAGACTTATTATCCCACGAACACAAGTGAATTAGCTCTTCTCGTCCCCACAACCTTTCCATACTTGAGAACATTTATACAGTTTTCTAATAGCGCTGCTGGCGTTATTTCCCTATTCAGAAAACCAGCAGGGATTGCTTTCTTGACAGAATAAAGTTCAGATGTTTGTGGTTATAACCTGACCAAGATTTAACTTGAACTTGTGTTTCAGTCAGACATAACCTATAGTCAAGCTTGCCTGTTTTCCTCTAAACTTGCCTGTTTCCTGTCTGCCATTTGTACACCAGTAATTCAGCACAAGGTGGTTTTTTTTTCTGATGAAACCTCTCATGCTTAAAGAGTAGTTTAAATTTCCTAATTTAGGAAGTTTCTCTGTACTGTTCATTTTGAGCCACACCCAGTTAGGTGCTTGGGGGTTATACTTGTTTTTGGATCAAACCTGGGCCTCCCAACAAGCAAAGCATGTGCTTGAACCCACAAAGCTATCTCCATGTTTCTATTCTAGTTTGGGGCGTTATACTTGGGGGTGCTTAGGGGTTACTTAGAGTCCCTCTTCAGCAGTGCTCGAGGGATCATACAGGACTGGGGCAGAACCAGGATCTCCTGCATTCAAAAACCGTGATCCAGTAATATCCATGCGCAGATATGATTAAAAGTTTAGAATGGAATTTAAAATGCCACATTATTATAATTTTTATATTCCTATTAGAAATAAAATGTACTTAGCCTCAGTGTCCAAAGGATAAAACTGGATAAAGAAACAGTGGTACATATGCACAATAGCATACTACCCGACTAGAAGAAAAGACAAAGATATGCTGCTACTCAATGGATTTGGAGAGCATCAAGCTCAGCAAAGTTAGTCAGAAGGAGAAGGACACATAAAAGAAAAATCTCTCTCACATGTGGAAAACAAAGAAGCATAGCAAGGGGCTAACATAATATCCTTTTAATTAGAAGCTTTTATTCCTTTGATCCATTTACAGTGATGCTCGGGGGACTCCCAGGACCCCGAGATGCTGGGAATCAAACCTGGGGTCCTGTATGAAATAATGTGCCCCAGCCCACTGAACCACGGCCCAGCACGCCACAATATTAAAACCTGACATCGGTGAACGTGAGAACTGAGATCTCTATTGATTTATGCAGTTAGTTATTCTAACTGAGGATCACAACATAATTAAAAAGATGGAAGTTTACAAATAGGCATGTCATTATTTTACTATAACATTGACTTATAAGTGCAAACGCCGAAATAAACCTCTCAGAAGCTGTAGGAAGAAGCAAGGAGACTTAGTTCTTTGGGAACTAAGTAATTTCTGAGCTAACTACTTAGTTCTTCAGGAACTGTAAGCAGAACTCTACAATGACCCTGAAGGACCTAGGGTCCTTGTATAACATTTCCCATGTATATGAGCTTCTGGAGTGGTGCTACAGGGTTCTAAGGAAGGTTCCAGGAATTGAGAATGATCCTTCAAACGGCAAGCAATGAAACAGAGATGACAGTCCTACAGCCATAAGGAGCTGAGTGTTTCCAGCAAACACAAGAGCTTGAGAGAAAAGCCTGAACTCCACGGAGGGCAGCCTGGCTCACACAGCTTGTGATTCTCTGAGCTGGACACCACCTAGTGGTGGCAGATTCTGGGCCCATGAAACTCTGCCGGAATGAAGCTGTACTGGCATCCCGTCTTTCTCCAGCCTGCGCCGTAACTGCTCTTTTTGCAAATAACGCAGTTTCTTTTTTACAAGAACCTTGCCCCATAAAAAAAATCATGACTTCTGAAGCCTCAGGTGATGGTTACCATTTCTTAAACAATAAAGTATTTCAGGCAGAGACTGGCAAGCTACCCATGTCGATTTGATATACCAAAAACCAGTAACAATTATAGACCTCATTCCCAGGACCTGAAGGAATGGTCTGAGGCTGTTCATGTTCCTGGAGTGAGCAGATGCCCTTGGGCTACACTAGCATGTGACAGGACGTATGGAGATGTTACCGGTACCGGTTAGAGCAAATCGATGAACAACGGGAAGACAAGTGATACAACTGAAAGTATATCTTTTTTTTTTTCACGTTCATTGATTTTTTTTTTATTTTTTTAATTTTTTTTATTTTTACAATTACAAAGATATACAATTAAAAAATTCATATTTGGGTTTTGGTCATACAGTGTAGCAGCACCCATCCCGCCACCAGTGCCCATCTCCCACCACCAACGCCCCCGGTTCCCTCCCCCCCCCCCAGCCCTCCTCCATGGCAGGTTCTTTTATTTCTTTCCATTTCTCTATCTGAAAGTATATCTTAATTAAGGAGTTTGCATTTTTATGACATAGTGTTATTACATACTTAGTGTAGACTGTGGCATACTATAAACAGAACTTATATGTAGTGAGAAGCCAAAAATTTGTATTCCTCACTTTATTGCCATATTGACTATTGTAGTGGCTAGTAACCAAATTCACAGGTGATCTAGGGTGTGCCAGTGTACTGTTTCTAAGTTTTGCTAAATTTATACTAATTTTTATGGAAAACTACCGAGTCCTGATACTGGAAAATTAGACCTTATTGTGAGCCTCTGCCTGGTTTGCTTATTGCCACCCTTCACAAGTGCTCCAACTTGATTTACTCTCCAAACCATACACTCTAGTTTAATTTTGTTTACTTATAATTTTGTGTTAATAGTCTTTAATGCTTTTAGTAATTTTTTCCCTGTGCTAGCAATATAATGAACTTACATCAGCTCTTCATTTTGCAGTTGGTCAAGCAAAAAAAAATTCCTTACAGAAATCTCCTTTTTACTGTTCTTATTAGTAACTGACGAACCCCAAGACCAGGTAAAATATGCCTCCCTTAATGACCTCTCGCCACTTACTTCAGGGAGATTTAGTCACAAATGTTTTCTTCTGGGAGTCTAAGATAGCATGCCCTTGGAGATCTCAACAGAAAGCACCTGAATTCGAACTAGCCTCAGAATCTACCATTCAGTACTTTTGGGGTATCCGGGGGTGGAATGGGGACTGGGAGGATTTAGGGTTATACATGATGGTGGTCAAGGCTATCGTCTGTCTCTGAGCCAGGGATCACTCCTGGCAGTGCTTGGGGACTATATGTGGCCCCGGGGTTCGGCATAGCAAGGGACTAACATAATATGCTTTTAATTAGAAGCTTTTTATTCCTTTGATCCATTTACAGTGATGCTCGGGGGACTCCAGAACCAGAGTTGGTCACATGACAAGTGCCTTATCCCCTGTATCTCTGGCCTTTCATTCATTTTTTAAAAAAAGACTGTGCAAAAAATGTCATAATCCTGGCTATTAGGTAGTTACCAGAATATAAACTAAAATACATAATTGTAAAAGAACCAGAAAGTCCTATTAAGGACATGAAGAGATGCCCAAGAAATGGGTATGCATTCAAATCCTGTCTGAGAAAAGGTGGTTGGGACTAGTTTGGTTTCATATCTCTCTCCTGATTTTATTTGTTTTTTGGGTCACACCCGCGACACTCAGGGATTACTCCTGGCTCTTTGCTCAGGAATTACTCATGGCGGTGCTTGGGGGGACCATATGGGATGCCGGGATCAAACCCCGCTTTGGCTGCGTGTGAGGCAAACACCCTACCCGCTGGACTATCGCTCCGGCCCCTCTCTCCTGATTCCTAACATTCAGAAGTAAATTACCAGAATGAAAAAACAGGGTCCATATAAAGAATGAAGTAGCTCAAGTGAAAAAGCAGTAAAGAAGTTGGGTGGTGAAATCATCTAAAATTGTTTCCACAATCACCCCATCTCTACATTTTTACATGTAGTATAATCTTGAAGTTTCCAACGCAATAATATTTGGTATCTGCCTATTTTAATGCATAATGCTAGCTGAGGTACATGTAAAGAAAATTGCTTTGGAGGATTCAGGCTTAGTTTAGGACCAGTACTCTAGGGGAGATAAACATGGCTTGGTGTGGCTCTTCGCCTCAAATAAGAAACTAATTCTGACCTGTCTTGTATTCTGGTCAGTAGCCGTCAAGGATGATTCAAGTGGACTGTTCAGTTCTCCATGTTAACTTTTACCACTGGGCCAGAAACTTAATAAACCATTTTCTTTTCTGCTTTTTGAAAATGTTTTTGTTATAACTGTGGAATTTAAAAATCAGAAAACTGAGTGTATTAAGGGGGAGTGAATGAACCAAAAGAGCCCAATGGACTGCAATGAATTGACATCTTAGTAGTGGGTTGGTCTGAGAGTGCTGAACCTCCTCCCCAAACAACAGGAATCTCCATAATGTTTTCACAGAGCCAAATAGTCCGCATTCCTACATGCAAGGAACAACGGCTCCTTTGCCACTTCAGCCTGCTCGCACAACTGTCTGAGAAGTCTCGATACAGGTCATTCTTACTAGTGTGAGAAGAGATAAGGGGCCAGAGGTAGAGTGGTTGTTGCTTTTTTTACCCTTGTGTTAGTGTATTCCCTCCCCCTTCCCATAGCCTGCCTCCATGGCAGGTTCTTTATCTCTTTTCTCTCTCCCTCTCTCTCTTTCCTTCTCTTACATATTGTGGGTTGCAACATATACACTTAGAGGCCATCATGTGCATTTTTTTGCCTGTATTTAATGCTCAGTTTTAGGTTGGCATTAGTAGGGCACTTATCTTATATGTGGCTGACCCTGCTTCTGCCTCTGGCACTGCATGAGCCCTGCCATCAGTGATCCATGAGTCTAGAGCCAGAAGTAAAGCCCTGAGCATCTGAGGGAGTTTCCCAAACACTAAAAAGAAAAAATTGCAACAAGGAAATGACTAAAGAGCTAAGCTTTGACAAGAAAGAGAAGTACTTTTAAAATAGTGAAATTAAATGGTTTTCTTCGGTTGTAAGGAGAAAAATAATGTAAAAACTACTTCTTTTTAATTGAAAGGAAGTATTTTACATTTTAAAAAAGTAGATTTTAGGCCATACCCAGAGATGATCAGGGCTTACTCCTGGCTCTATACTCAGGGATTACTCTTGGTATTGGGGTATATGGGATGCCAGAATTGAACCTGCTTCTTTGAGTGTAAGTCAAGCACTCTATCCACTGGATTATCTCTCTGCCCTCTACTTTTCTTAAGTTGATACTTAGACTTTTAAGTTATTAGATCACATTTTAACAGGTAACACTTTAGAACGCTGTGAATGAAGAGTGGTCAGAAACAGTTAAAACTAATAGAAAAAGTAGTAACATTTCATCATTACTGCCAGCAGCATTAAATGAGGGTGAGAATTATATGTCTAGGGATTGTTGTTGCTTTGTGTATTATGTTTAACATGACCACAGTTGCCTGAAGAAATATAATTATAAAGCATCACTATCTCTCACAATGGAGTTCTCAAACACTTTTATGATATTTCGTATTGCAAAAATGAGAAATTTTAACAAGTATTGATAATGATCTACCCGCACGGCAGAGCCTGGCAAGCTACCCGTGTCATATTTGATATGCCAAATACCAGTAACAATTATAGACCTCATTCCCATGACGTCATGGAATGGTTTGAGGCTCTTTATGTTCCTGGAGCAAGCAGGTGCCCTTGGGTTCTACTTGCATGAGACAGGTCATATGGAGATGTTACTGGTGCCCGCTCGAGCAAATCGATGATGAACGGGAAGACAGTGATACAGTGATACAGTGAATGCTAGCTGAGATACATGTAAAGAAAATTGCTTTGGAGGATTCGCTTAGTTTAGGACCAGTACTCTAGGGGAGATAAACATGGCTTGGTGTGGCTCTTCGCCTCAAATAAGAAACTAATTCTGACCTGTCTTGTATTCTGGTCAGTAGCCGTCAAGGATGATTCAAGTGGACTGTTCAGTTCTCCATGTTAACTTTTACCACTGGGCCAGAAACTTAATAAACCATTTTCTTTTCTGCTTTTTGAAAATGTTTTTGTTATAACTATAAAATCTGAAAATCAGAAAACTGATTGTATTAAGGGGGAGTGAATGAACCAAAAGAGCCCAATGGACTGCAATGAATTGACATTTTAGTAGTGGGTTGGCCTGAGAGTGCTGAACCCTCCTCCCTCAAACATCAGGAGTCTCCATAATGTTTTCACAGAGCCAAATAGTCCGCATTCCTACACGCAAGGAACAACGGCTCCTTTGCCACTTCAGCCTGCTCGCACAACTGTCTGAGAAGTCTCGATACAGGTCATTCTTACTGGTGTGAGAAGAGATCAAGGGCCAGCGGTAGAGTGGTTGTTGCTCTTTTTACCCTTGTGTTAGTGTACAAAGAATATTAGGCCAAAAGATTAGACATTACTTATATTGTAATCCATGTTACTTCCAAAAGGAAAGAATTAAATTTAAGTTTAAAAACACTACTGAAAGTTTAGAAACTGTAGTCATGTATAAAGATGGATGGAGGGCCAACAGCACAGTTTCTGAGAAGTGTATGGGGAAACCGAGGCTAGAGAAGACAAGAGAATTCTCCAGGCACATCTCTTTGACTCCACCGTTCACCCTGCGTTAACATACGCCTCAGAGACCTGGGCCCTACGAAAAGCAGGATGAGAATGCTATTCGGGTCTCCCAGAGAGGAATCGAAAGAGCTATGCTTAGAATATCATGCCTCACTCAAGTGAGAGAAGGAATCCGGAGTTCTGACCTCCGTCGCTATTCCAGAATCAGGGACGCTGTCTCGTTTGCCAAGGCATCGAAAATCAGATGGGTTGGACAAGTAATGTGATTTGGAGACGACCGCTGGACTAGAGCCGTTACCGACTAGATCCCACGGGATGTCTAAAGATCACGTGGCCATCCACTTACAAGATGGTCAGACTTCCTTGTAAAGACCCTGAAGGAACAGTTTGAGGCTCTTCATATTCCTGAATCAACCAGATGCCATTGGGCTACATTGGCACGTGATAGGTTCCAATGGAAATATTACTGGTGCCCGCTCGAGCAAATCGATGAATAACGGGATTCAAGTGATCAAGTGAAGTGTGATCAAGTGATCGATTCCAGGTTGGGGCAGGTATCAGCTTCTGAAAACTCAATGAAAACCCAAGTGTGAGATTAGGGTTATTGCAAGTATGCAATGATGGACTCTCATGTTTTATTTATTTTTTGAAATCTAAAAGTAAAACAGCAATCATTAAGTGAGAATAACCATTTTATTTTTAGATCACATAATATTAAATCTTAAATTCTATATATATATAATAAATACTGAATAAGGTTATTTCATGATGAATACATAAATAAGCCCATTTATATTCTGCAATCAGATTTTCCTGATTCACACAGAGCAGCAATTTTAAAATATTAACATGATTAATAATTAGATTTGGGTCCGGAGCGATAGCATAGTGGTTAGGGCATTTGCCTTGCACGTGGCTGATCTGGGTTCGATCCCGGCATCCCATATGGCCCCCGAGCACCGCCAGGAGTAGCTCCTGAGCGAAGAGCCAGGAGTAACCCCTGAGCATCACTGGGTGTGACCAAAAAATTATATAATAATGTTACCAGAAGCAAAATATATTTGAAAATATATTTCAAACTATATGTATAAATTAAATAGACAAAAACTTCCTAGAAACTTAATGACATTGCTTTCTCATATGAAGTGATTTAAGCAATATTCTTTCACTGGGAATATTATTCCCTTACAGGAGTAAATCCGAGAGAAGTGACATTCTGTATGTTGTCCACACAGCATGGACAAAACAAAAGCACAGTCACTTAATTAAAACATTATATCAATTACAAAGAAAATTACATGGGTTTCTAGGTCACTAGCAGAATATTTTCCATAAAAGTGCTTACTTACAAAGATAAATAGTTCAGATTAGTAACTCTTTCAAATTAGTAACAAATGTTTTGAATTTAAGAGTTTATATTACAGGATTCTTGGAAGCTTCAAGAAAAAACTAAAATCAAAACCCATCATCCCTCATCTCCCAAAAGAACAAAATCTGAAAAAATATCCAAAACTGTAATAAAATGAAATTATTTGTATAACAAAAATTCTCATAAAAAATGCACCGAGTTACTCCATAACTCATTTCTAAACTATTATCTGACAAATGAGTTATTAGAAGCCTAGAGTATGTTTCACAAAATGTCAAGCCGAATGAAGGTAACATAGAGGACTTTTTCCCAATGCTTTTGCTTGTAGTTAGACTTCAGTAGCCTTCAGAGACCATTAAGTACCCTTTGGCTAATTGGCCGATGGTAGATTAATCCTCTTTTATTCTAGCAGCACTATTTTAACACCCTTTACACTCTGTCAGTGCAGTGTCTGAATGACAAAATAATATTGTGCATGAATAATAAGCAGAAAAGTTAAATTAACATTTCATGTTTCACATGCCATACCTATGTGTCAGAAGAATTTCTTTTTTAAGTCACTGACATTCAACTTTTTAAAACAATCTCATGTTGACATCTTATTGAGGTGAATCTTCCTAATTACTGCTAATTGCTTATCAAGAGAAAAGTCCTGGTGAAGTGCAGTTGTCTTGTAGAGATGAACTCGCTCCACTGTGCGCAGTTAAGAGAAAGCAGGACACTTAAGGTGCTACTTTGTTATAGGGCATACTAAATACGGTCTGCAATTAACAGAGCAGTTTCTCTTTTATGGGAGTGGATATGCCAATCTGTCTTGATGGGTTCAAATTAGACTTTGTCAAAGAAATATGGACATATCCATGTGGATCAAGACTATGCTGCTCCCAAAATCATTTATAAGGTGCAAAATTCATTGAATATACTTACATTTTATAAATAAATTCTAGCTAAATTCCAACGACATATTTTTAAGTATGTCTGGATGTGATTGGATATGATTTCTGAAATGAAAATCAACACTATTTTGAAATTTAATTGCTTAAAATAGTTTACTAGTACATGAACTTCCAAAACAGCTCAAATATTGAAGGTATTTGCCGTTATCTTTGTTTTATTGATGTTCTGACACTATAGGAACTTACAATAAATAGTAGTCTATATAAGTCTAGCAATATATAGTGTTTCAAAATAATGCTATTTACTTTGCTTGGGGGCCACTTCTAGCAGTGTTTAGGGCTAACTACTGGCGTTTTTTTTTCTTTTTTGCATTTTGGGTCACACCCAGCAATGCTCAGGGGTTACTCCTGGCTCTTCACTCAGGAATTACTCCTGGCGGTGCTCAGGGGACCATATGGGATGCCGGGGATCAAACCCAGGTTGGCCACGTGCAAGGCAAACGCCCTACCCACTGTGCTATTGCTCTGGCCCCTTACTACTGGCTTTGTACCCAAGGGATTACACCTGGCAGGCTTGGGGGACCATTTGGGGTTTAGGGTGCCAGAGATTGAACCTGCATTAACTGGATGCAAGATAAGCACCTGTCCATTGTGCTATCCAGGCTCTCTCTCTCTCTCTCTCTCTCTCCAGTCTCTCACTCTCTCACTCTCTCTCACTCTCTCCTCTCTCTGTCTTGGTTACACCTACCTAAGTTTTGGGGTTACTCCTGGCTCTGCACTCACAATTCACTCCTTGTGAGGTTCAGGAGACTGTGCCAAGTTTTCAGCCCAGTTACAAAGTGCAAAGCAAGAACTTTACATTTTGTACTCTCTTTGGGCCAGTGTTTTATTCTTAAAATAAATGATTAATTTTCAGCCTTTACATGATCTATTAAACAATTATTTAGGGTATCCTTTCCATGTGAGTACCACCTTACTTTCACTCCACAATTTTCTCTATGAATAACTCCATTATAATTCCACTTGATCCATTTTCTCCTTTTACATTCTTCTCTGATGTAGTACTAGAAATGCCTCAAAATATTTACATCAGATTTTTAAAAGTTAACTCTTTCAACTGAGTTAACCCATTCATTATACAACATTACACTCCTATTTAAAGTCAAATCTTGAAAATTTGCAGAAAGTGTGATTTTGACCTGATTAATTGAACATTTTATTGTTGCTAGTATTGGCCTCCTCAGCAGTACTCAGGCCTCAGATCCAACCACTGAAGTACTTAGCCCAGCACTGCAAGCCTGGAATTTCATTCTTAGGCCTGGCCATACAGTGAGGCTTGTGCAGTGGTGCTGGGGACGTTAGAACTAGCCTGTCAGTGTGTGGGGCCACCAGGACTATCACTGGCAGGACTCAGGAGAAGCACTGTTAAGAGACTGAACTCAGAGTCTTACATATGCCAAGAATGACCACTCTCAATAAGCTATTCCACCAATTCCTAGGTGATCATTTTATAAATATCTGCACTAAGACTTTTTATTAATTTGGTAAAATAATTCATATATTAATGACTTCTTGTCAAAGTGACTTATACAGTTCACTGGATTTTATCTCGAGTACAAAGATTATCAATTTCTACATTATTTATTTGAACCTGTTTTCCAATGTTTACATATCTACATCAGTATACAACAAATCTTATTGTAACAACACTAAAATATCTGCCTATGAACATCTGTTATCGTTCCCATTTCTCAGTCTCATTCTAATCAGCATTCTGTAACAGTGGCCACTCTCTTCTGCTCACTGCTCCTTTCCCCTCCTTTTCCTCCAGCTCTCAGCTAGTCACACCTTTCCCTGGCCTTCTGCATTGGCCCCAATTCTAAAGGCAGGGCTGGGGGGTTGAGACGGGGGTAGGACTCATAGCTGATACTTCTCTTCTTTTGGTAATGCTTCCCCAGTCTCATGACATTAACAAATTATGACCCAATACTTGTAACTATCAAAACTACATCCTCTATCATGCTGAGTGAAATTAGGCAGAGGGAAAAGGACAGATATAAAATGACTGCATTTGTCTGCGGGATTCAAAAAAAATTGTATGATATCAATATCCAAGACCAGGCAAAACATGGATCAGGAGGTCTTGTCCGTGGGTGGAATCTACCACAAGTGTGTGGGAGTCAGAAGTTAGGTAAGACAGAAAAAAGGAACAGTGTACTAACAATTGCTGGAACTGATAATACCGCCTAGAACTGAGCATTGAATGTAGGCAAAGGGATATACATGATATCCTCTAAATGTATGTATTGCAAGCCACAATGTGTAAGAGAAGGGGGAGAGAGAGAGTGGAGAGAGAGAGAAAGAGAAAGAAAGAGAGAGAGAAGAGATAAAGAATCTGCTATAGAGGCAGGCTGGCGTAGGTGGGAGGGAATCAGGAGACATTGGTGGTGGGAAATAGGCACTGGTGGAGGAATGGGTGCTGGAACACTGTATGACCAAGACCCAAACATGAGCATCTTTGTAATTGTACATCTCATGGTGGTATAATAATTTTTAAAAAAAAAACCCTACATCCTCTAACCAAACTCAGTCATTGACTTTAAATTTTACAATATCCTACTGCTCATTTGTTTCCCTCACTGCAGGGACAAATCAGCATTTGACTGTAATGACAAGATTTCATTGATTTTTTTTTAATCATATAGGGTTTTACAATCCTTTCTTTTTTAAAAAAAGCAAGCAAACTTATATGGATATTTGTTATATTTTAACCAAATTTCTTATGTTTTTCCCAAATTAGCTCTCCTCCCTCCCAATACAGACCTACATGCACTGTCATCCGCTTTCTTGTTGTTTTCATTAGAATCCTGACAAAGCACCTTAAAATTGACCTCTCTGACATTATCCTATGATTGGTCATCAAACTCAGTGACTTGTACCACTATACCATCTTTGTTTTTTCTTTCTATATTAGGAATGACGAAATCCTTACGATCTTTCACCTAGATAAACCATATCTTAGAGTCGTTCGCATTTAAACTCCCATTTTCTCAAACTTTAGTCTTGGTCCTCACTGTACCTGAGAACCACATGACAGTTCTTAGAAACTGAAAGGGGTGGCAGGACCTACAAAAATTCAGGTTCAGGGGACGGAGCGATAGCACAGTGGTAGGGCATTTTCCTAGCAACTGGCAGACCCGGGTTCGATCCCCAGCATCCATATGCCCCTCCCGCCCAGCACTGCCAGGAGTTATTCCTGAGTATAGAGCCAGGAGTGACCCCTGAGCATCACTGGGAGTGGGGGAAAAATTCAGGTTCAACTTGTTTAGGGTAGGGTATTGGAATGGGAATTTTTTTTAACACCCTCCATTCACCCCTCACCAGAAAAGAATAGCACGGAACTAAAGGAGAGGGTCATAGTTATTCCAGATTACTCACTATTCTCAGTAAACTACTTTCTCATATTTACAGTCATTTCAAACGTTCCTTTTAATGGTTTTGTTTCAAACATACAACTTTAAATTCAAACTAAGCTTTAAGTGTAAGCCCAAATACCACCTTCAAAGATTCTAAGTGCTAGTTTCTGTCTACCTACTACAAATAGTACATATTTATTACCTACTACAAATGTACATATTGTACATATGTATATACACAATACTAATCATATATGACATATTCATATATCAATATTTTCCTATCCTTTCATAGAAAGATCCAACTCTCCTATTAGTATTTTGCAAATGGCCAAGATAAAGATAATATTGCATTCATTGTTGAATATCCCTTCTTAGTGTGTTACATATGTCAGGTACATGAAATTTAACTGCAAAAAACCAAAAACACACATAAAGCCAGTATTTTAGGCATCCAGGATACAATTCTATAAAACAGATATGTAAATATCACAATAATCTAATAAGAGAAACTCAAACTTCTTGATTGTAGTCATGTTAAATTTTCAGCAAGCTCACCTATGTAAAAATATGTCAATAAAAAGAATGTGAAGTACAAAGAAAATAAGATCTTATAATACTGGTTCCTTATACTAGAAAATATTTTTAAATCATATTAAGTAAATATAAATCTCTAGAAGATGTTATTTAGATCGCATTTTCTTATCTGTATGTTTCTGTGGTAAGATCAAAGTGACTCAGAGCAGAATCTGAATTTAGAGTGCCGTGTTCTAAGTGATAATAATAGTTCCTTTCAAAGTCTAATGCAAGACACAGACATTCTATTAACAAATATCACTTGGTTCATCTACAAGATAGGACATAAGAATAAGACAGTCACGTCCAATTCCACATGGATTCTCATCTTAGATCCTGGTTTTTGCACAGTTTACCTTGCGAACATGATCCGAGTGACATTTCACAAATTCCTGGATAAATGTTGCTACACTCTGCTAGGAGAGAGACAGGCTGTGTCATGCACAGATCAATAATAGCACTGTGTTTCATCAGCCTCAAAATCAAAAGTGCTTCATCTGGCAAAAGCCATGGCCCTAGAGAATCTGACATATATAAACTGAAAACCCTACAAAGAATGTGTACTGCACAAACGATTGGGGTAAGATAAAGAAAGGCCGTATGTTAGCAATGAAATACAATAAGAAAGTTTTCTGCTTCATTATTACTAGAGATATGAATACAGATCACAAATATGGTAATCAACATTTTAAAAATTCAGTAATTCTTGACATAAAAACACTAAGTCCTGTACAATGAAACACCTATCTTTTGGAGTGTTACATAAATACATATATACCAAAGAAAACCATACATTTAGGATATCATATGCATCATATGAATGTTTCTAATTTAACTATATTAAAATATGTTAAATTCAACATATACACAAATGTTTTATGGAGAGCCATAAAATGTGATTCTTTTAGAATTACAGAGTTTTAGCCATAAGAGACAGATTTAGCAGTTAATATACTCAGTGTTTAGATGTTACATTCGTCCAAAAACTCAAATCATTTGTCCATAATTATTTGCTGTTTATGTTTTGTTCCTTTTTAATTCCAGAGTCTGACATTTGGCAAAAGCCCTTGATTTGTGTCTTGATTAAACTAATGAAAGATTAACTGGTTAATGAAATTGGGCAAAAAGATTAAGGAATGTGAAAATTCAAATTCTAAAAAATTAACCTGCTTAAGGCAATTTTTTACCTAAAGTTCCTGAGACCAAAATCCGTAGTTGTAGAACTTAGCTGTATCTGGTTCAGTGCAGAGAAATTAATAATTCACTAACATACCAAAATAATGATATCCAATAAAAATTAACCAAAGTTTATATTTCTTGGGACAAGAGAGACAGTACAGCAGGTAAGGCACTTGACGAGCACACAGCCAGCACAGGTTGAATCCTCAGCACCACAAAACGGCCAAGAGCTGGACAGAAGTGAGCCCTTTGTACCGAGCCTGGAGCAAGCCCTGAGCACTGTTAGTGTGGCCCCCATATCTACATACAGAAACATATATATGTATTTCTACAGCAGTTCATACTTATATTACATATATGCTGAAAGATCATATTTGAATTCCAGGCAGTGGTGATACTGTATGAAAGTCTGGTTTCCAGATTATATTTGTAACGCATCATCTTTCAGAAATATTATCAAGTCTCCTCTGCGAGCATGAAATCCTCTTGTTTTTTGATACTGTTATTAATAGAGACAAATGGCCTTTCGGGATTAAAAAGAAATACCCTCTTCCTTTAGAAAATATGTGGAGGTCAGGGTTCTGAAAAGAATTATATTTATAGTTATAAGAAAGGCTACGTAAGTGAATGGATCAGTAGGATTTACAACATTTTGTTCTCCTAGAAGGCATCAGACCATTAAAATTATTATCTCTTATTATAACTATACTATCCAACAATTTCATGATACTAATGTTTTAGATATTTATTTGGTTCCTCAATGCATCAAAAATTTCCATTTCATCATTGTGAATAAATATTAAATCTTGACCTAAGTGTATCTACTCTTCCATTTTTTAAGTCTCAAACTGATTTTCTATTTCCTAGGTACAAATACTTGTAAGATACTTTCATTTATATGCCAAATTGCCATCTCAAACTTAGTAGATTAAACGTTATGCTAAACTTAGAAAAGGTTGAAAATATAAAAGTTTCTGGGAAATATTGCAGTGCGGAAGAGCACATAAGACAGAATTTGGGTGTTGTTCTAGATTTAGAAAGATGTGCAGGGGCCAGAGCGATAGCCCAGCGGGTAGGGCGTTTGCCTTGCCTGCGGCCGGCCTGTGCCGGCCTGGGTTCGATCCCCAGCATCCCATATGGTCCCCCGAGCACCGCCAGGAGTAATTCCTGAGTGCAGAGCCAGGAGTAACCCCTGAGCATCGCGGGTGTGACCCAAAAAGCAAAAAAAAAAAAAAAAAAAGATGTGCAGAACAAGGAAGATTTTCTGAAAATTTGATAAACATTTGCATTATTATATTGCATAATCATATTTCATATTTCTGATAAAACAGTCAGCATATTAAGTTTTATTGGAAATGTACTAAGCTCAATTATGCAAAATTCTGTGAATATCAACAACTATGAATTATGGTTTTGCCCCAGAACTACACATATGTTAAAAATGAACTGAATAAAAAAAAAGAATAAAAATATGAACTGAATGCAAAACAGGTGTAAATAAAAGTTAGGAGTTCAAAGTTAAAATCAAGAGATTGATTTAGGTCATAATATCACCGGTTTAGTGCCCTGGTCTTGGGCAATTTGTTTTACTTCTTTTTTTATTATTTTGTTTTGTTTTGTTTTTTGCCCATGCCAGCAGTGCTCAGGGCTTACTCCCAGGTCTGCACTTAGGGATCATTCTTGGACTGGAGGGACCATATGGGATGGCAGGGATTGAACCCGGATGCACTCCATGCGAAGCAAATGGCCCACCTACTGTACTATCACTTCAATCAGTTTTCACGTTTTAAAGCCTTAATTACCTCACATATGAGGGTATCTTCCTTGTGGGACTGATATAAAGAATTAAAAAAATATCGAGAATATCGTGAATACTTCTTAATATAAATGATACCTATCATTCTGTGAAAGAGACTAATAGCACGGCGGTTAAGAGCACACAATCTAAGATCAGACAGCACTGACTTTGTGACCCTGTACGGCCATTTATATAACCTTGGGCACTTACTCCCTCTACCTCATTTTCTCTACTTAGGTAACTAGATCACATCTAACTCCTCCAGTGTCTGGGTTCACAAGCTAAAAGCAAAATGCTTATTTAGCATAAGAACCAGCATTAACAGAGATGGCCCCAGGACACAACACTAATTTAAATAAATCAGAGTAAGATAAATACCAAATAATTACACCAACATGATAGAATCTACAACACAAAACCAAAGCAAACAAATTCATAGTTAAAGAAAACAGATTTGGTGATTGCCAAGAGGTAGAGAAATGACCAGGATGAGAAATCTTAGAATTTGTGGGAGAAGAAGCCAAGACTGACTGAAGCACCTAGCAGAGAAAAAGGCAGGGCCTTGGGAAATGAGAAAATGTTCCTTAGAATGCTTTAACTAATAGAAATGTTCTTGTTTGGACAGACAAGGATTTGAAAAAGATTGTCAGACTCTATTTGAATCAAGGTAGAGGAAAAAATGTTCTCAATTCATTCTCCTGACCATATTTATTTCTGGGGAAATAACTTATATGGGCTTTGAATCCCTAACCTGGAAAATCAACATAAATAAGTATCACTTATACATGGCAAAAGCAAACAGAACAGTCCAAATGAATGTTTCTAAAACACAGACTTAGTGAGCAGCCATACTACCACCAAACTGTTCCGCCAGGGAGTGGTGGAGGGAGGGAGGGGGTTTGAGCAGGCTGTTGGGGAGGGGGAGCCAGGCTAAAGCTGAACTGAGATGAAATTTGCAAAAACAGTAAAAATTGCCATCCTAGATGAGAGTAAGCAAGAACAAATAACAAAGACCCAAACTCAGCGTACATGTACATGCACATGCACACACACACACACACACACACACACACACACACACACATACACACTTTTAACAAAAGGAGAATGGAACCAAACTACTAGAACACAGTCATCATAAATAATAATTTGTAGGAGGATTATACCACCTGAAAGTATGCAAATACTGTGATTGATTTTAGGCATCCATTGGTTTAGCCCCTTTGTTTGATTTTAATAAGGGTCTTTGAACTATTTTAGAATCTGTATCTTTACTTCATTTATAGAATCATTTTTGTTACATCTTTTACTAACCTGACTTTCAAATATTTAGATTTTTCTATTTCACTGAGTCTCTCTTCAGCTTTGTCTAGTTTGCTTTAATGAGTACAATAAAATCTTCCCTTCAAAAAAGTTTTAACTATACTTCAAAATCTCATAGATCGTTCTTAAAAGTAATCATGGACTCATAGTTTTTACATGAATATGCAATTAACGTTTAAAAAATTCTTTTCAAGAATGTTTAATGAAAAACTATAAATTATGAATTTGTTCATAATAGAATTGGTGCAGGCTTGTTCAACACTAATCCCGCCACCAATGTCCATTTCCCTCCAACAATATCCCCAAGTCCTTTCACACACACACACACACACCACACACACACACACACACACACACACACACACACACACACATGCCCCCCAGTCTGGCCCCCTTGACAGGCACACAAATTTATTTCACATCATTAGGTCCAATAATAATTTTATTCCAGTGTACTCATTTAATTCTTTTGGAAAAGTTTTACTATTTAGAAATATATTTAAAGTACAATATTTATGGGACAGAGAGACAGATAATAGAGGATTTAAAAAAAATGTTTTGAGCCCTATGGAGTGGGGCCCTGAGGCAGCCCGGGATTCCTGGGGGAGGAGCCCTGGCTGCAAGCTGTGTCCTTGGCTCTCACTGAAATTGCTGGTTGAATTCACCCAGTCTCATGAAGGAACCCTAGGCCCCCTGAGTATTTCTTCAGAGGCCCCCCAAAATAAATAAAATGCATCATTTACTGGTGTGTACATTATATTACTATTAATATATCCTACAACACTCTTTTTTTTTGGGGGGGTCACACCCGGCAATGCTCAGGGGTTTCTCCTGGCTCTGCACTCAGGAATTACTCCTAGCAGTGCTCGGGGGACCATGTGGGATGCCGGGGATCGAACCCGTGCTGGCCTGAGCCAGCCGCGTGCAAGGCAAACTCTCTACCCGCTGGGCTATCGCTCCGGCCCTACAACACTCTTTTTTATTGGCATTCTTATTAATGACTACTGCCAGACCCCCAGAATATAATACTTCAGCTATTAATCCAACTGTAGCAACAATCACTTTGAATTGCCCTCAATGTTCTAAATGTACCAAAAGACAGACAGGGAACAGGGGCTAGGAAACAGCTCCCGGTATCAAGCATACGCCTCGCCTGTACAAGGCTGAACCTGGTCCCTGAGCTCACAAGACCTGAGCACCAGCACCTGCTCCCAACATCACCAGGGGCCACGTCATTCCACTGACACTGCTGGAGAAGTAGAACAGGGTCAGGGCATTGACTCAGCCAGTTGAGTGGGTGATACACATGCAGGAGGCCTGGGCTTGATTCCCAGCACTGAAAAGTGTCCTGAGCTTCACCAGAAGCATCCTCCGAGCAACATGCAGGGAACAGACAGCCCCTGAGCACTTTCAGATATAGCCCAAAACCCCTCAGTACAAAACAATATAAATTTCCATGAAAGATCAAGAAATAAGAAGGAAAGTTACATGTGGTCCATAAGAAGCCCATTAAACATAAACACATGTAAAGACCAACAGTGAGCTGAGGAGCTGGAGATATAGTTTAAGGTGCTTTGTCTTGCCTGCGACTGTTCTGGATTTGCTCCCTTTAGTGCTTATGGTTCTATCAAGGACCACTAGTAGTGACTAATGAGCAAGACCAGGGGTAGCCACTGAGGCCACCAGGTGTGGTCTGGCAAGCCAAAATAGATTACTATCACTATCACTATCTTCCCGTTAATCATCTATTTGCTAGAGCGGGCACCAGTAACATCTCCATATGCCCTGTCTCATGCTAGTAGAACCCAGAAGCATCCGCTTGCTCCAGGAATATAAAGAGCCTCAAACCATTATATTAGGTCATGGGAATGACCAAATATAAATAGATTAAAAAATAGATTAATAAAATAGATTAATAAATAAATAATGGCTAGGAAAACATGGTATTCTAGCACTAATCAAAAGAGAACATGAAGTTATATAAATTGCTCATAGAGAAAACAGCAAATAAATTACCAACAATAAATATGTGGTCCCCTCACCAATGTGGTGTGGCCAAAGTAATTAATATCACTCTGTGGGATGGGGGACACTGGAGAGAAATTGGGGGGTACTACAACCTTGGGCGTAACTTGAGGAACGGACTATTTTTTTTCTGAAATGTAGGTTTACTAAATTTGGGAACCTCTATTCTGTAAAACCAGCCCCTCGAGGTGTTGCAGGTGTGGCTGCGGTACCCGGCTGCATCGGCAGGTGGCAGACAGGAGACAGGCTTGTCTACACCTAGGGCTCTGTCCCATGGGTCCTGAATGGTTGATGGTCTGACACAGAAAAAGTCTGGGCACCCTGGGATGAACCCAGAGGCACGGCAGAGCCTGACAAGCTACCCGTGGTGTATTTGATATGCCAAAAACAGTGACAATAATGGACCTCATTCCCAATGAATGGAGACTGTTACTGGTGCCTGCTCGAGCAAATCAATGAACAACAGGAAGACAAGTGACATTCTCCAAAACAAGCCACTTTAAAACTACAAGGTAGCAAAGAACAAGCTACTTTAAAACTAAAGCCACTTTAAATCTATGAGGTAACAAAGAACAAAAATTGTTAATAAAAAAATAAAAGGAAAATTAATCAGAAAAGGAACACTTTTAATAGTTTGTCCTTTTTGATTTGGAATTACTCATGTATATAGACTGTTCCTTCACACAGACATTATCAAAGAAGTCCAGAGGGCTGTGGGGGCTCGGTGGCAGAGAACATGGTTTACAGAGAGAAGACCCTTTCAATGATCTTCTGCGCTAGAAATGAAAAAACCACAGGCATTCAATTATTTACACTAGGGACTAAAGAACGCTGTTAACTCAAAGAAATACATGGATAGACATACATGTAGACATCAAAGAAATACCGAATAGCACGTGCAAAACAAAACATACACTTCTCTAATACAGTCCTTCATTTATTCTTGTTGGGGGCAGCCACTCCTGGCAGAGCTTGGGAGCCAGGGCGATTCCTAGCCTTTCAAAGACAAGGCGCCCACGACTCCGCTTGAGCGGTATCTGTGCCCCCCTCCTAACTGACGATCAAAGTGCACTTTACCTTTATAGTCTGCCTGCTCGTGTGAATGCGGTGATCAGAGACCTGCTGCTGCTGCAGGAGCTTTTCGTTGACTTCTTTATACTCTTTAACGGACAACTCGGCTGTTCTCTTGGCATTCTGAAGTAAACTGTTCTGTTGTTGTAAGGATACTATTCGTTCGTGAGTAAAAAAAATGCTATTTGGTTTCTGGGAAGGTGCATTTTTCCACTTTTCTCTGTTAGCTATATAGAATGACTGTTGTTAGTCACGTCTTTAGATAACGTTAAATTAAAAAGGGCTTAATTTCATATTCTTACCTCTGGAAGGAATCGCAGCATAGGAACTCTTCTGACTAATGCTATTCTTCTTTGGAAAAGTTGGCCTTTTTGCATTCTTACAACAAAAATCCTAATTTGTACGAGTAAAAAGACATTGATTACTATAAAATGTATCCCTAATTAAAACATTTTAACTAGTTAAAATGCTCACACACTAAAATTCATCTTTGTTTAAGAACTGAGTCCCATGAGATTCACAGTTACATAGAAAGTTGTTAACGGTTGGGCTGCAGCCATACAATATTCCGACACTCGTCCCTTCACGGGTGTCCTGTTTCCCACCACCGATGTTCCCAGCTTTCCTCCTGCCGCGCCATCCCCCCCCCCAGTCTGCCTCTCTGGCAAGCACTTTTCTTCTTTTTTCCCTCTCTGCTCGCTTTCTCTCTCTTTCCTTTTGGGCATTATGGTTTGCAAGACGGAAATATAGGTTACGCGGTTTCCCTGCACCTACTTTCAACACTCAGTTTTCGTCCAGTGACCATTTCATCACTGTCTCACACACTAAAATTCTATAATTTTGTGACAATCGTGACACTAAGATCTCACAAGTGAACCTAACGTGCATTCAACTTGGCCTCACTGGAAGCAGACAGATATACAAAATCAATAAAAACAGAGCAAGAATATTCAATTATTCAAATGATTCCCTGGAAACCTAGGTCATTTTTATTCAATGCAGCTTTCTGTTGCATGTGGACTGAGAATACTTGTAACAAATGAAGATAAAATAATATTGATGATAACAAAATAACATTCTTGAAACTATATATTTTCCTCACGACATTCCAATATACTGACTGTAAATAAAATGAAATCCAATAGGTCTAAAATAGGTCTAAAATTTTAGAATAGGTCATTTTAGAATAGGTCTAAAATGTTTCACCAGTTAAAAAAAAGTTTCTCAATGCAAAGTTTGTTTTTGTTTTCATTTTATTTTAGTGCTTGCTGCTCCCGGCTCAGGACTTAAGGGCTGCTCCTAGGTCACTCAGGAGAATCACACCCAGGTAGTGCAGGGAATCACGTCCAGGCCTCCAGCATACATAGCATGTGCTCCGACCCTTTATGCCGTGTTTAAAAATATAATAAATCCTAATTATAACACATGTGGTGTTTAAGTATCCATAGAAGAATGAATGAATGAATGAATGAATGAAAGAAAAAGGCTGCATCTCTATACAATGAAACACTGTTCGACTACAACTGGGTCAAATCTTCCCATTCCTAACAATATGGATGGACGTGCAGCACGAACACAACAACATAGAAACATAGAGAGAACCTTCGACTAGTAAAATAAACAGAGAAAGACATGCCATGCATGATTTCACTTCTATGTGATCATATAGAAAACAGTCAGGGTCAGAGCGATAGCACAGAGGGTAGGGCATTTGCCTTTCACCTGGCCGACCCCGGTTCAATCCCCAGCATCCCATATGGTCCCCCGAGCACTGCTAGAGTAATTCCTGAGTGCAGGGCTAGGAGTAATCCCTGAGCATTGCCGGTGTGACCCAAAAAGCAGAAAAAAAAAAGAAAAAGAAAGAGAAAAGAAAACAGTTAAGTGGACTAAAACATAAACAGACTTGAGGAACTTAAGACCAATTACGGCTTAGTTAAGGGAGTGGGAAGAGCAGTGGGAAGTAGAGACAAAGAGCATAAAGAGCCAAAGCACTGAAATGGACTTTCAGTAATAAAGTACGTACACATGTCAATTTCAGTGCTACACAAAGGAAACTGACAAAATGTTATAATGTGATACTATTTCAGAACACTGAAAAATATTTAGCCAGACTTAATGACCTTGCCATTAAAAAGGTTTATATGAAACAGAAGTTTTGGGATGCAGGGATAGTCCACAGGGATAGAATTCATGTTCTGCATAGACTCAAAACAAAGAGAAATAAGCAAATAATATAAAAAAGTTAAATCTCATTATATGTCATATATCTGAAAGAGCTTATTATCACTTTAAGGAAGAGGACATTAAATAATATTTACATCAAGAATAATAATATTTATGCCATTATAATTATATACAATTAATTCTTAAAGCATTCAAAAGTGAGTATTTGCATTTCTATTTTTTAACTTAATTTAATTTAATTTTTTATTAAATATTTTTTTTAAATTTTTTATTATACCACCGTGAAACATACAATTACAAAGGTGTTCATAATTGGTTCTTGGTAATACAGTATTCCAGCACCCATCCCTCCACCAGTATACCACAATGAGATATAAAATTACAACATTGTTCACGTTTGGAGGTTTCGGTCACATAGTGTTCCAGCACCCCGCCCTCCACCAGTGCCCATTTCCCACCACCAGTGTCCCCAATTCCCTCCCCTCCCATAGCCTGCCTAAATGGCAGGAGTATTTGCATTTCATACTTAAAAGAAAACACACTGTCAGGAATAAAAAATAAAATTTTAGGCAACACACTGATGCAAATTCTGTAGTATAGAATATTAAAACATACTGTAATCGTAACCAAAATTGTCAGATACCTTTGCGTTCTTGCCATCTACAGGCGAATATGTTTGGACTGCTTCTTTTCCTTGTGTCACACTGCGTTCCGTTTGCTCACTTTCTTTCCGGTCCATTCCATCTTCTACAGGATTTAGTTTCTGGGATGTTTCTACAATAATTGTTCCCAAATTTTGAGAGCTCTGAGTGTCAGGATCACTGCTCGAAGGAAAGGTGAAGGTATAAAATCCAAGAAGAAATATTAAATGTGTCTATTTTAAGTTAAAATCAAACAACGTTGAATTTATTGTATATCAACTTATGCTGAATAAAATGCAAGGATTTGGGTAGTGATCTCAACGTTGAGTGAGGCCAAAGAGATGGCATGGGAGCTAAGTAAGGAGCTTGGCTGGCCCATGACCACTGACCGGTCAGAGGTTACTACTGGTGGTGCTCAGGTATGCTGGGAACTGAACGCAGATTGGCAGTGTGTAAGGCAAGCGCTATACCTGCTGTACTATGGTTCTGGCCCCTCTTAGGGCATTTTGCCTCAATTAAAAACAAATTTTCATCCTTTTCAAAGCGATATTAGCTACAAATCTGATAAACATGACTTGATAAGTTTTGTTTTTCTTTCTTAAATATTAACTAATCCTTATTATAGTCACTATTATAGTTGAGTCAAATATATAGCGGTATACATTAAATACAGGCAAAAGGACACACATGATAAGCTCGAAGTGTATGTATTACAATTGACACTATGTAAGAGAAGGAAGGGAGAAAGAGAGAGAAAGAGAAAGAGTGAAAAGAGATAAAGAACCTGCCATCGAAGCAGGCTAGGGGAGGGGGAAGGGAACCGGGGACATTGGTGGTAGGAAATGGGCACTGGTGGAGGGATGGGTGCTGGAACACTGTATGACTGAAACCCCCAAACATGAACATCTTTGTATTTATATATCTCATGGTGGTATAATAAAATATTAATAAAAATACAGCAGTATATAAAATACAAAGCATATTCTGGACCCGACTTATGTTAGCAATCTTGTTTTTGTTTTGTTTTTATAAATTTTTATTATATTATACCACCGTGATGGTATAATAGGCAGGTTCTAGCCCTGGCCCGCCATCCCTATAGAGCCTCACAAGAAGCCAGAGGAATCGCCACACCATGAGGGCAGCCATTTTCAACATCTGGACTCCACAGGTCATTAGAGCTCCACCCAAGAGAAAAACTGATCTTTCCCCATTGAATGCGAACACAAAGCAGACATGTGGTTCATCAGTAAATGCATGAACTAAGAGCCTACTACTGAGAGTATCCCACCTGCACGGCAGAGACTGGCAAGCCACCCATGTCGTATCTGACATGCCAATACCCAGTAACAATTATAGACCTCATTCCCATGACCTGAAGGAATGGTTTGAGGCTCTTCGTATTCCTGGAGCAAGCAGATGCACCTGAGCTACACTAGCACACAATAGGACATATGGAGATATTACTGGTGCCCGCTAAAGAAATCGATGAACAATGGGAAGACAAGTGATACAAGTGATTTTACCACTGTGAGTTATTATAATTACAAAGATGTTCATGATTGGGTTCAGTCATACTGTGTTCCAGCACCCATCCCTCCACCAGTGCACATTTCCCACCGCTAGTGACCCCAGATTCCCTCCTCCCTCTCCCTTCCCCAGCCTGCCTCTATATTAAACCTCCCCCTCTCTCTCTCACATGCTCTCTCTCTCCTCCTCCCTTCTCTTACACATTGTAGATTGCCCTATATACATTTAGGGATTATCATGAAAATCCTTTGCCTACATTCAATGTTCAGTTCTAGTCTGGTGTTATGTTTCCATATGTTAGCAATCTTAATGAAAATCAACCACACTCAATGTCAAATGTGTCTGTATACCATTCACGATTCTACAACTCAGCTTTAGCTAGCTCACGTTTCCACAGAAAATCGGGCCTGTACCTTTAAAAGGGTATCCCAAATGCCTAACCAATCATGATCTTCATGATCTGTTTCTGAGTTGCCTCTTCTAATGTTCTACAAAAGTGGCTCTTGTTTTAAATGAGTATGATTGCTATATTATATTACAGACCAGGGATTACTTTTTCTTGAATAGAGGACTTCAAACTTATTACTAGAAGACATTATTATTTTTGTCATTTAACAGCATGCTCCTATAATCCTTTTTAACTTGGAAATAATGATCTCTGAGATTGTAATTATAAAACATTCTAGTTTATATAACTGCACATAAGAAACTAAGTTCTATATCATTATATATTATCAGTATTCATATCAATCTCTTCACACTCTATAAAGAGCTAAAAAGAAATGCAAGGTTCTAAAGTCTTAAAGCACTATTGTGGGGCATCTACAATTTCAAGCTCTTTGGAGTTGAGTTATTCCTAAGAATGTTCTTTTATAAAGAAAATATAACACTTAATCCTTATAGTATAAAAGTAAATTTACTGATAAAGAACATAAATAACAGAGCTATATTTTAAGAGATATTGTGTGACAAATCTCCCCCCAAAAGATGACCTTCTGTACATACAGTAACAGAATGAATTTGAACAGAGAATATCACATTAAACAACTTTCATACACTAGTTCATACAGAAATACTCAAACATTTTTAAACTGTGCCATTATATAATGAAGAATGTTGTCGCACCAAATAGCCATTATACTTGGCTGAAATGGGAATTTCCTCGAAAACATAAATAAAAGCTTAGTGGATTTTAAACTGAGAAAGATTTTACCTCTAACTGATTTTGAGAACAGGGAACAAAACTTTAAAAGTGGTAGCAAAGAAATGGGAATATAGATTTTATTCTTCTTCATTACCGTCATAAATTTGTTTTCTTTTTACCTCACTGAAGACAAGGAACTTAACCCATTGAGCCTTTAAAAGAGAGATTCCTCAACTTGCCTGAACACTGGAATCAAAGTTTAAAAATGGAATTTTGATCCCATCCAAGAAGTTATGATTCTATTGGTATGGGATATTGGTCTTTATCAGAAGAAAGGAAAAGTAATGAATAGAGGAAGTAAGATGCTGAAGGAAGGTAATGGGAGGAGTCAGGCACTGGCAGATCAGTGCTATGGAGTCATGGAACAGCTATATAGGTAAGCCACGGACCGACATCACTCTAAGCATGACGTCCAAACTATAACAATCAAATCTCAAAAGGGGCCTGTCAAGAAGGCAAGCTGGCGGAGGGGGGGAAGCTGAGGAAACGGTGGTCAGAAGCTGGTGGTGGGAGTCGTGTTAGAACACTGAATGCCTGTAAATCAACTATGAATAACTGTGTAAATCATGGTGCCTTAATGGTTTTTTAAAAACCCTACATGGTTCTTATAAAACAGTTTAAGAACCAGATTCTAAATTGTTTTAGTTTGATGTCTACGAATAAGAAAACTATCCAAAGATATCAAACTATGTAACAGACAACCTTTGGGGATTTAAAACTTTGGAAAATTAAATATGCGCTGCTACTTTTTAAAAGGCTGAATTATTAAAAAATGCTCAGTATGTTAGCATTTCTGGTAGCAGTGATTTTTTTTGTTATCTAGGTATCAAAAGAACTGTTCTATTATCCATTTGCCTTTGTGATTTTACTTATATGCTTCAAGTATGTATCAGAACGTAAAGCCAGGGGTAAGGAAAAGAAATATTATAGGTTTTTAGTATCCCCCTGTTGCTATTCACGAGGGGTTATATAATTCAACATTAAAAATCTGTAGAGCTTTAATTTTAAAGAATAATTTTTAACCACCATTCAATTAAAGTTAGTACAATGACTTTGCATAATACATACATGAAATAATTAGTGAAGATGGTTCTTAATTTAAAGGATGTTAAACAGCTTGTAGACATCTGGTAACAAACTGAAATGGGTCATTCAAAATTTATCTAACTAAATTACGGGGAAAAAATGTTTCTCCTCCCAGGTTGGCATGTCACAAGATAACTAAACCGACTTAGTAGCCTTGCCTGGGAATCCTTAGCTGTCAGTGGTGAATATGCAAAGGGCCAGCAAATTAAATCAACCTGCCAAACTGTCAATTTCAAGCCTCATGACTGCATGAAAATAGCATCACTGGAAGAAATCAAGCATTTCCTTCTTTTGGGTTCCTGGCACCTATTCAAATACTCATGCAGTTGTGGCTAATTTTGCATGCAAATTTCAGTCAATAAGCTCAGAACAAGACCTCCCAAGATATTTCAAAGGATCTGACAGTATTTTTTCTGAATACCAAATCGACAGTAGTTGAAATTCAACCTCCATTTGCTGGCGCTTTACATATGCACAGCGTCCCCACCTCAGAGTCAAGTTAATGAGAGCTTACCTGCTTTCACTCACATCCTCCCAGCCGTCCTTGTTGAGGTTCTCAAACACATTACTCTTAACCTTGACGCAGTGATTGAGAACAGTGTGGTAACGACCCAAAGAGCACTTTCTCTTGGCGGCATTAAATTTAACCTTGGTGATGGTTGTTTTACCGTCGTATTGTCTGGCTCTCACTTCTGAGGTGGCCATCTCGGTTTGAGCTTTGTCTGATGAATGCTGCAATTTCTCCCCTGAATTCATCAGCTCTTCATTTTCATTTCTCAACCCATTAGTTTCTGCCACTTGTCTCCTCAGGGAAGTGACTTCTCTCTCCAGCTCACTGATTTTTACTTGAAGTTCAGTTTTGTCTTTTTCTATATCTTTGCTCCGTTTCTGTAGTCTCTCAAGATCTTTTCCTCTGCTCTCTAAATCTTCTAGCTGCTGTTTTAGGAGGGATTTCTGGACGTAATTTTCTCTCATTAATTTTTTATTCCCTTCTTTTAATTTTCTTGATCTTTCCTCAAAAGATTTTAGCCGATTTTCTAATTCAATGATCTAAAGAGAAAAGTTTAATTTATTATTTTGAGAGTTCAAAACCATTATACTCTGTTTTTATTATCATTTCTAACTCTAAAAATAAAATCACGTTCACCACAAGGACAAAATAAATTTAAGGGATTTAACTTTTAAGTGCTTCCAATGTGTTGAAGATAAGTACATTTGAAAACGCAATAATACATCTGTTGAATAAAGAACAGATGGCCAAATAAGTTACATAATTCTATTCAAACTGACATAACAAGATAAATGCTAATAAGTACCACACAATCTTCTGCAATATAAGTGCTTTGGTTATATCTTGTTGTGAAAGAAGTATTTTCAAAGAAATACAAACTTTATAAAAGGTGAGAAAAGGCACATAGAAAACTATTATAAAAATTTTTTTATACTATTTTATAATCACCAAAATCTGAAAACAAAGAAAAGATCTATTAAGGCCACTTTTAGCTATATTTTGAAAAATGCATTTTAAATAATCTCATGGTACTTTGTTAGATGCCCTAGGGCTACAAGAGCCCGCGACAGGGATGAACGGAGACATTACAAGTGCCCACTTGAGCAAATCAATGAACAATGGGATACAAGTGATACAAGGGAAGTGATGGTACTTGTTTATAACATACATTTCTTGCCAATAACAGCTGTAACCACATCAAATTATAATTTTTTTAAATTTTTTTTATTTTTAAAATTACAAAGATATACAATTAAAAAGTTCATATTTGGGTTTTGGTCAAACAGTGTTGCAGCACCCATCCCGCCACCAGTGCCCATCTCCCACCACCAACGTCCCCGGTTCCCTCCCCCCCCCCCCAGCCCTGCTCCATGGCAGGTTCTTTATTTCTTTCCATTTCTCTCTCTCTTTTCCTTCCCCCAGACTATGGATTACAGAACATACATTAAAGGGTTGTCATGTGTATCTTTTTGCCTCTATTTAATGCTCAGTTCTAGGTTGGCATTAGTACCCTCAACAATTGTTAGCACACTGTTCCATTTTCTGTCTTACCTAGCCTATGAATCCCACACGTTTGTGATAATTTCCACCTTTGACAGGACCTCCTGATATATGTTTCACTTGACCTTGGATATTGGTATCATAATATGTACCTATATATTTATGTTATGCAGATAAATGCATTCTGTATCTGTCTCTCTCCTTCTGGCTAATTTCGCTCAACATAATCTTCTCCATGTCCATCCATTGTAGGCAAATTATAAATTTTAAGTAGCACATGGATTAATTAAATTTTTCAATAAATATAGTATGTTGCAGAATTTACTGAGTCTGGCTCAGTAAATTCAGGGTCCGTATGCAATCGCATCCCATCACTACCCCCGGGCCCTTACTGCCCCTCCAGGTGCTGCAGGTGTGGCTGTGGTACCCGGCTGCGTCAGCAGGCGTCAGACAGGAGACAGGCTTGTCTTCACCCAGGGCTCTGCCCCATGGGCCCTGGATGGTGGATGATTGATGGTCTGACACAGAAAATGACTGAGTCTTCTGGGATGAACCCAGAGCCACGGCAGAGCCTGGCAAACTAGCCATGGTGTATTCGATATGTCATAAACAGTAACAATAATGGACCTCATCCCAGTGAATGAAGATGTTACTGGTGTCCGCTTGAGCAAATTGATGAACAACGGAAGACAAGTGACAAGTGATGTTGTAGAACATAAGAATGGCAATATGCTATTTCTGACCTGAAAAGTTTTCAAAGACTCTGGAAAGAAAAGTACTTGCATAAATGAGTCTAATGAAAGTGAGGATCTAAGTGGCACGGGGCTGGTCAAAAAAAGTAAAGAGCAGTTAATTCTGTCATGGCGACAGCTTCATGGACAAACTGTTAAACGTCCAACATGTGTTAATTCAAATGTTGAAAGAAACAAAAACTCCTGACTTTTAGAGTCCATGTTGCTGTTATGGCAGAACACAGTGGAAGTGTACCAGGTCATTTAACTGACAATCTTGCTGGCCAAATAGCAAAATAATCTCCAGCCACGTCTCCTATGCCAAGAAGGCCAGCAGCACAATAGACATTCTCACCCTCCTTCAGGCCATCATGGCTAGGGAGCCAAGGGAAGCAAGTGAACAGGGAGATGCCAGACTCCAGCTTTTGAAAAGGCCTAGTGACAGATTCCAGCACTGCAAGTCCCAGCAAGCAGACCCAGCCCAGCACATGCGCAGGCAGGACCAAGAGCAGCACTTGGATAAGACCCGGCCAACAACATGGGAGCTGGGTGCAGGGGCGGGACCAGACCATCATCATCTGAACTGGTCATTGAGGGACACTTGATTGAATTCGACATTTATTATTTATCATATCCTGGAACATGACAGTTTTTCAATATAACATGAAAAATCTTCACAAACTCAAATCACTTTTTCCCACGGTATGATAGATTTATCTACTATTGTACCTATGACTTTATAGGATTTATTCTCGACCTGGAGTATAGTTATATAAAAAAGTATATGCCCATATACTCACAGACATGGGGCAGAGCTGCTACTTGCTCTCCCTGTTCCCAGCCACTCACGAGGCGCCCAGAAGGGATGGCGGGTTCTAGCCCTGGCCCACCTCCCCAGCAGAGCCTTGCAACAAGCCAGACGACCCCCACTCCATGAGGGCTTACATTTTCCACATCCAGACTTCTCTCTCGACAGAACTCCACCCAGCAGACCAGCCTATTACAGCCCGGCTCAGCGCCATAAGCTGGACTCAGAGATGACTACAAGAGTATGCTACCTGCACGGCAGAGCCCGGAAAGCTACCAGTGTTTTATTTGATATGCCAAATACCAGTAACAATTATAGACCTCATTCCGGAATGGATTGAGGCTCTTTATGTTCCTGGAGCAAGCAGATGCCTTGGGCTCTACTAGCATTAGACAGGACATATGGAGATTTTACTGGGGCCCGCTCCAGAAAGTCGATGATGAACGGGAAGACAGTGATACAGTGACAGTGATATGCCCATCTATTGTAGGTCCCTGTGCATTTATACAAGGAGAGCTCTACTGTTTTCTCTCAATGGAAATACTTTATTGGTGATCTGGACTAGGTGACCAAAAATATAGGACAAAAGAATATAAGAACTCAGAAACTTCTTACTTCTTCCAAAATACTTCATTTCCAATTTCTCATAAAATAAAAAAAATTACTAAAAATAAAGAATGTTTCCATTTTATAATTTTTTCACTTTCAGTGAAAGTCTTTAATTGCTGCAGAAAAAATTCCTCGATAAAGATATTTGAAAATATATTAGCATATTACATTCCATATAGTATAATAAGAGTATATTATCCTTTAAAAACTGATTTTTGACCATGGTATCTTAAAATATTTATAAAAATCAGTGTGATTTAGGGAAACTCAAGCTTTGACTTCACCTGAACTTCACTTTCAACTTCACTTTTCAGCTCTGGATACACTGCCTGGTAAAACATACACACTATTTTAACTTTCCTTGCTTAAGAAAAGGAAAAGGAAGATATATCCTGCAAGTTGTATGAAATACAATCATACATGACAATTCTTAGAAGACAGTAAGTTTTTTTTTAAAAAATATAATTTGAAATAAAGGCATAGTAACCTCATGAATAAGTACATTTCAGTCAATAGATACTACTGTGAATGGGATAAAAGGTTTTTTAATTTTTTTTTTTGAGGATGGATTGGCCATACCTGGCAATGCTCAGGGATTACTGCTGGATCCAAGTAGGATCTGCATTCATGGATCTGCATTCACGGATCCAGCAGTAACCCCTGAGCTTCTGCTAGTGCTCAGGATATGACTGGGAGGCAGAGGATTGGATCCGAGTTGGCTGAGTGCAAGGCAAAAGCCCTACTCACTGCACTATCACTCCATCCCCTGACAGTGCGAAACAATTTATCATTATAATCATCACCGTAATCACCATATTTACTATTTTTTTTTTTTTAATCCTCAGGGGGTATTTTTTTAATTTTTTATTATACCACAGTGAAACATACAATTACAAAGGTGTTCATAATTGGTTCTTGGTAATACAGTATACCAGCACCCATCCCTCCACCAGTGCCCCATTTCCACCACCAATGTAACCCCACCCCCTCTCGCCCACCCCCATGCTGCCTTAATAGCAGGTACCCCAGTTTTCCTCTCTTTCTCTCTCTCTCTCTCTCTCTCTCTCTGTTTCTGCATCTCTCTCCCTCTTATTTTACACATTGTAGCTAGTCCTGCAGGTATTTAGAGTTTATCACTTAAGTCTCTTTATTTACTATTAATCATAATCGCTATTTAAAATTATGTGAAATAAACTATAATTGCTTGTACTAAACATTGTTCAATTAGCCATGATGTCAACATTATACTTGTGTTAATGTCAACGGTAACATATAATATGGTATGAACAAATTTAACAAGGCAACATCTTAAATTTGAGAGTTCACATCTGAAAATCAGCATACTTTTACAAAATGTTTAAGTTTAGGTACAACTCTTGAAAATGTTATGTACCATAGAAAATGTTTATTTAAAGTCTTTTATACTTAAAATATTTAAATCTGTTGACCCTAAAGAGTGAAACGTATGTTTAATCCTAAATTCTGTTTAAAAATGTTAAAATTTAGGGGCTTAAATGAAGGATAAAAACAAACAAACAAAAAAATCCCCTAAACATTAACTTTAAGCGCTCAGGTTAAGTCAACAGCATTCAAGTAACAGTCCTAAAAATTACGGTCAAACTGATTTTAAGCTTGCAAAATCAGAAAAGAAATATCAACACGTACTGGAGAATGAAATCCCTGGGAATTGCTAATGGAAATTGGTTCGTGTGTTTACTGTCCATGCTTTTCCTTTACTATTGAACATTTAATTTACAGAAAGACATCTCATTTAAAAGCCAAAAGAAACTGACTTTGTGAATGAAGTGTGTGTATGTCTTTTGCTGTTTCAAGAAAGAATCACAGCCTGAAGAGCTTCAATTAACTCCTTTGGGCATAATTCCCTAATACAATCTCATTCTGAGATTCTGGGGTATAGGAATTTGACCTAAGAATTTAAAGGGGCTATGGAGCATCCTGCCCCTCGAGGTGTTGCAGGTGTGGCTGCGGTGCCCGGCTGCGTCGACAGGTGGCAGACAGGAGACAGACAGGCTTGTCTATACCCAGGGCTCTGCCCCATGGGCCCTTGAGGGTTGATGGTCTGACAGAAAAAGACTCAGTCCCCTGGGATGAACCCAGAGCCAAGGCAGAGCCTGGAAAGCTACCCATGGTGTATTCGATATGCCCAAAACAGTAACAATAATGGACCTCATTCCCAACGAATGGAAACGTTACTGGCACCCGTTCAAGCAAATCAATGCCCAATGGGAAGACAAGTGCTAGGTGACATGGAGTATCATAGTGGTAGAACATAAAATTTACAAGTATCAGGCCCATAGAGGTATCTTGTTTACATACATGGCACCTCCCCACAAAATTCAGGAGGATATATTTGATTCCATAACAGTGTGAAATCTTATGTTAAGACATAATTATGATTAATTTCTACTATTTACATTGCTTACATATTATTATCGTTGGGGGCTAGAGCAATAGCACAGCAGGTAGGGCATTTGCCTTGCATGCGGCCGATCTGGGTTCGATCCCGGTATCCCATAGGGTCCCCTGAGCACCGCCAGGAGTAATTCCTGAGTGCAGAGCCAGGAGTAACTCTTGAGTATTGCCGGGTGTGACCCAAAAAGCAAAAAAAAAAAAAAATCATTTTAAAAAATTCCATGTATGTCCTATTAAAATAAATTTAACTAATAAAGGCAAAGTCATGATCTATGCAACTGCATTAGGCTAATATTAAAAATAGTGACAAGTAATTTATTTTGACATATAGGCCAACAAAAGTAATTCTGGTGCCTTTTGCTGATTTAAAATGCAATTTTTTGCTTGTTTGTTGACTTCATTTTGGGGGAGGAGGGAGCATGCCTGGCTGTGCTCAGGGCTGTCTCCTGCCTTTACTCAGGATCACTACTGGTATGACTCAGGGGACCATATGTGTGTTGAGGACCGAACCAGGTTCAGTCACCCGCAAGGCAAGTACCCTAACCATTGCACAACCTCTCCAGCCCAATAATGCATTTCTTATCTATTATAGTAGTAGTCACTATGGTAGTTTGAATTAAATAATAATTCCTATTTTTTACAATTTACTAAAAATTCGTTAATAAAAAGTAAAGAATTTTTAGAGCCCTCCAATCTGTAAAGGAAATAAACATAAATTGTTTCCACAAAGAAAATGCCAGGACCATAGTGCGTGACAGATTTGTTCTACCAACCATTGAAAGATATTATCCCAATAAAATGATGAGGATCTGTAGGGTTTCTACCACAAGGCAACACAGTATTATCTATATATAATATAGTAGTAGTAGTAGTAGTAGCATAGTATTTCTACATATAAATAGATTAAAAATGTACAAAACCTATCAAATAAAAATACTGCTCTGAAACAATGAATACAGTAGGAACTATGTGACATTCTAAATGTCAGTGCACACATTATTTCTATTACGATTTTGCCTTAAGATAAATCAATGTGAAGTTCTTTTTCTCTCTATTATATTAACCTGTTACATGTCATCCAATAATAATGAGATGACAGCCTTTGTTACCTGACCATATGGCAAGTGCTAGAAGGAAAAGGAATCACATCATCTGCTATAAATCACTAAATTTACTACCAGTAATTCACAGATGCAAGAAACTTAAGTATCCGTAAATTTTAAATATATTTGTGCATTTTAGTTTTACATAACCAGTCTAGTCAAACAACTGTTATAACACAAACATATTTAGAGAACATTTTCATTATGTAAAGACATTTTATTTGGTACCAAAAGTACCAAAGTAAAACCAGTCCATAACCACACACATTTATATAAAAATGTCAAGCATAAAATTATAAAGATAACTATTAAGAATACTCTTAACCATTACACTTTTAAACATTTCACTTTGTATAGATTTTAGTGAAGATTCTAATAAAACAGCAATGACTAGATTAAATAATATGCAGACAAACTTCATATCTAAACTCAGTCAAATATATTTCAACGTAGAACATATTACCCTTTCACTGTAATGATATTAAAGTAACTGTTTTTAGCCATATATATATATAAAATCTGTATGTTTTTTAAAATGTAGCATGGAGTTTTATCTTGTCAGTTTTTAAACTGCCATGTTATAAGTAATAAGTACACATAAAGTACATTTTTATAATTTCCATTGTCATGCTTTTCATCTTTGAAAATTATTTTAATCTATGTCAATAGAAGCACAAGTATTTCTACATCTATTTTACAAATATTGATTTTTACCCCATTTTGGCAAGTCAATGATTCTGAATTGTGAATTTAAATTAAGGATTCACACAAGGTTTAAGTTCATGGGCCCTCATATTAAAATATAATCCTTTATGTTAAAATACAGATTTAACTTGCTCAGCTCAATATCTTAAAGATTAGACTACCTTCTGTAATGTCTGCTCCGACATTTCTTTCACATTCTTCTCTGGAGTACTCTTCTTGACCCCATCATCTTCACAGTTTCTGAAGAGTTGTTCTGAGAGAGAATAAAAAATATATTTTAGTACCCAGTATACTGATAAAACACCATTGTCATGTAAGAAAAAGGATTCTCAATTATAAGTTTCTAGTACATGGTTTCTCAATTATGAATGCTGTAGTCTACTTATTGTCACGTATTTGGCCAACTACTGAATGATGACTTTATCCAAGAATTTCAGTCACATAATTATCTATCTTTGTAGCGACACTTTTTCACTTGCAGTATAAAATTTTCAAAGGGACACCAGATCTGAGGGTTAACAATGCCACACTTTCATTCCTATTTTCATTCTTTTGTAGACTATTCCCCCTTTGGCTTAAAAAGCAGAATTCATTGCCTTTTTATCTACACAGTCACTACTAGTTTTGTTCTCTGGATCTTGTTCCCTGCCAGGAGGATCAGAGTGATGGCTGAACAAAGCAAACAGTAACAGAATTAGGGTGCACTGAAACTCTAACACCCCTGACCACCACCTTTTTTTCCAAGTGAAAGATCATGCATTGGGCAGAGTAAACCATATAAATCACATTTCCAAAACTGTAACTTTACCACAAATAGAAACAGGTAATAGGAAAAGTTGTCTCTTACACATAATTCCTATACTATCAATAAACTTGATGTCAATTAGATTACTACGAGCTTTTAACCAAGCAAGAAAAAAAATTGAAAGAAAAAATCATAAAAGTTATTATTAAAGCACAATGCATTATGATAAGGAGCAGGCTGTCGCATAGGTAATGCATGGATGTATGACATCCACCATAGCTTTAACCCCAGCACAGAGAAAAAAAACAATTAATGCTAATTTTTAAACTATAAATAAAATGTAAATTATCATGATAACTTAATATCTTATTACTGCAATACTTTTAGGATGCAGCATCTTTCAAAGAATTAAAATAAATGGGGAAAAAATAAAGGATAAATGTCTGTGTTAACAAGAGTTGGTTTTGCTTTAAAGTGATGTTCGGCTGCTGTAGGTCAGTATAAAACTTTGATTTATCAACAAAGGAAAAGGAAAATAATATTATTCTCTATAGAGTAGCAATCCTCTTGGTGTAAACAGTGACTAACATGTTTGTTAGAATGAATTAGGCATTTCTTTTGTCTTTGAAACATGACATAGCCAATTAAAAGTTTTGTACTCATGAAATAAATAGAACACTATCCTAAGGATAATAAAAGCGAGAATGGGTTTATTTTGCCACCAGAGGGAATATGTACCTTTTCCTTGATAATAATCTGTTAGTTCCCAAGTTTCTTTTTTGAGTCCCTGAACGCCATGGTGCTGAATTAATTTACAAGTCTCTTTCAGAAATATAGAAATAATATGCAAATATAATTCATCTGATCTACTCATTTAAATATCCTCTATGATTCTGAAATATTTCTTTAAAAATAAGGAAACCGTTCTTATTTTCTCAAGAAAACAGTTGAGAAATTGAGAAAACAGCTATCTCAGAGTGTAGAAGACTAACAGGCGCTAAACAACTTCAATGAAATAAATAATGAAGGATGATTTAAAAATAAATGTACTGGTACTCTGCAGGTGCACGGTCCACCCGTGAACTGGCTGACCAAATTCACTCACGGTTTTCTGCCAACAAGTTTGTTTCACATCTTCACTTTTGTAGGGACCATGCCCAGTGATGCTGGGACCCCCCAGGAATACACCCAAGAGTACTGGAGTTGCGGGAAGAGGGACAGGGGATGCTGAGGGTCTTAAGGAAGCCATGAATCACTCGAAAACTTCCGCTGTTCACACAGCTCCTTCCAGTAGCACTCTGTAGTGTGGCGAACTCCTAACACTATGCGACACCCCTTTGCACTTGACTGGAAACAGGACAACTGAGTTTAGAAAGGCTTTACGTTGGTGGACATATCACGTGCTTTGAACGAGGCTGTACTAGGGAGGAATGAAGGAGGCCTGCTCTTCCACACACAGCTCAAGAGTCCTTCCATCTGGCCGTTCTTGAGTTAAATCTTCAGAATAAATTATTCATTAGGTGAACTTCTATCCTGAGTTCTGAGTTTTTCTAGCAAATAATTTCAGCCTTAGGAAAGATGACGGGAAAACCTGGTTTATAGCAAGTTGGTCAGAAGTGCAAGCGGCAATCTGGGATTGTGACTATCTTCTGGAACAGTGACTGTCTTATACAAGTGATTCTTTAGTCTGTGTGATATATGCCAAAACTCGACAACATCAGGATGGAACTGAACTAATGTGAATTGTATTGAACTGGAGTGTAGGAAACAGAGTTGTGGAAAATCAGAGAATACAATGTCAGTGGAGAAGACTAAACCACACAGTTATTATTGAAAGAGATCTGAGTAATAGTACTGTTTTGAAACATGAATGTGAAACAAGGAGCAAGTGCTTCCCTAAAAACGTTTTACATTTTGTGTTAAACACTGTCTCCTCAGGCAGGGTAAAAGCAGAACGGCCAACTAACTTAGACTCCATCTTCTGTCTGAGGGTAACCTTAAGCCAGTGAAAAATAAAGTCCCATTATGATTGGTGGGGCAGAACAGAAAACAAATTCTGGTTTTGATAGCTAGGGTAAAAATCAGTCATTAGAAGATTTGTGCTTAGCATATCTTTCCGAAGACTTTGGCTTCTTTTTTTATTGGGGCAGATACCTTGGGGGAATCTATTCAATGATTGAACTTGGAAATAAAAAACTTTTAAAACTCAACTACAATTATGAAGTGTAGGTTGGGAATACAATAAAATTATTGTTCTATAATTAGATAGGAAGATAGTGCATAGGAAAGTTTTTTACATATTATTAATTGTAAATTACACCCAATAAAAAGGCTTCTTTGCCTTAAAATACTATTTCTTCTATTGAGAGGGTCTTGTATTAATTTTTATGTTATCTAACATTCACAATTCATTAATATATTAGTGTATTTTCTATGCCCAAGGATTTTATTACATCTTGACCATCTTCATATATAAATAGCTTTGTGAATTTTAATATTTATTATTTTTTAGAAGCCTGCCATTTTTGTTGTATTTCTGGTTTCACATATATTTTAGGCTGAATTCCTCAATATTACCCATAATACTGATGACATGGAACAAAATTCATGATGCTGAAACCAAGACACTGCATTAATAAACCATGTATGTTGATTATTTTGAGATGAAATCAATCATGACCTTTTAGATTTAGTAAGATTCATTTTTGTTTTAAAAAAAATAAAACCATAAAATTCACAAAACCTCATCTGAATTGCCTGAGTGAATTTAGATCCAGAACCTATAACTGGGAAAAGAGTTACTGGCAGAGATAACTTTCTACACCAGAAAAGCTTAAGAGAGCCAACATTTCTTACAGACCATTTTGAGCTTCCCACCTTTCTAAGTCAACTGCTTTCCTCTCCTTTAGCGTTCTAGGTTCTTCCCCTTACACAGGCTTAGACCAGCAGAAACAACCCAACACTTTCAGTGTTGGGAAATGAAAGTATTTCTCTTCATATCAACGAGCAGCCCAGACACCTCGCGAGGAGAGCGGCCAGGTCCATGACATTGCCATGAATATCTCTGGATACGGCTTTGGCTATCATATTTGCTGCCAATAACCTCTTCAATGTGTTCCTTCCCACTAGACAAACAAACTTCTAAGAAAGATTATGGATGATATATGTAAAATCAAAACACTTTCCAACCCTGCACTGAAACTTGTAGTATTAGTATTTACTGTTGCTGACTATATTTAATAAAATAGCATATTTTAGTAAATAGAATATGAAGGTGGCAGTTGCAACATTCCAGGTCCAAATCTAGTGCGTGTTTACACCTGCCCTTTGTGACCAATAACTCAACACATGGAGACTGAAGGCAGCACCTAGAGAAAACCGGGATCAGAAGACCAGCAGCAGGGGCAGCTGATCACTTCACAGACCATACACATCAATCAATGCTTCCTTTTAGTTGTGAGCAAACTTTCATTTACTTGTTTGTTCATTCTTACATGAGCAAGTTTTAAGAAGTTGTTCATAAGCAAGCCTAAAGCTTTCAATGAAGATCCCCATGGGAGTGGTATTATGAACATATTTGTCCATTTGTGGTGAAACCTGTAGAGCCAAACTTATCAGATCCAGCGTATGATTTGTCAGGGTTCACTGTCTTCCCATTCATCTTCGATTTGCTCGAGCGGGCACCAGTAACATCTCAATATGTCCTGTCTCATGCAAGTAGAGCCCAAGGGCACCTGCTTGCTCCAGGAACATAAAGAGCCTCAAACCATTCCATCAGGTCATGGGAATGAGGTCTATAATTGTTACTGGTATCTGGCATATCAAATACAACACGGGTAGCTTGCCAGGCTCTGCCGTGTGGGTAGCATACTCTTGTAGTCATCTCAAAATCCAGCATTTATTGATGAACTGCGTGAGCCAGGCTGTGATAGGCTGGTCTGCTGGGTGGAGTTCTGATGAGGGGGAAGTCCGGATGTGGAAAATGGAGATCCTCATGGAGTTGGGGGTCATCTGGCTTGTTGTGAGGCTCTGCTGGGGTGGCGGGCCAGGGCTAGAACCTGCCATCCCTCCCGGGCACTTCAGGAGCGGCTGGGCACAGGGAGAGCCAGTAGCAGCTACAAGGACTACACCCACTGCTTGAGGGCAAACATGTATGATCCTTCCTATAATCTTAAGCGATAGTTTCAGCGTAGCCAGGGTGGTAGTCTCCTGGTAAATTGTAACTCTCCCACAGTGGATGCAGTGGGTATATAAGGGAGTTGTGTCCATACTGGAAAACATAGAAGTCTTAGTAGATGTATAATAATTCGAATTTATTCAGAGTCAAGGTGACTTCTGTAACTGCCATACCCTCTATCAGTGTTTACATTGAAGAGAGATCTCATTAGACTGAACCTTGGCTTAAGAGCATGTAAATAGATTAAGCTGTGAGCATCATTCCCAAGCTAGCTAAGCCTGTCATCCAATAAAGGATATTTGTGGTAAATGTAATCACTGTATCACTGTGTTCCCGTTCATCATCAATTTGCTCGAGCGGGCACCAGTAACATCTCCATATGACCTGCCTCATGCAAGTAGAGCCCAAGGACACCTGCTTGCTCCAGGAACATAAAGAGCCTCAAACAATTCCATCAGGTCATGGGAATGAGGTCTATAATTGTTACTGGTATCTGGCATATCAAATACGACACGGGTAGCTTGCCAGGCTCTGCCTGCAGGTAGCATACTCTTGTAGTCATCTCAAAATCCAGCATTTATTGATGAACACAGCGAGCTGGGCTGTGATAGGCTGGTCTGCTGTGTGGAGTTCTGACGAGGGGGAAGTCCAGATGTGGAAAATGGAGGTCCTCATGGAGTGGGGGGTCATCTGGCTTGTTGTGAGGCTCCGCTGAGGTGGCGGGCCAGGGCTAGAACCTGCCCTCCCTCCCGGGTGCCTCATGAGTGAGCAGCTAGGCACAGTGAGAGCCAGTAGCAGCTCTGCCCCAGGTCTGTCAGGGTTAAGCACAGTTAATTACATGTTTTACCTGGCAGGCTTCACATGGAAAAGCTGTGTCATCCCCATCTATATCTTAGGCACAAATTATGAACAACAATGGAGTTAAAGACACAGACAGTGCCTACCTGGGCCAACCACATGCTTAAGTCACTCTACCAGGAATTCCTTTATTGGTCGCCCTTGGGCTGATGCCTTCCGTATTTACCAAGATCTGCTTATTAATATGATAAAAGGAGGCACAGAACTTTGAAGCATGCTTTCCTCATTCTGACTATATAGTCCATATATCCTGTCTTCTGACCTTGAGCCACCATCATGGATCAATAAAAAGTACAAGAAACTTTTGTTGCATGCCCCTTTGGCAGTAAGGCAGTGCCAACATCCGGTGCTAATCCATCTGACCCTCAACTGGCACGCATGCCCATAGGGGAAAACAGAACAGAAGCGGTTAGCTGGTACTTTCTTCAGTGGCCTCTTGCTACTACAGTAAGTGATTAAAAGCTTGACTGTTACTTTCCTTTTGGCTTATTATCTTAAATCAGCTACCCGGACACCAGGGTGCTCAATTCTCTCCAGCTAAGTTGAGCTCCTGACAAGAGATACTGTGGGATTGTATTAAGAATTTCTTGCATTATGAATTTTAGTAAAGAAAATTTGAATGTGTTCAAGGCTTAAGGTGTTCATATGGGAGGTATAGGAAAGGCAGGATTTCTCTGAAAGGAAAGGAAAAAGTTTCATTAGAGGACACTTTACACTTTTTATCCTTTAAAAAAGGCAAGGATAGAAAGGTAGGAAACAAACATCCTGGCATATGAAGAAAGTTTATATTCATATAAATGTTAATCCAGTGAAAATGTGATTAATGACAATAAACGTTATCCAAAGGAACAGAGCTAACCTTCCATTCGAACAACTGGAAACTAAACAAATTTATGCAAAATGGATTTTAGATCTAAGCATAATGAATTGCAGGTTAGTAAACCTTGAAGGCATCCAGTCAGGGGCTCTATGTGTCTCCACCTCCCAAGAGAGAGTTTCCAGAACACGGCATAGAGACAGAAGAGTTTACTGAGGTTAATGTTTTCTTAAAGCTCAGACTGATTATGCAGCAGGCAGGAAGCTGGAGTTTACAAACAAGAGCCAGAGAAGAGAGCCTTGCTCAGAGGCAGGAACTCTGATGATTAGAGATCATCTCTCTGGAGTCTTCAACTAGTTACTGATCAGCATAACCGAGGAAGCAACTTAAAGACAGAACCACCTATGGGTTCCGGAGCTAGAACAGGCGTTAGGATGCTTCCCTGCATGTGGAAGACCCCAGTTCAATCCCTGAAACTGTATATGGTCCACCAAAGGACTGTCAAGAGTGATGCCATAGCATATGGCCAGGAATACCCCTCAGCAACAGCACGTGTGGTTCACACTACGCCACCATCACCGCCAACAGCAACCACAAAACTCTAAAAATAGAACAAAAATATTAGAGGAAATAACAGCCTAAAGTTTCACAGTCTGACTTGAGGCCCCTGGGCCTTTTGCTCCTTCTTTTGGGTAGGACTCCTCTCGGGTGAGATCCTCTCTCTTTGGTGGGAGACTTAGGCTCTTTTGTATGGTCTAAGTTCGGACCAGAGCTAGAGTTCTTTCATTATATTGGAGTGCTGTGGAAGAGCTTTTGTACTATTAAAAGCCTTTTTGGAAACTGCTCCAAACTCGTGAGTTTTCATCCGTTCCCCGGTGACCTCAGAGTTAAAAAAGAAATGTCCTGACACTGCCAGGGACCCCAGCGGCATCCTCGACAGTAGGGCTCAAAACAAAACCAAACACAATAAACGTAACAAACAAAAAAAGAATAATACAAAGATCCAAAGGCAAAGTAAAATAAAGACATTATATGTGTGTAGAGTACACATGTATGCATACATACATACATATAATAAATAGAATTCTGATTGCAAATGATTTAAACCAGATGATAGCCAATTTTACAGTACCCAAAGGAAAAAATGTTATCAATACAGAATACTATACTTAGTGAAAGTACTCTCAAAACTTAACACATGGGCAGGAAGATAACTCAAGTGGTAGAGCATCATAATTAGCATATGTGAGGCTCTGAGTTTCCCTCCCTCCCTCCTTCCTTCCTTCCTTCCTTCCTTCCTTCCTTCCTGCTTTTTTAGGTCATACCGGCAATGCTCAGGGGGTTACTTCCGCTCTGCACTCAGAATTACTCCTCGCAATCTTGGGGACCATATGGGATGCTGGGGATCGAACCTGGGTCAACCATATGCAAGGCAAATACCATACCCACTGTGCTATCACTTCAGCCCCTGAGCTTGCTTGCTTGCTTGCTTGCTTGCTTGCTTGCTTGCTGGTTTGCTTGCTTGCTTGCTTGCTTGCTTGCTTGCTTTTGCTTGCTTGCTTGCTTGCTTGCTTGCTTGCTTGCTTGCTTGCTTGCTTGCTTGCTTGCTTGCTTGCTTGCTTGCTTGCTTGCTTGCTTGCTTGCTTGCTTGCTTGCTTGCTTTGCTTGCTTTTTGCTTTATTTGGGTCACACCCAGCAATGCTCAGGGGTTTCTCCTGGCTCTGCACTCAGGAATTACTCCTGGGGAGGCTCGGGGAACCATATGGGATGCCGGGGACTGAACCCAGGCCGGCACAGGCTGGCCGCGTGCAAGGCAAATGCCCTACCCACTGGGCTATCGCTCTGCCCCCTGAGTTTTATTTCTGACATGACAAGATCCCTGGTAATTGCTCGGCATGGCCTTGGTGTCCTCCAAGTATAGCTGGGTTCTGAGTATCAAGCTGTTAGTTTTCACTTCCATACTGAGCACTGCCAGGAGTGGTCCAAGGTTCCCCTAAGAAAGACTGACATAAGCACTTACAAATAATTTTTACGATGAAGACAATACATTTCTTTTCCTGGGGTGGAAGCTGAAAGAATCTGTCACCAATAGTTGTGCACTTTAATAAATATTAATGAATCCTTAGAAAAATGGAACAAATGCAAACGTGGGTCTACATAAATTTAAAAAAAATCAGCAAAAAGAAATGGTTTTCAGCATCAATTCTAAGCAATAAATATGCGTCATTACAAGACAACATACTAAGGCCAGACAACTTAAAATCCTTGATTTCCTCTTCCAGAATAGGAAACAGTACTTAATAGACGGAGTTAATTGAACAGATAACAAAATACAGAGTTAAAATCAGTCTGCAAAAAGGACACAATTAAAGGAAGAGAAAACTGTATCAACATTTTAATTTAATAAGTGAACTCATAAAATAGATATAAAAATGAATAAAGTAGAAACTTAAAATGTTGAAGTGATATATCTGAGAACTGGGAATAGCATTGTAGATGTACTAAAAGGCAGTGCCCAGGCATACTCCAGCCAGGGATGACTACTCAGAGCTCGGGGATTGTGCGGGATACCCTGGATCAAACCCAGGTCAGCTGCGTGTTCACGACAAAGACTATCACAGCCTTTTAGATCTGTACTGCCCCACATGCAGATTTCTTAAAAAAATCAAAAAATAGAATATCATATGGTACTCTGTGCTGTGGGCTGCGCAGACATCTGTTACCCCCAAATGGGGACGGACATGTGCTGCCCAGCCGGCCAATCTGCAGACCGGCCAAAACCACTGGCTGCCTGCTCTCAGGGCACCCCTTTACCCTGCCCACCCAAGACGGGTCCCCCAAGAGCGCAGGAGTTTCCCCAGACAGAATGTCTGTGTCTCCCCCAAACCCCACGCTGAAGCCGAGGCTGGTGGTGAGAGGGAGACAGGTCCCTTTGGGGCCCCCGAGGAGGTGATTTAGGCAGGAGCCTGGGCTGGGCTGGGGGCAGGATCCTCTCTCTGCATGAGGGCACAGTAGTGGGTGGCTGGGTTCCAGTGCTCGCTCCCCCCGAAACCCCAGAGCTGCCCTGCCCTGTGGTTGGCTGCGAGGCTGCCCCTGCCCATGGTTCTGAGGAGCAGCAAGCCGAGCACTCCAGGACCCAGGACAAAGACGCTGTGAGCTCAGCTCGTCCCCTGCCCCTAGGAGCCGTGTCCAGAAGACGAGGTGCAGAGCCCAGGCCCCCCAAAGTCCCTGTTCTATTCTCACACACGTGTCTTTGATAGGACACATTGGGGGACTCTTTGAAAGAGTATGCTACCCACAAGGCAGAGCCTGGCAAGCTACCCGTGTCGTATTTGATATGCCAAATACCAGTAACAATTATAGATCTCATTCCCATGATCTGATAGAATGGTTTGAGGCTCTTTATGTTCCTGGAGCAAGCAGGTTCCCTTAGTCTCTACTAGCATGAGACAGGACATATGGAGATGTTACTGGTGCCTGCTCGAGCAAATCGATCATGAACGGGAAGACAGTGATGCAGTGATGATACAACCATTTCTAGCTATCTATGCAGAGAACACAAAAACAGCAAGTTCCAAAAGATACATGCTCACACATGCTCTCTACAGAAGTCCTACAAAAGCCAAGACCTTGTAACACAACCCAAGTGTCCAACAATTGAAGCGTGGATAGTAAGTTGTAGTAAATAACTATTCACTGAAATTCAGCCATTTGTAAAGATCAAAAACTGTATTTTGCTACAACTTGGATGGAACTGGAAAATATCATGTTAAGTGAAAAATATTAAAAGGTGAAAAGGCAAACATCAAATAATCTTACTCGGGGCCAGAGAGATGTACAGGAAGTGCGGGCCTGCCTTGCCTATGGCCAACTCTTGTTCAAATTCCCAGCACCGTATGTGGCCAGTCCCCAAGAACTACCGGATTACTCCTGAGCACAGAGCTAGGGATAGATACTGAAGACCACCAGGTATAACCCTAACCACCCTCTCTTCACCACTGCCCACCAAATCTCACATAAACACAAGTGCACAATCTTACCCATATGTGGTATAAAATGAAACAAAGAGAACAATGTTCAATAAAAACACATCCTTCAGGGTCAGAGAAATAGCACAGGGGTTCTGGCCCCTGTCTTTCACATAGCCGCAGTCTGTCCTCAGCACCACGTACAAGAGAGGTCTTTAAGCAGAGAAAGACGAGTAAGCACCGAGCACCACTGAGTGTGGCTAAAATACTGCCCCCCTCCCTGCCAAAAAATAATAATACAATTAAACCATAAATCCCTAAGACTCTCACTACAGAACTAAAGTTGCCAGGGAGGTTGGAGGAGTGAGGAAAAGGACTCAACACATTTTGAAGACGGGAAAGATGTACATTTGACACAGTACCTAAAAAATACGAATATATACATTTACATAAAACGATGTTCTCAACAAAAGCATATTATAAAAACAAAATAAAAATAAACACCTTCCTCAAAAAATTAATTTTTGTGAAATATTTACCTTCTCTTTTCTCTTCTATTTGTGTTTTCAATTCTTGTATCATTGCCTTATCAGCACGCATATAGATCTTAAGTGTATCCAATTCTTCTTGGAGATTTATACTGTAAAAATTAGAGCAATAAGAAATTACTCAAAAATAGGGCAGGAGCGATAGCCCAGCGGGGAGGATGTTTGCCTTGCACGCTGCCAGCCTGTGCCGGCCTGGGTTCGATCCCCGGCATCCCATATGGTCCCCGAGCACCGCCAGGAGTAATTCCTGAGTGCAGAGCCAGGAGTAAACCCTGAGCATCGCCGGGTGTGACCCAAAAAAAGAAAAAAAAAGAAATTACTCAAAATAAATACTAAGGAATAAAATAACTAAGGAAAAAACTAACTAACTAATAAAATACCAAGGAAAATAAAATAGAAAAGATATTTAAAAATTTGAGACCAAATAAAGACAAAAACATTAATTATACATACAATTTAAATTGAACATTAATCTGGAACTTTAAGCTTTAAACAAATCACAAGTCACTTTAAATAACATTAAATGTGTTACATTATTAAAACATAGACCATAATCCTTAAAGTCATGAATCACCTACTTTTAAATACAAAGATCTATGAAATGTAATGGTAATAGATAACACTGAAAGGAAACACAGTATGAGAACTTTTTTTTTTTTGCTTTTTGGGTCACACCGGCGACGCCCAGGGGTTACTCCTGGTTCTGCACTCGGGAATTACTCCTGGCGGTACTCAAGGGGACCATATGGGATGCCGGGGATAGAATCCGGGCCGGAAAGAGGCCGGCCGCGTGCAAGGCAAAAGCCCTACCCGCTGGGCTATCGTTCCGGCCCCAGGAAACACAGTAAACCTCTAGCTTTCAAGTACAAAGACCCTTACACTATGATTCATCCAATAAAATCTTTCCTCCATTCTGAGACCTGATGAAAATATAGCCCATGCAAACCTCTGACCTTGACACGACAGTGGAGTTCTATATAAGTCTATGCTGAAGACTGTTCATGGCTGAGCCAAAGCTGAGCGAACTGTAGGGAGCTGAGAGTAAAACACTTCTGAAGAGAAAGCTGACGGAGTAACTGAGTTTATCAGGCTGGAGTTCAACAGAAAGGAAGTTTCCTGTTTCAGTCCGAGCCCAGGACAGACACAACCACATTAATAAGAATCCTAAGCCTTGGGGCCCAGTGAGATGGTACTGGAGGTCCAACACTTCTTGCACGCTACAGACCTGGGATCAACTTCCAGCATTGTTCCCGGTCGTCTGAGCACTGTCAGGAGCGGCCCCTGAGCACCGCCTGATGTGGCCCCTAGACATGTATTATGACATTTCTGTATGTAAATAATGAACTAGAATAAAAATAAATTTATCTTCCATAAAATTTATGGAAGATAACTGGTTCATGGATTGAAAGAATCGTCATTGCCAAAATAACTTTCCAACCCAAGACTATGCATTTATAAGTGTAAAAAACTAAACACGAATCATTATTCTTCAATGATAAAATATCCATTTTTTTGTGTCAGCAGATGGGTAAATATTCTCTGCATAGACATACAACGGATCTGATAATAAGAAGGAATAAATTGGATGCACCAACATAAATGGATGTCAAAGGCCTATGTGAATGAAAGAAGTCAGTATAAAAAAATTTTTACCTGACACTCTGAAAAAAAGACAAATATTTTGGAAGGAAGAATAAATCAATAGCTGCCAGGTATTAATATTGGTGAAAGCATCTTACTACAAGGAGTAAAGAAATTAATTTACATGATGCACCTAGTTTGCATTTGTTTGTGATGACAGTTGCTTGAATCTATTTCATTTACTACATATATATGTGTCTACGACAATCTGTTGCTATAACTCATAAAACTATGCTAAAATTGTCCTGTATGTAAAAGGAAAAAAAAATTTTTTTCTATCTTCATCAGTTACCTTCAATGAGTAAAAGACTAACATTTTAAAGTCGTATTATAGTATTTCTTTTCTGTTTTCATTTCATTTCATTTCATTTCATTTCATAAGTCATCTGGCAGAGCCTAGGGTAATAAGCAGTGCTGAGGATAAAACCATGGGCACTGCTCCAAGAAAGCATGGACCTACAACTGAGCAACACCCTCAACTTTCATTATGCACCTTTTTAATTTGGGGGATTTGGACCACACTCAGCAGTGCTCAGGGTTTACTCCTGGATCTGTGCTCAGGAATAACTCCCAACGGTGCTTTGCCACACCAGGGATCCAGCACGGGTAGGCTGGATCTAAGGAGAGAGCCCTGCCTGCTGTAGTCTATCTCCAGCCCCAGCTTTTGTTTTCCATATTATTTCTGTTTTAGTTCTGATTTAATTTGGGGGCCACACCTGGTGTTCAGGGCTTACTTCTGGCATTGTTCCCAAGATTGCTCTGAGCAGTGCTCAGGAAACCTTATAAAGCACTGAAGATAGAAGCGAGGTCAGCACATGGGAGCACACAGCCCCTCTCCTATTCCTGTCCCATCGCAATACTTTCAGTTCCAAATTTAGCATGACATTTCATTGGAATATTAATGCTGGATGTGTTTAAATGTAAGGTCTCTGTGCAGAAAGCTTGACGGGCATTCTCAGTAGTTTCACCTAACACGGTGCTTGTCACACAGCAGCAACTCAAACATATTTGTTACAAATAGTGCATAACCTTGGCCCCTAAAATTTTATTTTATGATTTAAACTCTTTAAGATTATCAATGATCGTTAAGGTTATCAATTAAGGTTATCAATTATCGGCATAGCCCAGGTATGCCGATCCAGAGAATCACACTCACGGAGCAGAGCTGCTACTTGCTCTCCCTGTGCCCTGCTGATCACAAGGCGTCTGGGAGGGATGGCGGGTTCTAGCCCTGGCCCGCCACCCCAGCAGAGCCTCGCAAGAAGCCAGAGGCTCCCCACACCATAAGGGTCGCCATTTTTCACATCTGGACTCCCCAGCAGAAGAGCTAATCGCGGCTCAAGTTTTGAGGTGACTACAAGAGTATCCCACCCACACGGCAGAGCCTGGCAAGCTACCCGTGTCGTATTTGACATAACAAATACCAGTAACAATTATAGACCTCATTCCCATGACCTGATGGAATGGTTTGAGGCTCTTTATGTTCCTGGAGCAGGATGATGCCCTTGGGTTATCTCGCATGTGACAGGACATATTGAGATGTTACTGGTGCCCGCTCGAGCAGATCGATGATATACGAGAAGACAGTGACAGATAGTGAAGGTTTTCAATTCAACTTCATAATATTTCAGTAAGTTAAGACTGATCTGAATAATAACTAATTTGCAGATGCTATTCCATTACTGAATTTACAATGTTCAGAGGAAGACTGATTAAGACTTTACAATGATCCTTAGTATTTAATTCCAAGAGCTTTCAAAAACTTTTATTTTTAATTGAACCACAGCGAGACACACAGTTACAAAGTCAAATTTCAGTCATATAATGTTTCCGCATCTGTTCCTTCACCAGAATACTCCCCCCATCACCAACGTCTCCAGTTTCCCTCCGACTCCCTCACTCCCACCTCTATGGGAGGAACTCTCTCTCTCTCTTTCTATCTCCCCTCTCATTCATCTCCCTTGCTATCTCACTCTCTCTCTCCTTTGGGGCTTTATGGTTTGCAATACAGGTACTGCAAGTTTATCATTTAAAAATAAACATATACTGCCAAGTGCAGAGGTCCGATTCTAACAGATCCCCAACTTCTTTACAATACTACTGTTTTTTGTTATATTTATAAATGATATACATGTATACATGTTATAAACAAAAAATTATTTTGAATAGAAGGCTTAAGCAGAGCTCAGAGTTGCCTCCAGTTCTGTGTACGGGGTCAGTGCTGGCTGTTCTCAGGGGACTACGTAATGCTGAGGTCTGTTTTAGGGACTACACCCAGCAATGCCTGGGGATTTCTCCTGAGTCTAAGGTTGCGGTCATTCCGAGAGATGCTCAGTTAACCATGTGGTATCAGATAATGACTGGGCTTCCCACACACTAGACACAAAACGTACCTCAGTGCATTGATCTATTTCTCTGGTTACCAAATGTACCACCTACAGCTAACATTTGCTTGAATTTTCTAGATTTTTCTAGATCTTGAAACTAGTAAGATTAGGTTTCCCACCCAATTCACTCAATTTGAATTAATTTTTGTTTGGGAAGACAAAAATATCATTAAGAATGATCAAAAAGGAATGACGTGTTACATCAAAGATTAATCTGGAAAACTACAAGCTGTATGAAAGAAGCTAGTCACAAAGAACCGCAAATTGCATAATTGATAAGAAAAGTTCAGAACAGGCAAACCCATGGACACGGGAAATAGACTAGTGTTATCAAAAGGCCGAATATGTTGGTATGAAAATACTGGGAAGGTGACAGCTAAATGGAATTTTATTGGTGGAGCAATGAAAATGTTCAAAATTGATTGTGATGATTGTGCTACAATTCTTTGACTATTCTAAAAGCCACTGACTTGTATGTGGTGAACTATGCAGCTTCTTAATGTCATCTCTAAAAGTGATTGAAATTATCTGAACTATCAGACTCCATGGAGGCCGCCGTTTTCCACATCCGGACTTCTTTCTTGTCACAACTCCACCCAGCAGACCAGTCTATCACAGCACGGATCATCAACACCCACCCTGCAGCAGTTTTTTTTTTTCAATCTGGCCCAGGTATGCTGAACCAGAGACTCTCAGACATGGGGCAGAGCTGCGACTTGCTCTCCCTGTGCCCAGCCGCTCATGAGGCCCCTCGGGAGGCAAGGCAGGTTTTAGCCCTGGCCTGCTACCCCAGCAGAGCCTCACAACAAGCCAGACCACCTCCCTACTCCATGAGGGCCGCCATTTTCCACCTCTGGACTTCCCTCTCACAACTCCACCCAGCAGACCAGACTATCATAGCCCGGCTTGCGGCTGCTAGTGGCTGTGCGGTTCATCAATAAGTGCTTTATTTAGAGGTGACTACAAGAGTATGCCACCCGCACGGCAAGCCTGGCAAGCTGCTCATGTCGTATTTGATATGCCAAATACCAGTGACATTTATATTAGGTCATTCCCGTGACCTAATATAATGGTTTGAGGCTCTTTATGTTCCTGGAGCAAGCGGATGCCTTTGGGTTCTACTAGCATGAGACAGGACATATGGAGATATTACTAGTGCCCGCTCTAGCAAATAGATGATGAACGGGAAGATAGTGATAGTGATAGTGATTTGAACTATCACTGGAACAAATCTATGAAATGCTTTTCGAGATAAGAAACTTCATTACCAACATCCTAAAAGCAATGGGGCTGGAGATACAGTACAGTAGGTGAGGAATCACATGTAGTTCTCTGGTGCACAGTCCACCAGGTTTGATCCTGGTATTTCATATGGTCCTCGGGAGTGATTCCATGAGCACAGAGCTGAGAACAAGCTCTGAGGAACCATGCCCGGTGTGGTCCCCAAACCCAAAAACAAAGAAAAACAAAAGCAAGCAGACAGAGTGCAAGAGCAATAGCACAGCAGATAGCGTACTGGCCTTGCATGTGACCAAGCTGGGTTCTGATCCAGCACCCAATATGGTCTCCTGCGCCTCCAAAGGTGATTCCCTAGTTCAGAGCCAGGGTTAAGCTCAGAGCACCTCCGGGCATGGCTCAAATATCAAAAACCATATAAAAAAGTCAGAAAAAACTTAGTAATCAAATAGCATGCAATTTAAGAAGTAACTGAAAATATACACTGAAACCTGCTTTAAAGTTTCCTTAGAAGTTTACACCACGTGCAAAAGTTGAGAATTATACATATGTATAAGAACCCTGACTGAAAGTCATGTGTTACATAAAATATCAACATGATTTTAATTTGCTAAGAAAAATCAAAGCTACTTCCTCACATTCTACCACACCAAAAAAATTGTAATAAAATAGAAGAAATCCTGACTTTTAAAATATTGTCAGGTCTGAGTGTCAAAACTTTACTATAAATGAAGAAAGAGTTATGTAGCAAAAGAGGCTAATTATGTTGATCTAACAACTTTTTTTACACGTCCTCTTTGCCAAGCTGACTATAATGGCCTGTGAATGATAAGATCAAGAAAATAAACTGTGTGTTTTCTAAAATAAGAGTTCTCCTTCATCAAGTTTTATACATACAGCAGCTAAAAGACCAATGTGGAGGGATCAGCATTAAGCCCACAGGACAGGCAGTGCACAGCAAGAAAGCCGAACAATTCCTTCGTGTCTTTTGCAGGTCACTACCAAGGACCAAGTTAGCAGAACCATACCAGACCCTTAACAGGCAGTTCTGCTGCTACCAGTAATTAGCTTGGACAGCTCTGGCTCCAAGAGTAGCAGCAAGGCTACACCATAATGAGCTCAGCTGGGATTAGCAGGACAGGGCAGGGAACCAAGAGAGCTGAGGCATTCTGCATCGCGTATGTATCTAGGAGATCAAACAAGGATGGCTGGCTAGGTTATCCCCTCTCCACCTCATTCCAAAAATGAAGCCCGGCAGTGTCTAAAATACAGGCTAATGAAGAGCGACACCTCCAGCAGATGAGAGCCACATTAATTAACACAATCCCTAGATCATATTATACAGTTTCAGCTAGAGCTAGCAAATATGCAACTTGTTATTGCATTATACATATATATATCTTTTAAAAGATAGTCTTTTTCTTGACTTTTATTGAAAAAAGAACATAGGTTTCTTTATTTTCAAATTTTATAAGGCCCTTCTCTCTTGAACTTTAAGTCACAAAAAAAAATTTCCCTGATGCATACCCAAAACCAAATAGTCAAAAAAGAAAACTCACTTTTGAAATATTAGCTCTTGATTCTCCCTTTTAAAATAGGCCAATTCATTCCATACAGCGTCAGAATCTTCCTGTCGAAGCTGTTGAGGATCTGCTCTCCTCATTTTTCTAAAATCCATCCTATTTTTTAAAAAATATAAAAATGCATTTTTCTTAAATTATCTAGTCCAACATATGTACACTCTAAAGTGTGAAAAATATCAATTGATCAAATGTCTAATTTAAGCTTACAATTTTTGGAATAAATTTCCCAAACCTAAGATTGTAGAAGTTAAAATCCTCTATCAGAATTTCCTATGAGGCTAAACTATTACTGAGGCTAAACTATTAAAGCAAACTTTAAATCAGATCATTATATTCTTAGGTCTATTTCATTCATTCATTCTACTAGTAATAAAAAATTGCAGGATTGGCAGTTTCTTGGAGAAGGACTATTAACAATCAATTCATCTAGAATTTGTTGCCAACCAATCTGAATGTCATATATGTGTTCCCTAAAATCAGCTATTATCAGCGACTAAGTCACACAGTAGTTTTCACACATCTAGTAACTACTACAAAGTGAGGTTAAGAGAGGCTAAATTTATCCAGAAAACACTGCTATAGCACCATTTAATAACAAGCCATCAGAAACACTTTCCATTCATCAAAGACAGAAATTAGATGTAACAATTATCTAGAAAACATATCAAATGTACTTTATGTTTTTATTTTCTGTACATAAAACAAACTCTTCTGTTTTATTTGTAAATGTGCTGTACTGGCCAATTTGGAAAAAAAAGTATTTCTCTATAGAACAGACCAATGTGTATCATCAACATTGCCCTCAAGGATCCATCTCGAAAGATGAGAGGGTATTAGATTTTCTGTTCTCATTCCGTCCTTTGCCCTCTGTTGATACTGTTAACAGGGGAGCCACTTACAACTAACCAAGATCTGAACACCTGTTCAGAGCAATTGAACTGAGACCGCCAATTCATTCAGATCAGCTGCAGAACAAACTGATGTACAGTAAAGATTTTCAAATTGCATACTAGTAGAAGTAGTTTCAAAGTAGTTAACTACATACGTGAACAATATTTCTTGGGTCCTTGAAGTAAACCTTGAATACTTTTGAGTTATAAACAGAGCAACATTCATCATGTTTATTCAAAGTACCCTAAAACCATTTGGATATGAGCTATTTTTGCTATAATTTATACAGTCTCACTAGCTACTCTACCGATATTAAAATGAATACAGTAATTCGTGAATCACCTGTGCTAATTATTTCTGAAAACAATAGGAAAATTTATAGTTATTGCTGGCATAGTTCTTTGCTTTCCTTTATTATATTCTCAATTTTAAAGCTGCCAGTAAAGATATGACTTCAAAATACTTTCCTCATAATCCAACAAAAGCCATTAAAACACCTAGCTGATGCTTCTCCATTCCATTTAATATTGAGGGAAATGACTTTACGGAATAAGTAACTCACACGCCACAGTCTCCTTCCCACTGTTTTAATTGCTCCTTTACTGCTCTGTAGTTGGTCTGTAACATCTGTAGCCTTTCCTTGCATTTTTCATGGGCATCTCTTAGCTCATCATTTTCTTGGCTCTGCAGAACACAAAAATCAAGTACACAAGATTGAAGAAACTATTAGTATAGTGTGACAAATGAAAGAATTCCCCATCTAAAAATGAAATTTAAGTAAGATATTAATTCAACTAACAAATTCATAATATCTAGGCAGAATAAAATAATTGCTAAAGTCAAAGAACAATTTGTTTCTTTAAAAAAAACACAAAATATGGCATTTTAATTAATTCACTTTCTATTGGGGTGGGGACACCCAGCTGTGCTCAGGCCTCACCTCTGGCTCTGTGCTTAGGGATCATTCCTGGTGCTGCTTCAGGGACCATTATTTGATGTCAGGGATCAAAGTGTGTTGGCTGTGTAAAAGGCTCTTATTCATTACATTAACCAGCTAGTCCCCCTCACTGCAGTTTTATTTTTTTAAAGTAAACATTTTATTATACCACTGTGAGATATACAATTACAACGTTGTTCATGTTTACAGGTTTCGGTCACATAGTGTTCCAGCACCCGCCCTCCACCAGTGCCCATTTCCCACCACCAGTGTTCCCAATTCCCTCCCCTTCCCATAGCCTGCCTAAATGCAGGTTCTTTATCTCTTTTCTTTCTCCCTCTCTCTCCCTTCCTTCTCCTACACATTGTGGGTTGTACTACATACACTTGGAAGCCATCATGTGCATTTTTTTGGCCTGTATTTAATGCTCAGTTCTAGGTTGGTATCAGCCCTTTCGACATTTATTCACACATGTTCCCTTCTCCGTCTTACCTAACCTCTGACTCCCTCACATTCGCGGTAATTTCCGCTTTTGGTAAGACCACCTGATATATTTATGTCATGCAAATAAATGCAATCATTCTATGTCTCTCTCTTTCCTTCTGACTAATTTCACTCAACATGATCCTTTCCATGTCCATCCATTTATAGGCAAATTTCATAACTTCATTTTTCCTGACAGCTGCATAGTATTCCATTGTGTAGATGTACCACAGTTTCTTTATCCAGTCATCAGTTCTCGGGCATACTGGTTGTTTCCAGGTTCTGGCTATTGTGAATAGTGCTGCTATGAAAATAAAAGTGCAGATTGTGTTTCCGCTGTGTGTTTTTGGCTTCCCAGGGTATATTCCCAGGAGTGGTATGGCTGGGTCAAAAGGGAACCCAATTTCTAGTCTTTGGAGGAATGTCCATATTGTTTTCCAGAAAGGTTGTACAAGTCGACATTTCCACCAACAATGTATGAGAGTCCCCTTTTCCCCACATCCACGCCAGCACTTGTTGCTTTTACCTTTTGGATATGGGCCAGTCTCTGTGGTGTGAGGTGATATCTCATTGTTGTTTTGATTTTGCATCTCTCTGATGATTAGTGATGATGAGCATTTTTTCATATGCCTTTTGGCCATTCGAATTTCTTCCTTGTCAAAGTTTCTGTTCATCTCTTCTCCCCCATTTTTTTATGGGGTTGGCTGTTTTCTTCTTATATAGCTGTACCAGTGACTGATATATCCTGGATATTAACCCCTTATCAGCTGGGTATTGGGTGAAAATACTTTCCCATTCTGTGGACTGTCTTTCTATCTTGGTCACTGTTTCTTTCGAGGTGCAGAAGCTCTTTAGTTTCATGTAGTCCCATATGTTTATCTTTTCTTCTAGTTGCTTTGTTAGTGATGTTTCACGTTTGAAGATGTCTTTAGCTTCAATGTCGTGGAGCCGTTTTTCCTATATTTTCTTCAATATACTTTATGGATTCAGGTCTGATATTGAGCTCTTTAATCCATTTTTTTTTTTGCTTTTTGGGTCACACCCAGCAATGCTCAGGGGTTACTCCTGGCTCTGCACTCAGGAATCACTCCTGGCGGTGCTCGGGGGGACCATATGAAGTGCCGGGACTCGAACCCAGGCCGGCACAGGCTGGCCATGCAAGGCAAATGCCCTACCCGTTGGGCTATCGCTCCGGCCCCTCTTTAATCCATTTAAATCTGATTTTTGTGCAACATGTTTGACACCGGTCCAAATTCATTTTTTTACATGTCGCTGCCCAGTGTTCCCAACACCACTTGTTGAAGAGGCTTTCCTTACTCCATTTTGGACTCTTTGCACCTTTATCAAAGATTAAATGATCATGTGTTTGAGGTTGGGTGTCAGGATACTCACTTCTATTCCATAGGTCCACAGGTCTGTTTTTATTCCAATACCATGCTGCTTTAATTACTACTGCCTTGTAGTACAGTTTGAAGTTGGGAAAGGTGATGCCTCCCATCTTCTTTTTCCCGAGGATTGCTTTAGCTCTCCTTGGGGTTTATTGTTCCATACAAATTTCAGGAGCGTTTGGTCACTTTGAAGAATGTCATGAGTATCCTTATAGGGACTGCACTGAATCTGTACAGAGCTCTAGGGAGTATTACCATTTTGACAATGTTGATTCTCCCCATCCATGCAGGGAATATGTTTCCATTTCCTTGTGTACTTTTTTATCTCTTGGAGCAGTGTCTTGTAGTTTTCTTTGTACAGGTCCTTTACACACTTGGTTAAATTGATTCCTAGGTATTTGATTTTCTGTGGCACAATTGTGAATGGAATTGTTTCCTTAATATCCCTTTCTTCTCTTTCATTATTTGTATATAGGAAAGCCACTAACTTTTGGGTGTTGATTTTGTATCCTGCCACTCTACTGTATGCGTCTATTGTTTCTAGGAGTTTTTTTACCTGTATTCTTATTGCAAAATATTTATTTGTAATACTTCCTAGTCAAATCTAGATGGATTAAAGACCTAGATATCAGACCTGAATCCATAAGATAGAGACAAAATGTTGGCAGAGCCCTCCATGACATTGAAGCAGAGAAGCAGAGGCATGCATACGGGTGAAATGCCACTGACCAAGCACGTAGAAGCAGAGATAAACAAAAGGGACCACATTAAACTAAGACACCCCTGCACCTCAAAGGAAAGGATAACCAGATGACAACAGCCCAGAGACTGGGAGAAACTGTTTGTGCACCACTCATCGGACAAAGGGTTAATATCTAAGATGTAAAATACATTTATAGAGGTCTGCGAGAAAAATTAATTCTAACCCTGTCAAGAAATGGGAAGAAGAGATAATCAGGAACTTATACAAAGTAAAGATACAAATGGCAGAAAAAAGAAGAAAAGAAAATGCTCTGAATCACATGGATGTGGGGAGAAAGGGACTCCTCCATCCATTGTTGATGGAAATGTCAACTGATCCATCCTTTTTGTAAAACAATTATGAACATTCCTCCACAAACTAGAAATTGAGTTCCCATTTAACCTAGCAAAACCACTCCTGGGATTATACCCTGGGAGCCCAAAAGATACAGCAGAAACACCATCTACACTTCTATGTTCATAGCAGCACTGTTTACAATAGTCAGAATATGGAAACAACCAGAGTGCCCGAGAACAGAGAACTAGGTCAAGGAACCCTGGTATACAGATACAACGGAATACTATGCAGCTGTTTGGAAAAACAAAGTTATGAAATTTTTCTATAAATAGATGGACCTGGAAAGTATCATGCTGAGTGAAATTAGAAAGAAAAGAACAGATATAGAATGACTGCATTCATTTGCAGGATATAAAAAAAAATAGTATGATACTAATGTCCAAGGCCAGGCAACACAGGGATAAGCAGTATAGTGTGTGCCTAAAACTCAACTGTAACATCTTGTTTTTAATTCACAGTGATACAGAGTTCATAAAAGCTAAAACAGAAAAATAACCCCTAAATGAATTATTTGCACTAAGATTTAGGCTGTTGTAAGTCAAATAGGACTTTTTCTGTAAAACTGTTTTTCCACATTTATACTTAAAGGGAGAATCTGCTTATTTGAGTTATTATAGAAAATAAAAGCTGTTTGCTAATAATAAGTATATTATAGTGAAGTTTTGGAGCCAGGGAGATCTCTTTGAAGGCTAGTATTAATTAATATGCTGCTACTTTGTGAGTGAAATATAGGACTCTGAAAGTTTCGTTAAAACTTAAATTGGGGTTAACAACATAGGCTGTAGGTTTCTTTGTAAGAATTAGAATAAATATTTAGAACCAAATCCGATGTAGGTGAAGCAGTTATGGGAACACTGAAACTGATAATAACAGATCCCTACATTCAGTATAAGTTTACTATAAATTATAATAGAAAATTTGAGAAATAATATTTCATTAACCTTCAGTTTTGATCAATTTTCTTGTTCGGTTTACTCAGAGATCTTAGGGAATCTAAAACAAATATTTTGGGATTATAAAATATTAGATTTAAATGTAATATTTTTGTAAGAAATTTATTTTCAAGGATTAATAGGTAGTAACTTTAAATGAAGCATAATCACAAGTTAAAATTATTTAATGAAGTATTTTACTCAGTTTATTGGATTTATTTATTTATTTATTTTTTCTTTTTTGGGTCACACCTGGCAATGCTCAGGGGTTACTCCTGGCTCTTCACTTAGGAATTACTACTAGCAGTGCTTGAGGGACCATATAGGATGCGGATTGAACCTTGGTCGGCTGCATGCAAGGCAACGCCTTACCGGCTGTGCTATCACTCCGCCCCAGTTTTTCTGATTTGAAAATTATATTTTAAACATGCATCTGTTCTAATATCTGTAAATTGCTTATAATAAAATTATTTTTCAATTTATATTATATTCAGTTAGATGCCTAACAAATTTTTACACCTTAAAAATCTAGAAATCTAGAAACCATTCATTTTTGTGCATTTATGAGAAAATATCAACATTATTGATTATTATTATCCCATTTTGCTTTTTAAATTCATTTCTTACATATACTTAAGATGAGAAAGCTTATTGTTCAAAGCAGTACCGAAATTTGGTTGTTTGCAAATAGCATATTAAATTAATGGTAAGATTATATGATTCTGTATTTTGAAGAAAAAGTTAATTATCATCTATTTTTGAATATGTATTTGGTGATTTAAATATCTCAAGGACTTGAACTTATCAGCACTTAATGCCTTGTTCCTATTATGTGGGTCCTTTAATTAAAAGATTTTTAGACTGAATTCAGCATCCAGAAATTTGGGGATTAGTGTTTGGGTCACACCCTGTGGTGCTCAAGTATCATCACTCCAGGCCGGCTCAAGGAAATGTATGGGGTGGTAGCTGGGTAGACCACATGCTAAGCAAGTGCCCTACACACTATACTGTCTCCTCAGCCCCAGGATCTAGAAATGTTAACAGAAGGAGTTTTCTCATATGTTGGATGACAGGCCTAGCTAGCTTGGGAGCTTTGCTGTTTAATCTATTTCATCTATCCACTCACAATTTAATCTATTTACATGTTCTTAAGCCAGGGTTCATATAATGAGATCTCTCTTCTTTGTAAACACTGATGGACAGTGTGGCAGTTAATAGAAGTCACCTTGACTCTGAACGAATAACTTTTGACTTAATATTATATATCTACTATGACTTCTATGTTATGAGGCTGGGCACAGTTCCTTTTTATACCTACTGGTCCCAGTGTGGGACAGTTAGAATTTACCAGCAGAGTGCCACCTGGCTACACTGAGACTATGGTTTAAGATTATAGGAAAGATCATACTAGTTTGCCCTCAAGCAGGTGAGCATGACCCTTTCAGTATACAGAGAACAGGATCACTTGTATCTCTTGTCTTCCCGTTGTTCATCGATTTGCTTCGAGTGGGCACCAGTAACATCTCCATACGTCCCTGTCACATGCTCGTGTAACCCAAGGGCATCTGCTTGATCCAGGAACACGAAGAGCCTCAAACCATTACTTTAGGACATGGGAATGAGGTCTATAATTGTTACTGGTTTTTGGCATATCAAATGCAACAGGTAGCTTGCCAGGCTTTGCCATGTAGGTGGTCTACTCTCAGTAGTAGGCTCTCATCTTGTGCATTTATTGATGAACCGCAACGGGAGAGATTGGCTTTTCTCTTGGATGGAGCTCTGACAAGCTGTGGAGTCTGGATGTTGAAAATTACTGCCCTCTGGTGTGGGGGGTTCCTCTGGCTTCTTGCAAGGCTCTATTGGGATGGCAGGCCAGGGCTAGAACATTCCTTCCCTCCTGGGCGCCTCATGATCAGCTGAGCACAGAGAGAGCCGGTAGCAGCTCTGTCCCATGTATCTGAGCCCTTATAGAGAACAAGATACAGATAATAAATAAGGACCTTGTGGATACCTTCTAGATTACATGATGCCCATGAAATTAAGAGGGATTACTTTATACCAGCCCCCTTTCTCTCTCCAGTGTTTTGTTTTGCATAAGAAATAATCTCAGAAGAAGGGACAAGTCCTTGGCATAATCATTTGTTTGAACCTGTAGTCTAAAGTGTGGCACCACCCTTCTACACTCTATTACTCTCTAGAAGCTGGTTAGTTATCTTTGTTGACAGGACCCTCCCTGAAGTTAGGATTACTTTTGTGTATAAAGGGGACTGACTTAGAGTACTGTTTCCTCTCTGGTGGGATCCATTTTGGTGGGACTCTCTCTGGTGGGATCCTCTTTGGTAGGAGACTTGGTCTCTCGTGTATGGTCTAAGTTCTGACCAGAGCTAGAGGTCTTCCATTATATTGGATTGCGGTGGTAGAACTTGTTGTACTATAAAAAGCCTTTTTTTTTTTTGCTTTTTTTGGTCACACCCGGCAATGCTCAGGGGTTTCTCCTGGCTCTGCACTCAGGAATCACTCCTGGCGGTGCTCGGGGGACCATATGGGATGCCGGGGATCGAACCCGGGCCAGCATGGGCCAGCCGCGTGCAAGGCAAACGCCCTACCCGCTGGGCTATCGCTCGGGCCCCTTAAAAGCCTTTCGGAACTGAGCCGGACTTGTGAGTAGGGATGGTGTTTCCACTGCGTATTTTTTGGTTTCCCAGAGTAGATTCCCAGGAGTGGTATGGCTGGGTCAAATGGGAGTTCAATTTCTAGTCTTTGGAGGAATGTCCATATTGTTTTCCAAAAAGGCTGTACCAGCCGGCATTCCCACCAACAATGGATGAGTGTCCCCTTTTCCCCAAATGAACAGAAACTTTAGCAAGGAAGAAGTTTGAATGGCCAAAAAACATATGAAAAAAATGCTCATCATCACTTATCATCAGAGAGATGCAAATCAAAACAACAATGAGATACCACTTTACACCACAGAGACTGGCACATATTCAAAAGAGCAAGAACAACATTTTAATTTTCTTTTTCTCCATTTTCATGTGGCATCTGAGCCACTTGGTACACAAAGCACTCGAATTATTAATGATATTATCCTCCTAGAAATATATGCAAATAGACTAGCATAATATCCATACAGTTGACAAAAAGTACAACCTCAATAAAAGGCTAGACTATAAAGTTTATCTTAATGTTGAGAAGGGAGAAAGATGGTAAAGAAACGTTATTCAGAAAATAACTTTGTTTTATATGAAAAGGCCTAGCTAGCTTGAGACCTCTGCTGTTTAATCTATTTACAGTTAAAGCTTTTTACATTTTCTTAACTCAGGGTTCATGCTAATGAGATCTGTCTTCCGTGTAAACACTGATGGAGGGTATGGCAGTTATAGGAGTCAGTTTGATTCTGAACCGATAACTTCTGAAATATTATTATAATCTGCACTGTGATTTCAATGTTACATAGATTGGGCACAATTGCACAATTCCTCTTAATACCCACTGGTCCTAGTGTGGGACAGTGAGAATTACCAGCAGAATTACCAGAAGACCACCACCCTGGCTTCTTTGAGACTACCACTTAAGATTAAAGGAAGGCTCATGCTAGTTTGCCCTCAAGCAGCCGAGCATGACCCTTTCAGTACACAGAAGGGCAAGACACTCAGAATCACCCTGGTGCAGATTAGAAATAAGGACACTGTGAGTACCATCTAGATTACATGAAGTCCATGAAATTATGATCGTTCTCCCCAAGAATATAATATATCCTTTGAGATGTATTTCTTTATACCAGCTCTCTCTCTCTCTCTCTCTCTCTCTCTCTCTCTCTCTCCAGAGTATTTAGATAAAAGACAATCTCAGAGGAAGGGACTAGTCCCTGGCATAATCATTTGTTTAGACCTGAAACAAGTGTGGCAACTACCCTAGTATGACACCACCCTTCGTCTATACCTAGAAACTTATTTGTTGATTTTTGTTAACATGACCCTGCTTGGAAGAAAGGATTATTGTTTTTGGATATATAAGGGGGACTGACTTGAGGTATGGTATCCACTTTGGTGGGAGACTTGGGTCCTAGTCATGGTTGAAGTTCTGACCAAGAGCTAGGGTCTAGGGAATCCCATTTTCTTGGATTGTAGTGGCAGAGCTTATTTTTATTATCATTGATAATAAGTAAAAAGCGTTTTGGAACTGCACTGGACTTGTGAGTTTGCATCTATTCTCACAGACCTTGGAGATAGAAGTAGATAGAAGTAATTTTAAAGTAGTTAACTCCTTTAAGAGGTAGAAAGAAACTCATTAGTTGTTGGGGACCCAGCAGTTCCCTGACAGCTTGGTGCCTCATGGGGCAGGCATGATACCAAGAGGTTTTATTAGCTAATATAATTTTATAATAGAGAGAAGGAAGAATTTGGTTTTATTCATAGAAGAATTTGAAATAATTTAAATAGTTTGTATGAAATTATGTAATTAGAAGAAACTCTGAAGATGAAATTCAGATATTTCTGTAGATTATGTACCTATATCTACTAATCTCACTTTACTAAGATAAGAAATTCTTTTATACAGAAGTAAGTATGAAAAAAATTTAACAATTTACCTATCACTTGTATCACTTGTATCACTTGTGTTACCATTTTTCATCGATTTGCTCAAAAAGGGCACCAGTAACATCTCTATACATCCTGTCACATTCTAGTGTAGCCCAAGGGTATCTACTCACTCCAGGAGTATGGTTTTCAGAGCAAGTTTTCGCCTGACCATCTCACCTTCACCGACCCCGGTGGCCTAGCGCCCACAGCAGAACCAACGGAAGTGATTCCGGGTTGTTTGCTTTAGCAAATCCGCTTCCCCTATAGTTCTTATGGTATACCCCAATAGTGAAACTTATATTACTTCTGACATAAATCCAAACTGATTTTCTTCCTTCTGTTCCATCACTGTGCCCTATGAAGCAAACTAATTGTGAACTACTGAGTGGAAGAACTGGTTCTCCTATGATGAGCATCATTAAGTTTATTAAATGTATACATATAACTGTATATGTATTATATATATACATATAAATGTATACATATGTGTACCTAGGTCGAGAAATCAACATGATGAACGACCTAAAACCTGAGTTGCACAGGAGGAAGAGAGCGGCATGGAATGCTTCAAAGGCATCGAAGAAATAGCTAAAAGGACAAAGAATCTCTGGCTCGGGCACATCTCTTTGACTCCACCGTTCTCCCTGCATTAACATATGCCTCAGAGACCTGGGCCCTACGAAAGCAGGATGAGAATGCTATTCAGGTCTCCCAGAGAGGAATCGAAAGAGCTATGCTTGGAATATCACGCCTCATTCAAGTGAGAGAAGGAATCGGAGTTCTGACCTCCGTCGCTATTCCAGAACCAGGGACGCTGTCTCGTTTGCCAAGGCATCGAAAATCAGATGGGCTGGACATATAATGCGATTTGGAGACAACTGCTGGACTAGGCCATTACCGACTGGATCCCACGGGATGTCAAAAGATCACGTGGCCGCCCACCTACAATATTGTCAGACTTCCTTGTAAAGACCCTGAAGGAACGGTTAGAGGCTCTTCATATTCCTGAATAAACCAGATGCTATTGGGCTACATTGGCACGTGATAGGGACCAATGAAAATGTTACTGGCGCCGCTCGAGCAAATCGATGAATAACAGGATTCAAGTGATCAAGTGATCAAGTGATACATATAACTGAGGAAATAATCATGGTTTAAGTATGCACAAGTTCTTATATTAAAAAGAAGAATAATTTAAAAATATTCTTTAGAAGACATTAGAAAAAGACCAACAAAAGGAGCCCAACCCAGGCAGAAGAAAGGAAATAATAAAACTTAGAGAGGAAATCAACGAGTTGGAAACCAAAAAAAACAATCCAAAAGATTAATGAAACCAAGAGCTGTTTTTTTGAAAAAATAAACAAGATTGACAGACCATTGGCAAGACTTGTAAGGACAGGGAAAGAGAGAACCCAAATAAACAGAACCAGAAATAAAAAGGGTGACATCACAACAGAAACCACAGAAATCCAAAAGATCATCAGAGATTACTTTGAGAGCCTGTATGCCGTGAAACATGAGAATCTAGAAGAAATGGATCAATTCCTGAAGTCCTATAACTGCCCACAGCTGAAACAAGAAGACCTCCAATACCTGAATAAGCCTATCACCATTGAGGAAATAGAAACAGTAATTAAAAGACTTCCCAAACACAAAAGCCCAGGTCCAGACAGATTCCCTAGTGAACTCTACCAAACCTTTAAGGAGGACCTACTGCCAATCCTTTTCAAGGTCTTCCAGGAAATAGAAGAAACAGAAACACTCCCAAACAGCTTCTACGAGGCACATATCACCCTGATACCCAAAGCAGGGAGAGACAACACAAAGAAAGAAAACTACAGACCAATATCCCTGATGAAAACGGATGCTAAGATCTTCAACAAAATACTAGCAAACAGAATCCAAAGACTCATCAAGAAGATTACACATCATGACCAAGTAGGATTCATCCCGGGTATGCAAGGATGGTTCAACATTCGCAAGTCAAACAACATAATACATCATATCAATAAGAGAAAAAATAAAAACCATATGATCCTATCAATAGATGCAGAGAAAGCATTTGACAAGATCCAGCACCCGTTCATGATTAAAACCCTCCAGAAAATGGGAATTGAAGGGACTTTCCTCAAGATAGTTACAGCCATCTACCAAAAGCCCACAGCGAGCATCATTCTAAATGGGGAAAAGTTGAAAGCCTTCCCCCTGAGATCAGGGACAAGACAAGGTTGCCCACTCTCACCTCTTTTATTCAATATAGTACTGGAAGTACTTGCCACAGCAATCAGAGAAGAAAAAGGACATCAAGGGCATCCATATAGGCAAGGAAGAAGTCAAGCTATCATTATTTGCAGATGACATGATATTATACCTAGAGAACCCTAAACTCTCTACCAAAAAACTCCTAGAAACAATAGACGCATTAGTAGAGTGGCAGGATACAAAATCAACACCCAAAAGTCAGTGGCTTTCCTATATACAAATAACGAAAAGAGAAGAAAAGGATATTAAGGAAACAATTCCATTCACAATTGTGCCACAGAAAATCAAATACCTAGGAATCAACCTACCCAAGTGTGTAAAGGACCTGTACAAAGAAAACTACAAGACGTTGCTCCTAGAGATAAAAGAGGACACAAGGAAATGGAAACATATTCCCTGCTCATGGATAGGGGAGAATCAACACTGTCAAAATGGTAATACTCCCTAGAGCTCTGTACAGATTCAATGCAGTCCCTATCAGGATACCCATGACATTCTTCAAAGAAATTGACCAAACACTCCTAAAATTTGTGTGGAACAATAAACCCCCAAGGATAGCTAAAGCAATCCTCGGGAAAAAGAAGATGGGAGACATCACCTTTCCCAACTTCAAACTGTACTACAAGGCAGTAGTAATTAAAACAGCATGGTATTGGAATAAAAACAGACCTGTGGACCTATGGAATAGAATTGAGTATTCTGACACCAACCAACCTCAAACACATGATCATTTAATCTTTGATAAAGGTGCAACGAGTCTAAAATGGAGTAAGGAAAGCCTCTTCAACAAGTGGTGCTGGGAAAACTGGGCAGCAACATGTAAAAAAATGAATTTGGACCTGTGTCTAACAACATGCACAAAAAACAGATCAAAATGGATTAAAGATCTCAATATCAGACTTGAATCCATAAAGTACATTGAAGAAACTATAGGAAAAACCCTCCACGACATTGAAGCTAAAGGCATCTTCAAAGGTGAAACATCACTAACAAAGCAACTAGAAGAAAAGATAAACATATGGGACTACATGAAACTAAAAAGCTTCTGCACCTCAAAAGAAACAGTGACTAAGATACAAAAGCAGTCCACAGAATGGGAAAGAATATTCACCCAATTCCCATCTGATAAGGGGTTAATATCCAGGATATATCAGGCACTGGTAGAACTTTACAGGAAGAAAACAAACAACCCCATCAAAAATGGGGAGAAGAAATGAACAGAAACTTCAGCAAGGGAAGAAATTCGAATGGCCAAAAAAACATATGAAAAAATGCTCATCATCACTAATCATCAGAGAGATGCAAATCAAAACAACAATGAGATACCACTTTACGCCACAGAGACTGGCACATATTCAAAAGAGCAAGAACAACAAGTGCTGGCGTGGATGTGGGGAAAAGGGGACACTCATCCATTGTTGGTGGGAATGCCGGCTGGTACAGCCTTTTGGAAAACAATATGGACATTCCTCCAAAGACTAGAAATTGAACTCCCATTTGACCCAGCCATACCACTCCTGGGAATCTACTCTGGGAAACCAAAAAATACGCAGTGGAAACACCATCCCTACTTTTATGTTCATAGCAGCATTATTCACAATAGCCAGAATCTGGAAGCAACCAGAGTGCCCGAAAATCGATGACTGGATAAAGAAGCTTTGGTACATCTACACAATGGAATACTATGCAGCTGTTAGGAAAAATGAAGTTATAAAATTTGCCTATAAATGGATGGACATGGAGAAGATTATGTTGAGTGAAATTAGCCAGAAGGAGAGAAACAGACACAGAATGACTGCACTTATTTGCATGGCATAAATATATATGTACATATTATGATACCAATATCCAAGGTCAAGTGAAACATATATCAGGAGGTCTTGTCAAAGGTGGAAATTATCACAAACGTGTGGGAGTCAGAGGTTAGGTAAGACAGAAAATGGAACAGTGTGCTAACAATTGTCGAGGATACTAATGCCAACCTAGAACTAAGCATTAAATAGAGGCAAAAAGATACACATGACAACCTTTTAATGTATGTTCTGTAATCCATAGTCTCGAAGGGAAGGAAAAGAGAAAGAGAGAGAAAGGGAAAGAAATAAAGAACCTGCCATGGAGGTGGGCTGGGGAAGGGGGAGGGAACCGGGACGTTGGTGGTGGGAGATGGGCACTGGCGGCGGGATGGGTGCTGGAACACTGTATGACCAAGACCCAAATATGAACTTTTTAATTGTATATCTTTTTATTTGTATATCTCACGGTGGTATAATAAAATACTTAAAAAAATAAAAAATTATTTTTAAAAATTAAAAAAAATTGTGAAAATAAAAAATTCAAAAAAGAATACAGGTAAAGATCGAAAAAATACAGTTACTACCATTTATATTTCCTGTAGAGGACACCTATTCAAAAAATACATTGAGTATTTTGAATAGTTACTCACTGTGGTGAATTAATAAAACACTTACTGAGTATTGTCTACTTATTTTGCACTTAAATCAGTCTAACTAGAGTCTCTAATTTCTGTACACCAACAAGAATCGATGACTAACACAATTCAAAAATAGAAATATTTTATTAAGTGATTTTCTTTAAGTAGATCTGCTTTTGAATTCACAGTATCAGAAAAAATTATTGATCTAATTTTCCAGAGTGGGCAAAATGCTCCTTGATGGGCATATAGCAAAATAATAACTTGAATAGTATTAATAAAACGTGACTCAATCCTAAGAATGATAGCAGTTTTCTTAGTTACAGTGAAAAAAACTTTTTGCTAGCATTTCTAGCATTCAGAACTTTTAGGTAATAATCTGTTCTAAGTTGTCAATTTGTGGTAGTGTGTCACAGTTGCTAAAAGAACTATTAAAAGCATATCATTAATTTCTATTTTATAGTCACACACAATCAGTTGTAATAGCATCGGTACTTTCAGCCAATAAAGGGAAACAGAGAAAGAGGTTTCCTGACTTCAGTGAACAGAGAAAGAGGTTTCCTGACTTCAGTGAACTCTTTTGTAAAATACCAAGGATTTCAGAGATGTCTAATTTTGGCAAGCTATACATACCATACCATGGTTAACAGAGACCTAAAAAATAAGAGATAAAATGGTTTGAAGGTCATAATGATATTATAAAATAGGAAATAATAATAGAATAAAGTTGATGGGGTTGTTTGTTTTATTCTTGTAAAGTTCTACCAGTTCCTGATATATCCTGGATATTAACCCCTTATCAGATGGGTATTGGGTATCAGAGATTGTATCTTAAGAAAAAAAACCATTTTAATGAAAAATAATTTATCTATTTTTAAATTACTTAATTTGAAGTGCCATGATTAATATGACTATTAAAATAGGCTTTCATGCTTACAATCCCATGCATCCATAAAGAAAGTGGGGGAAGTTTTATACAATGAAAGAAATACAAATAGAGGAAAGATGACGTAAAGACACAGAAGGACGGCCAGGAATTTCGGAGGCCACCAGAAGCTAGGAGAAAGGAATGGAATGAATTCTCCCTCACTGCCTACCCAAGGAATCCCATCAAGCATTTTTAAAAACTTTTCTAGCATTCAGAACTTTTAGGTAATAATCTGTTCTAAGTTGTCAATTTGTGGTAGTGTGTCACAGTTGCTAAAAGAACTATTAAAAGCATATCATTAATTTCTATTTTATAGTCACACACAATCAGTTGTAATAGCATCGGTACTTTCAGCCAATAAAGGGAAACAGAGAAAGAGGTTTCCTGACTTCAGTGAACAGTGATTATGCTTACTAAATAAAGTCAAGTTATAAATTAAAAATTGGATTGCTTTACTACACAGATTTTATTCACTCAGTTCTTCTGCTAAGTGATCATCATTATAGTGCCTTTTCATTTAATTATTTCTGTATTTAAGATAAAAATAATTCCTTATTAAGTGAAAAAAATGCTTGAAATATTGGTTGAGTTTCATAGTTGTCTTACAAACCTGTGAAAGAAAACATTTATTCCAAAGTCATCATTTCTACCAATTTTTTGAAAAGAGAATAGTGAAAAAGTATAAATGAAAATTATAAATAAAAAATATTACAGGTAAAAATAATTTTACTCTGAAAATAAACTTAAAAAAATCATTAAAGAGATGTTAGGGGAAAACATTTTTAGGGAAATTAAATTATAAAAGAAATTAATATAATGTCTACATATTTAAGAGGCAGAGGGACTAGATCTTAAAATATCTGAATTTTGTACTCCTTGCTGATATAAAGGACTATCAAAAACTCAGAAAGTTTTTGGGGCACCTGAGTAGAGGCCCACTACCACTGAATGGGATATATAATTATAAATTTATATATTACATGATGCCTAGACAGTTGTAGATTTATTTCTAGGAATATCTAAAAGAAATTTCTGTAAAGATTAATATCTGAATAGACAGCGTTAAGTAGATTATCCTTCCCAATGTGGATAGTCTTCATGTAATCCAGTGAAATCCTAGTGAAAAAAAATTATCTCTTTTTCTTTCTCTTTTCTTCCCTCCCTCCCCCTGCCATTATCCCCATCTTTCTCTCTTATTAGATAGCTTTTCTGAAAAACCGATAGAAGCTTGTTATGTGTAGCTCCAGAATTACACAAAAAGGAGAGAATTATTTTCTAAGATTCTGTTTAGAGCCCCAAGCATTCTGTGCATGTGCCCACATGAATTAGATTCTCTCTTTCATCCTGAGTAGATAAGAAAACCTGGCACCAGGACTTTCCTGCCAGTAAGTAGTGTAGCAGGGGGAAGGTTACAGGAAAGCTTGAAACAGGGACCAAAGAAAAATGGTCAGATAAAAACACAGTGTATGGCAGGGCCTGTGAGTTCCAAACATCCCAGAAGTGTTCTATTCTCCTCCCATTCCTTTCCTCATAACCTGGCAGTGTCCTGCCTCGGTCAGCTGAGTGAACTCCGCCTCCCGGTGATGAGATCCAGCCAAGACAACGCAGCATAGTCCAGGAAATACTAGCAAGCACAGTTCATTCGATCACTTAATTTCTAATAAGAAGCAACATATTATAATATTCCTGTTTTAGAACGTTTGAATAACCACACTATAAAATCCAATGTTTAGTAACAGTACAGAAAAACTATGACGGCAATTTACGATGACCTATATTGCTAAGCATGATTTAGTTCCAGAGCACATATTATCTCAGTCAAAGCTTTTTCTTCCTTCAGTGTAATCTTTCAAAGAATCTAAACATAGGTGTGGGAGAGACAGTATAAAGGTTAAGGTGCACGTCCTGCATCCAAACAATGCTTTGATGCCTGAACCACGTGGTCCCTGAGCACCACTGAATACAGCTGGAGGCCCCAGCACACACCACAAGTGGCCCAGGTGACTCACAGCTCTAGAGTGTGGCTTGGGTAACCCCTGGAGCACTGCTCCCCTGGGCCCTAGCACCAACCGGCAGCCTGGCTGACCAAAAATTGCTGAGAAGTGCCCTGGGACTCCTGAACACCACCTAAAAGACTTCCAAAATAAAAATTAATAAATAAATGTACTGGATTTTAATAATCCATAAAGCACTGGGCTTTGTTAAAAAAAAATACCGTAAAACTATTTAAGATTCAATTGAATAGCAAAATCTCAAATATGGCAGGCCTTTTAGTAGTTGTGAATAAAGAATCGTGAGTTTAGCATGTCAAATTCAGAAAAATGAAAAGCCTTTAACGTAGTAATATAAAACTAGTTGAACCAGCATAACTATCTTTAAGGAAGAGAATTCACCAAGTACAGCTTAGGTCAACTCTCAGAGCCTTTATTAGGTAGGCATTTGTTAAACTCTAGGAGAACAATGACTTATAGGGCTTGTGTTTGGAAAATAATTCACTGGAAGTGGAAAATAGCATAGACTGTCATTCAGACTGCATTTCTTTTCTCCTCCTGGGCTCCCCGCCCCCCACCCCACTGGGGGGCGGGAGGGTTGGGGCGAGTGGAAGCCGGCCTGCTAAGAGGTGCTCAGGAGCTGCTGTGAGATCCTTGGCCAACAGACTGCTCTGGAGAAGGCCCTGTAGGGCTGTCTTCTGAGGCCTCCAGCACTGAGTCACCAGGAGACTGACACAGTGGTGCCGCGGGATGTGGAAATAATTTTGGCACATGCTAAGCATGTACCATGACTACCCTATTATCTCCTGGCTCCACATTTTTTTCCCTTAAAGGACAATTTTAAGTGACCTGAACTATGTTAATACAGTTTTTCACTCTTCTTAAAATGTTGATCATTTTAATATATTAGTCTTCAGATTTTTAACTTTTAATTAACTTCTGAACCTCAAAAAACTTAAAAATAAGACCAACTGATTACACATTTTTAGACATGCAATTAAATCCAAGAGACAAATGATAAGCAGTAATTTGTAAAATGAAAGTTTACTTTGGTGTATATTTTTGCAAGGTCAGTGCTGAAGAAGTTACAGACTGTTCACCTTTAGCTGTACTGCCTCCTCTAAGCTCTCGATTCTTCTTTCAGCTCTCTTTAGCTTCCTTCGTTCCTCCAAGTCTGAGCTAGAGCTCTGTGGGGACAGAGACCTTGAACGTTTCACAGGTGCTTCCTGGAGAGTAAAACAAGGACATGGTTGAACTAGCCAGGATATTGGATTATGAAAGACATGCAAAATTAAAGAACAAGTAATTCTGAATACTAATAATGAATTATAAAAAACAATCCTGCATGGAGTACCAGAGAAATAACAAGCGGAATTACCACAGTGCTACCGCTAAAGGTTTCTCTGTGACTCGTTAATGAGAATATTCATTTACATTTACATTGTTTCTTTCAGAATAATGATGTCCCATTAGGGGAAGACTAAAGGGTTATAGACTCAGAAATGCAAGAAACCTCATTACAAAGGAGGGGATAGAGGCTGGTCTAATTGCTCTATAAGGGTCCAAGGTTACACTTGATAGGACAACCAGAAACAAGAGGGAAAGGATTTTTTCCCTTTGAAATAGTTTAACACACTGTGAAGTTGAAGGAACAATATGCTTGAGGAATATAAATACAACAGACAGTAGATCTTCTAACATAATGACCATATGGTCATTAACTATAATGTGGCTAGCTAGAGACAAGAATGTGTGTTTATATTATGTACAGCTTCATATACCAATCTGGAGAAGAATATGTGAAGGCAACTATTAAACCGGGCAACATATTGTTCATACTTACTGTATGTCCTTAAAAAAAAAAGAAGGAAGAAAGAAAATTGTCAAAAATTTTCGTCTAATTTTCTTGACATTTTTTAAAGCAATGAGACATCAAAGCACTAATATTTTAAACATCAGTAATACAGCAATAAATGAAATTACCCCCCAGCACTGATGTATCTCAATTTCAGGAGTGTTTTACTTCATTTAATAAACTATCCCAAAATAAAAAGAAACATGTAACATACTTTTAAAAATGCATAGAGACATACATTTATACGACTCTTTCTAATAATTACTCTAGTAAGAGGGAGACTGAAAGGGTTCTAAGAACATGAGTCTGATTTTAACTGATTTCTTTTCTGAGAAAGCTTAGTTTACTCATAGGACAAAAATGGAAATACCTTAAAACACACAAGAAATAATTATTGTGAGATATCTAAGAAATGATAGACTTTACCTACAAACACAGTTTCTGCTGACATACAGGTGTGAGAAAACAGTATAAAACAACTTTTAGAGAAATGCTACTTCAATTGTTTTAGACTTAACGTATCTATAATTTAATATTGAGAAATATTTGTGTTAGTGTTCATAGCATTCTTAGGAACATAACAATATATAAAGCAGCAGAATAGATAACAAAGACCAAAGAAAAGGTAACCTAAACATTATAAACATAAAACATGATCTGAAAAAATGTGCGGATTTTTTCTTGCAATACTTCTAAATATAGAAATAGCTAACCGCCCAAGTTAATGTTAAATTGCTTTATTATTTAGATTCCACACAGGCAGATTTTCAAATGTCTGAAACAGAAACAATAATGTAGAAAATTAATTTTTACTTGTATAAATGTATTTCTCTATAGACTATATAGGGGGTGGCTCCCCGCAGTGTTTGGGAGCTCATGAGGTCTCGGAGAGCAAACCTGAGACTCACGCGTGCGCCTTGAGCTCAGGCTCTTGAATTCATCTCCTGGCACTTGAACTAGATTTGATAAAAGAGGAATATTCACAGAACACTGCTGTATACATACATTATTAATATATTACTCAGCCTTTCAAAAGGAAGAACTCTCTTTTCCCAACAAGTATTTTATAAAGCAGTTCTCTCAAATATTTTTAAGAAGGTTTTAGAGCCATAAACAGAAAAGTAAATGCTGTTGCTTGTTCCTTCACTTCCCCTCGCTTGCCTTATCAAGCTCATACTGACAAATTCTCAAAATTAAAAATGTCCCTACCTTATGTTTTGTTTCAGTGCTTGTCAAGATGTTCTTCTGTGAGAAACTCGTGCTGGTAGATATGTTCTCTGACAGTTTACCATTCGCTATTTTTAGTTTCTCTTGTAAATATTGAATTTCAGACTTCTGTGAGACCATTAAGGCTTCTAAACTTGACATAGATGGTCGTTCAGATACCTAATAAAAATAGATTGGTGAGCAAATGTATATATTTATACCTTACTATGTATACATATGCAACTATTATGTATTATATGTTGTAACTATAGATATTGAGAGAAATAAAACTTCATTCCACCAATAAACTGTGAGTTTCAACAACAAACTATAGTATAAAGATTCCATTATAGTAAGATAATGGTATTTTTAATAGAATTACTGTGAAATCTCAAACTCAGGTTGCTGGCTGCAAAACAAGAGCCCTAACCACTGTACAGTCTCTCTGGTTCCATTTGAAATAAAATCATTAAGTCATACATGACACTGGGTACTAACTTGGGGGGAAACCAACAGCACCGAACTTATGAACTAGCACTAAATGCATCAGAACTTCCTAATAACAATGTAAAGAACTTACTTTGAGCGAATCTCCACAAGAGCTAAGGAGACTTGGGTATCCCTTCGAGTAATACCCCCATCGGGTTGGTCAGAGGTATTGAATGCAAGGTTGGAGTTCCTCAGGCCCAATAGTGCTGTGGAAAACCTGGACTATTCCAGCAGTAGTTAGGGACCACTAGAGCCAAAACCAACGGAGCTCGGAGGGCCATATAGTACTGGTATATAAACTTGGGTCAGATCTTTGCTGAGCAAAACACTCTGACCCCAGAACTCAAACTTGTAAAATCAATGACAACACAGTATTTTCCTTTGAAATTTACTTCTGTTATACGATATCATAAGAACCAGTGCTAAGCATCATGTTCTAATAATAGAAATCACAGATAGTAAGTTTGTAGGAATGCTAGTGTTCTACAAAGGCCAAATACCTACTTGCTACAATAAAATTTGAGACCATTCAACCCCATTCATATGAATTACTTCAACCACACTATCACTTGTATCACTCGTCTTCCCACTGATCATTGATTTGCTCGAGCGGGCACCAGTAACGTCTCCATATATCCTGTCATGTACTAGTGTAGCCCAAGGGTATCTGCTCACTCCAGGAACATGAAGAGCCTTAAACCATTCCTTCAGGTCATGGGAATGAGGTCTATAATTGTTACTGGTTTTTTGGCATATCGAATACTACACGAGTAGCTTGCCAGGCTTAATCACACCATTTATGAAAAACAAAATCAGTAAAAATATAGTTAAAGATTTTATTGATTTCTATCAGTCATAACCCTAGCTTCTAATATTATCAATATGGACACAAAACTGAAAATAGCTTCGTTTTTAAATATTTTAAAATTTGGGGCCACACCCAGTGGTACCCAGGACTTAATCCTGGCTCTGAGATCAGGAATCACTCCTAGAAAGCTCACGACCCTGGATGGGTGCCAGAAACGGAACCCATCTGCTGTACAATCTCTCTGGCCCCTAAAATCACTTCATTTAAAATATAGTTAGTGAACCTCATTCTTCCTGAATGGTAGAAGTAAAGATTTTGAGAAATACTGTATGTTTAGTTTTCTGAATAAACAATTACAGATAGTACCCTTTCCTGATTTTGATTTTTTTTTTCAAATAGAAAAGGGGCAAAACTGTCCTATTTCTAAAAAGCTAATTTTTATGGTGATAAGAGTCATCTTTGAGGTGGAAATTATCACAAACGTGTGGGAGTCAAAGGCTAGGTAAGACAGAAAATGGAACAGTGTGCTAACAATTGTCGAGGGTACTAATACCAACCTAAAACTGAGCATTAAATACAGACAAAAAGATACACATGACAACCCTTTAATGTATGTTCTGTAATCCATAGTCTGGAGGGGAAGGAAAGAGAAAGGGAGAGAAAGGTAAAGAAATAAAGAACCTGCCATGGAGGCGGGTTGAGGGCGGGGGAGGGAACCGAATAGTTGGTGGTGGGAGATGGGCACTGGTGGCGGGATGGGTGCTGGAACACTGTATGACCAAAACCCAAACATGAACTTTTTTAATTTTATATCTTTGTAATTGTATATCTCGCAGTGGTATAATAAAATACTTTAAAAAAACAGAGTCATCTTTGATTTACACTACTATAATTTCCACATATTTAAATCACCTGTTTTCTAACCTTTATTTTACCATGTAACAATATTTTTCGCATGATGCTAAAACTGTACTCTCACTACACTTAAAATATAAAATATATTTAACTTCATATTATTGCATTGAACATCAAATTAAAAGCTTAAGTCCTCTTTTAGAATTTTATTTTATTATACCACCATGTATTAAACCATACAATTAAAAGTCTGTTCATGATTGGGTTTCAGTCATACAGTGTTCCAACACCCATCCCTCCACCAATGTTCCCAAATTTCCTCCTCCTTCCTCCAGCCTGCCTCCATAGCAGGTACTTTTCCTCTTCTTTTCTTCTTTTCCTCCTTTCTCTCTCTTTCTTTCTCTCTCTCTCCTGTCTCTCTGTGTCTCTCTTTATATCTTTCTCTGTGTATCTCTGTATCTCTGTCTCTGTCTCTCTGTTTCTCTGTCTCTCTCTCTCTCTCCTCTCTTGCACATTGTGGCTTAAGCCCTTTCTTACAAAGTTAAAAAAAACTTTCCTACTACTTCCCTCATCTAATCACTAACTAGACGTCATTTCAACTATTCCTTTTTAATTCTATTTTTAAAAAAAATTATACTGCTTATTAGGAATACCTTCAACTGATCTACCATCCTAATCTTCAAATCCTACCTGTAACTTATGTCAACCAGATTTGTATAACATTATGATGAATATGATGGCATTCTACCATTTACTAAATAAATTAAATTTTTTTTTAAGGTCACACAAAAATTTAGAATGGAAAAGGAAAAATACTTTAGTTTATTAGAACAATTAATAAGATCTTAATCAATAAATGCACACAATTAGAGGCGACTGCACCTGTATGGCAAAGCCTGGCAAGCTACCCATGTCGTATTTGATATGCCAAATCACTTGTCACTTGTCTCCCTGTTGCTCATGGATTTGCTCCAGAGGGCACCAGCAAAATCTCCATACATCCTGTCATAAACAAGTGTAGCCCAAGGGCATCTACTTGCTCCAGAGACAGGAAGAGCCTCAAACTATTCCCTCAGGTCATGAAAATGAGAAGATTCACAATTGTCACTGGTTTTTGACATATCAAATACAATACAGGTAGCTTGCCAGGTTCTGCCATGTAGGTGGTATCATGATCAAGATCACGATCTTCCCATTCATCATCTATTAGCGAGAGCGGGCACCAGTAATATCTCCATATGTCCTGTCTCAAGCTAGTAGAACCCAAAGGCATCCGCTTGCTCCAGGAACATAAAGAGCCTCAAACCATTATATTATGTCATGGGAATGACCTAATATAAATGTTACTGGTATTTGGCATATCAAATACGACACGAGCAGCTTGCCAGGCTTGCCGTGCGGGTGGCATACTCTTGTAGTCACCTCTAAATAAAGCAATTATTGATGAACCACGCAGCTGCTAGCGGCAGCGAGCCAGGCTGTGATAGTCTGGTCTGCTGGGTGGAGTTGTGAGGAGAGGGAAGTCCGGATGTGGAAAACGGCGGCCCCCATGGATTCGGGGGGGTGTCGTCTGGCTTGTTGTGAGGCTCTGCTGGGGTGGCAGGCCAGGGCTAGAACCCGCCATGCCTCCCAGGAGCCTCATGAGCGGCTCGGCACAGGGAGAGCAAGTAGCAGCTCTGCCCCATGTCTGAGAGTCTCTGGTGTAGGTGGTATACCAGTAACAATTATAGACCTCATTCCCATGACCTGAAGGAATGGTTTGAGGATCTTCATGTTCTTGGAGTGAGCAGATGCCCTTGGGCTACACTAGCATGGAACAGGAAATATGAAGATGTTACTGCGCTTGCTCGCTTGCTAGAGCAAATCGGGTGAACAACGGGAAGATAAGTGATACAAGTGATACAAGTGAATAAGATCTTCGATAGAATTAAATCATTGTTGTATTATAATACAGGAGATGATAATTAAAAGCTACATAAAGAAGCTGAAGTGAAAAATAACTAACATTTTCTTTTTTTTTCTTAAAGACATTATAAATATTCTAACGGGGGTCAGGGAGATGGATAGTTCAAGTATTAAAACACGAGTCTCACACTGGGGGCATTATGAGCTGTATCTCTAGCACTGATGACTCTTAAGACCAAGTACCATTCCTCAGCCAGTACACAGCTAGTGACCCTTGTATGAAAAAATTCTGCAGAGCACGAGAGAAGGTTCAAAGGGCAAGCATACATGATTTGCGTGCAGGAGCCCTGGTTTTAATCTCTGGCAATACGTGGTACCCTGAGCACCACCTGGAGTCTTTGCAAAGATAAGGAAAGGCTTGGGAGATGGTACCCAAGGCATGGCACTTCCCTTGCATGCTGTCAACCTGGGTTCATCCCCAAACATAGAGTTTAATGAAAAAACAACTAAAAATGGATAAAATAGGTTCCAATAGTGAATAATGTCACTATAAAAATAAAATATTTATATATATAGCACACCTTTAAATTCATCAATAATCAATAACTTGACCCAAAAATATAATCTCTATAGAGTTTTTAAACTCAAATTCATATAGAAGAAAGAAAATGTACATAAGCATGTTTAATCAATTATATTTAGTTTTCATATTGTAGCTTTAGAATTTGTTCAAAAGAGACACAATGTACATTTTAAAAATAAGAATATACATATTCTTATTTATATATATTCTTATATATCCTTATTTATATATATATTCTCCTTTTTCTGTTACTGAGAACAGTAATGAGGCCTAGTTCCTGAGGCCTCATTTACTCTCAATGGAACAAACATCTCTGAATGCAGCAGTTATGTGTACCTAGGTCAGGAAGTCAACATGATGAACGACCTAAAACCTGAACTGCGCAGGAGGAAGAGAGCAGCATGGAATGCCTTCAAAGGCATCGAAGAAATAGCTAAAAGGACAAAGAACCTCCGGCTCCGGGCACATCTCTTGGACTCCACCGTTCTCCCTGCATTAACATACGCCTCAGAGACCTGGGCCCTATGAAAGCAGGATGAGAATACTATTCGGGTCTCCCAGAGAGGAATCTAAAGAGCTATGCTTGGAATATCACGCCTCACTCAAGTGAGAGAAGGAATCCGGAGCTCTGACCTCCGTCGCTATTCCAGAATCAGGGACGCTGTCTCATTTGCCAAGGCATCGAAAATCAGATGGGCTGGACATGTAATGCGATTTGGAGACAACCGCTGGACTAGAGCCGTTACAGACTGGATCCCACGGGATGTCAAAAGATCACGTGGCCGCCCACCTACAAGATGGTCAGACTTCCTTGTTAAGACCCTGAAGGAACGGTTTGAGGCTCTTCATATTCCTGAATCAACCAGATGCCATTGGGCTACATTGGCACGTGATAGGGTCCAATGGAAATGTTACTGGCGCCTGCTCCAGCAAATCGATGAATAACGGGATTCAAGTGATCAAGTGATTCTCCTTTTTATATAGAAGTATATATGAATATATGTAAATATATATTCTTATTGATATATAAAATATATTCATGACATATTCTTATTTATATATATATATACTTAATATATAAAGAGATTTTTCCACAAGGCAACTTCCTCCCAGAATTTAAAGAAAGTGATCTTCTCTCTATAGTTGTTTATCACCTTTAACAAGGATAAATACATAAAAAGTGTTCTATATTTCTATTACTATGACCATATTTTAAAACACGTAAAATGAAATATCAAATGACACTGACCCTCACTGTTAAGAGGCGAGGAAGTATTCCTGACAGTGGTTGCTCTGCTCCAACCGACCATTTTCATGGAAGATTGTGGCCCAGGACTAACATCTGCTAATTTTTCAAAAGCGAGGAATTAAGATGTGTATGGAAAATTACTCATTTTAAAAATGTCTGGAACCAATTTACTGCTCTTTAATATTAAGAACATGGTACGAAGTATACACTGCTACAAATTTTATAGAGAAACATGCATCAAACCTCATGAAAATTTGTAACAACTTGACTTAGCATCCAAATTATATTGAAACTTGATACTGAAAGATATCCACGATAAATGACCAGTTACTAAGGAACACAGTACTATATAGAAACAGATTTCACCAAACACACAGGAAAAAAATAAAACAAAACACAGAAATGTTATGCATTACTTCTGAGGAGAGAATTTGTATATGAATTATTTATTCATTCAATCAAAACTCTCTTAATAAACTTGTAAGTAAATATTTTTATTTACAGACGACCCCCCCACTCCATGAGGGCCTCCATGTTCCACATCCGACTCCCCCTCATCAGCACTCCACCAAGCGGACCAGCCTATCACAGCCCGGCTCATCGAGATGCACCCTGTAGCAGTCTTTTTTTTTTTCTTTTTGGGTCACACCCAGCAATGCTCAGGGGTTACTCCTGGCTCTTTTTAATCCGGCCCAGAGCCTCATAACAAGCCAGACGACCTCCGACTCCATGAGGGCCTCCATTTTCCACATCGGACTTCCCTCTTGTAAGAACTCCACCCAGCAGACCAGCCTATCACAGCCCCACTCCCGCGCCCTATGCAGCAGCGCGGTTCATCAATAAATGCTGGATTTTGACATGACTACAAGAGTATGCCACCCACATGCAGAGCCTGGCAAGCTACCCATGTCATATTTGATATGCCAAATACCAGTAACAATTATAGACCTCATTCCCATGACCTGATGGAATGGTTTGAGGCTCTTAATGTTCCTGGAGCAAGCAGGTGCCCTTGGGCTCTACTTGCATGAGGCAGGTCATATGGAGATGTTACTGGTGCCCGCTCGAGCAAATCAATGATGAACGGGAAGACAGTGATACAGTGAAGTAAATATTTTGGGAAATGCAAAAAATTTTTTCTGCCAATAATAATAAGAGTTCAATACAAAAACTACCCTATGCAGAATAAAGACAAAGAGTTCAGTATAAAATCGCCGCTTATGCAGCCCAGAGAGGCGAAACATAAAGCCTCCCTACTCATATCCAGCCCTCAGAGCTCATTAGTGATATGGCTAAAGTATACTGCTCAGTCTTTGCAAAGATAAGGAAAGGCTTGGGGAGATGGTACCCAGGGCATGGCACTTCCCTTGCATGCTGTCAACCTGGGTTCATCCCCAAAATCACACATGACCCCCTGAGTGATTCATGACAGAAGTAGAAGAATCCTGAGCACTACTGGGCTAGGAGGTGTGTTCTAATCACTGTCTGTCTTCCCGTTCATCATCGATTTGCTCGAGCGGGCCCCAGTAACATCTCCATATGTCCTGTCTCATGCTAGTAGAGCCCAAGGGCATCTGCTTGCTCCAGGAACATAAAGAGCCTCAATCCATTCCGAAATGAGGTCTATAATTGTTACTGGTATTTGGCATATCTAATACAACACGGGTAGCTTGCCAGGCTCTGCCGTGCAGGTAGCATACTCTTGTAGGCATCTCTAAGTCCACCATTTATATATGAACCGCGGCTGCTTGGCCACGCAAGCCGGGCTGTGATAGGCTGGTCTGCTGGGTGGAGTTCTGACGAGAGAGAAGTCTGGATGTGGAAAATGGAGGCCCTCATGGAGTTGGGGGTCGTCTGGCTTGTTACGAGGCTCTGCTGGGGTGGTGGGCCAGGGCTCGAACCCACCATCTCCCTGGGCACCTCGTGAGCGGCTGGTCACACATCTCTGCCCCATGTCTGCGAGTCTCTGGACCAGCATACCTGAGGCGGATTTAAAAAAAGACTGCTGCAGGGTGGATCTCGATGAGCCAGGCTGTGATAGGCTGGTCTGCTGGGTGGAGTTCTGGACGAGAGAAGTCCGGATGTGGAAAATGGTGGCCCTCATGGAGTGGGGGGTCATCTGGCTTGTTGCGAGGCTCTGCTGGGGTGGTGGGCCAGGGTTCGAACCCACCATCCCTCCTGGGCGCCTCGTGAGCTGCTGGTCACAGGGAGAGCCAGTAGTATCTCTGCCCCATGTCTGTGAGTCTCTATTCTAAAAAAAAATAGTCTAAAATAACAGTCTCTGTTCTAAAAAAAGAACAAAATTAGAAACGACAGAAAAGTATTATGATTTGTATTTTAGAGCAGTTTTACTATGAGTGACATCAAGTTTTAATGCCAATGACAATGTTACACTATTTCCACTATTAGTAATACTTTTTTAATTTTATTGTACCACTGTGAGATATACAATTACAAAACTGTTCATTATTAGGTTTCAGCCATACAGTGTTCCAGCACCCATCCCTCCACCAGTGCACATTTCCCACCACAAATGTCCCATGTTTCTCTCTCTCTCTCTCTCTCTCTCTCTCTCTCTCTCTCTCTCTCTCTCACACACACACACACACACATCTCTTACACACTGTGACTTGCAATACATATATTTAAGAGCTATCATGTATATCCCTTTGCCTACATTCAATGCTCAGTTCTAGGCTGGTATTACCATTTTCCAACAATTACTAGCACACTGGTCTCTTTTCTGTCTTACCTAAACTCTGATTCCCACAGACTTGCAGCTATTAGGAAAAACAAAGGTATGAAATTTGCCTATAAATGGATGGAAGTGAAGAGCACCAAGTTGAGTGAAATTAGCCAGTGGGAAGGACAGATATAGAATAACTGCATTCATTTGTGGAATATAAAAAAATAGTATGATACTAATATCCAAGACCAGACAAAACATGGATCAGGAGGACTTATCAGTGGGTGGAATCACCCCAAGTCTGTGGGAGTCAGAGGTTAGGTAAGACAGAGAAGAAACCAGTGTGCTAATAATTGTTGAAAATGGTGATATCAGCCTAGAACTGAGCATTGACATAGACAAAGGGATATACATGAAACCCTTAAATGTATGTATTGCAAGTCACAATGCGTAAAAGGAAGAGGGAGAGACGAGAGAGAGTGAGAGAGAGAGAGAAAGAGAGAGAGGCAAACTGCCTGCCATAGAGCCAGGCTGGTGAGGGGAAGGGAACCGGGGACATTGGTGGTGGGAATTGGGCACTGGTGGACGGAGAGTGCTGGAACACTGTATGACTGAAATCTAATCATGAACAGTTTAGTAACTGAATAACCCAAGGTGATACAATAAAATATAAAAACTCTTAGCTCTAAAACAAGGTGTTATTAACTATTAAAAAAGTATGTGTTAAATTTACAGTCTTGAAAGATAATTAATGGCAAGGCTACGTTCTCCCTTACCTGGTAGAGAAAGTGTCCAAAGGCCTACAGAGCCAACACAGGGGCTTGCTTTGATTGACTGATTATGAAATTGATTATGATTCAATCTCCAGCACCATTTATGATCTCCAAGGAGTGATCTCTGAGCACAGAAACTAGGAGTAAGACCTGAGAACCTTTATTGTGGCCCAAAGACAAACATTAAAAAGAAAAACTGTGCTTTATACAGAAAAAATGAAATGACAAAGATTATAATTTAAATAGTGCTGCCATTAAGTTTTATTTTTTTATTTTTTTTTATTATACCACTGTGAAATATACAATTACAAGAATGTTCATATTTGGGTTTCAGTCATACAGTGTTCCATCACCAATCCCCTCCATCAGAGCCCATTTCCCACCACCAATGTCCCTGATTCCCTCCCCCTTCCCCAGCCCACCTCTATGGCAGGTACTTTTGCCTCTTCCTCTCTCTCTACCTACCTACTTACCTACCTACCGACCCGACCCGTCCGGTCCGTCCGTCCGTCCGTCTGTCCGTCCGTCCGTCCGTCCGTCCGTCCGTCCGTCCATCCATCCATCCATCCATCCATCCATCCATCCATCCATCCATCCATCCATCCATCCATCCATCCATCCATCCATCCATCCACCTTTCTCTCTTAATTCTCTTACACATTGTAGCTTGCAATATATACATTTAGGGATTATCATGGATATCCCTTTGCCTACATTCAATGCTCAGTTCTATGCTGGCATTATCATTTCCAACAATTATTAGTGCACTGTTCCCGTCTCTGTCTTACCTAACCTCTAACTCCCACACACTTGCGGTAGATTCCACCCACTGATAAGACCTCCTGATCCATGTTTTGCCTAGCCTTGGATATTGGTATCATACAATTTTTATAGCCCGCATATAAATGCATTCATTCTATAGCTGACCTTTTCCCTCTGGCTAATTTCACTCAGCATGATCCTCTCCATGTCTATCCATTTACAGACAAATTTCATAACTTTGTTTTAACTGAAAGCTGCATAGTATTCCATTGTGTACATGTACAAATTTTCTTTATCCAGTCATCTGCTCTTGGGCACTCTGGTTGTTTCCAGATTTTGGCTATTGTGAATAGTGCCGCTATGAACACAGAAGTGCAGATGATGTTTCTGCTGTGAGTTACTGGCCTCCCTGGTATATTCCCAGGAGTGGTATTGCTGGGTCAAATGGGAGCTCAATTTCTAGCGTTAGGAGGAATGTCCATATTGTTTTCCAAAAAGGCTGAACCAGTTGACATTCCCACCAACAATGGATGAGAGTCCCGTTCTCCCTGAATCCATGCCAGCACTTGTTCTTGCTCTTTTGGATATGCGCCAGTCTCTCTGGTGTGAGATGATATCTCATTGTTGTTTTTATTTGTATCTCTCTGATGATTAATGATGATGAGCATCTTTTTAATATGTCTTTGGCCATTTGAATTTCTCCCTTGTTGAAGTTTCTGTTCATTTATTCTCCCCATTTTTTTGGATAGGTGATATTTTGGTGAAATGGTATCACCCTGCTGAACCCCTCTTTTGACACTGATGATCACTTCCTTGTAGAATGGTGAGATCCTGGTGGTGAATCTGTAATATAGCTCACAAAGGATCTTGATGTATTGGGTTTGAACGCCCCTGTTTGGCTAGGGCTTCGATGACCGCTTCGGTCTCCACAGAATCAAAGGCTCTCTCAAAATCAATGAAAGACAGAGCGGCATCTTGTACTCCCTACAAACCTCAATGAGCTTGGTAACCATGTGGGTATGGTCGATTGTGCTGAATCCTTTCCGGAAGCCAGCTTGCTCGCATGATTGTCCTTCATCTAATGTACTGCCAATCCTGTTCAGGATGACTCGTGTAAACAGCTTGTAGATGACGGACAACAGGCAGATGGGGCGATAGTTGCCAATGTCGTGGATGCCTCCCTTCTTGAACAGTAGAACTGTCTTGCTGGTTTTGCATTGGGGAGGGCACCTTGCATTCAGACAGGTAGTGTGTGAAGAGCTGAGCCAGTATATTGATGAGTACTGACGGAAGATTCTTCAGGTGTTCGGGTCTGACTTTGTCTGGGCCTGGTGCTGTTCCCTTCTTTACCGACGAGATGGCATGTCGGATTTCAGAAGGGAGAACGTTGGGAACGACATATTCATACTGTGGAATTTGGTATGTGGGCAGGTGGACGTGGCTATCAAAGAGATCTGTGTGGAAGTCATGAATAATCTCCATTGCCTTTCTGGAAGATGTGATAGATCCATCAGGACGTTAGAGAGAGTGCAGTCATCTTGGTCTTATAGTTGGCGAAGGACAGGTGGACCTTGCAAATGCTTTTCCCGGCTTCTGCTGCTCTGTTGAAAATAAGGGCCGCCATTTTCAACATCCAGACTCCACAGCTAGTCAGAGCTCCACCCAGCAAAAAACTGGGTCACAACCCTGCTCATCAGAGTCCCACCCTACCACACTATGCTATAGTCTTAATTTAGTAAAATTCAGTATTAGAAAACAGTCAAATTAAACTTCCTCTAGTGTTTAAACACATTTGTGGTATTGCCAAATTACTTAACAGCAAAATAAAGAGAAAATTTTGATTACACAACTTAATACTTTCTACATACAATATATAAAGCTGAGCACCAAATGGGGATGCTTTATTGGCTTATGTGGTACTTAGTGGATTACAACTATCTTTACTATAAAACTGAACAGTCACAAGTCAATTACTACTTCTATGTAACTATGCACTGACAAAAAATTAGTAATATTTACTTGTTACAGAAGAGCGTTTAGAGTTTTATTCTGAAATTTTCAGTGACTGAAAATTTTAGTCCCAAGAGTAAACTAATCCTGGACTTACCTAATCATGTGAAAATACTAAGTGATTCTTTCTATGGATTTGTGTTTATGCTGAATAGAAAAACTGAACACAATCAGGGTTTTCCACAGATGTTATATGCCTTATGTCTACCAAAAATTGCAAATCTAAATATTGAAAGTATATATTTTAATGGTGTCCTAAAATTGAATTTTATGGATCGAAGGGATTAGATTTCCTCATTGATATAGCCCAAATTATGTGCCTCTGAGGTCTAATCCATTACTATTATAATGTAACTGTTTCATAAACAACTGTCATGTATCACTAGTGAAAAATCCAAATTTGTGCACCAATCATATAAGCCAGGGACTACACTTGTTATGCATTATCATCGCTATACATTAAAGCCTCAATCATACTCAAACAAATTCACTAAAGTGTGGTTTTCAATCTGCTAACTATGCATTCCATAATAGCCTGTAATTATTAAAAACTGACAAGAAAGCTCCGCCACCTGTGTTTATGTGAAGCCAGGTAATGAGAAGAACAACAACGCTGTCATCACCTCTCAATTCCTGATTGCATTATCAAAACTGTAGCCGAGTTTGGCATCTGGGTGTGACCTTGTTAACTGCTAGGGTAATTAAATTTATTCTATTGGGAAAAAGGATGATAAATTATTAGCAAGAAGATTTTGTTCACATTTTATTAAATTGGCCTGTCAAAGGGTTGGCCAAATTATCAAGGGCCTCATTTATTGGAGGCCAGCCATATTGCCACATCTGTTACAATTATTTATAATTTCAGCAGTTGAAAACCAACTGAGTTAGGCATCCGCCATGTAAAGTAATTTACAAATTATCTGATGAGGGAGTGTTTTAGCTTCTCCCTCATTTCTAGCCAGCAGAAAGCCGCGCTGTAATTACAGAACACGATTAGGTTCTTTGGGGAACTTAGCTTGCACTCACGGCCATGGTAAGATGCAGCAAGAACATATGGAGGCGCTTGTGCTTGCAGTCCCCGAAGCTCGTGACCCGCCTGCCGCTGAGCCCCGGAGTTGAATTTGAATGAGAGTGCCATGGCTAATGTTCTACACATGCACCATTTATGCCACAAAACAAATCGGATCACTGTTAATTATGAAGCAGCTATAATCAGGCCTTCACATCTGTGTAATGTGAGGCGCAGTAGGCTGTATTCCAATAATGTATGACTACCTTTGGGTCGCAAATTGCGAGCCATATTGCCTCAGTAGTAGTTACTGAATTCAAAGTTACTCCTTTGATAAAAGCCCATCACATGGATTTTTTTTATTCAGCTTTATATAAGAGGGGGTAAAAAGCAAACCCACAAGCCTCTCTTTATCAGCTATTGACCAGAACAGTTAAAGCATATGGCACAAGTTCATTAATGAACAACACAGAGCAGATTCTTATTTAATGAAACCACTTGAGTCATAAAAATCCGATTTAGTTAATTTCCTTTTTTTTCACGTCTATCCTAAACCTGGACTCTACTTAATAGTACAAGTTATGAAGATACAAGCTCTACTTTATATTAATTTATAAAATATATTTAAAAGCTCATGATGCATTAATAACCTTTTAAAACACTAGAATAGTATTTTTTTCTGCAAACTGAATTAAAAAAAAAATCTCATGTACGAGAACGTGAACTATTTGAGTTTTGGAGAGCAAAATCTGGCAGCTGTAGTCTAAGAAAAAAAAAATAGTCTTTATTCCATGAGAAATCTTTCTGTTGAAAAGGCAGCTAAACAAGCTTGCACCCAGATGGCAAACCAGCTACAGTTTAATTAATCCACTAAAAGCCATTCAGATTTCAGTAAGGGTAATGTAATTTTGAATAATAGTATGGAAAAAATCACTAAAACATTCGTAAGTTTTATTATAGCAGCAAGAGAAATGCCACTATAGAGTAGTTAAAATTGAGTTGCAGTTTCCATAATACATGCTAAATTTCTAGATTTTAATATCTTGCGCTGTTTCATTCTGCTTGGAACTTAAAGCAGGCTAAAACGTCAGAATATGTACTGGAAGCCTTTATATAGAAGAAATGGTTTACTCTTAATACAGAGCAGTAGAATTGTATGATGAATAAAACTTCAAATGGTGAATATAACGTACACAGAGATTTATGAAAAAGTTCATAGTTAAGATAAAAAATAGAGACTTAAAATTTCCTTTTAAATGAAATATGCTTCATTTAAACATGGCTAAAAATTATGCCAATTTTCTAATGTTAAATTATTCTCTCCTAAAGAATAATTAAACATGAGAACATCAAGAAATCATTTTCCATAATTTTGCGTTCATGGGTTCATGCACAAATGAACTAAAAATGTAAGTCAGTTAACCCTCCCAATAAATATCAAAAGTTTCATTAAAATGACATTGTAAATAAGTAAACTTTTCGAAAGAACTTTCTGTATATGCATTTAAAAGGGGTTAAGTATGAACGCTGATGTTGGTAAGCATATTTACAAAAAAATACTTGACATGTATAACACCTTATCTATTAGTTTAAAATTATTTTGATATTGTAATAAAAAGATATTAAAGAAATGTAGAACTGACATTGTTCCAAGGTAATAATGAGGGGGACTGAATGGATGCACTAATACAATGTAAGAATTTTAAAGTACAGCATGATAAGACTTAGCAGTATTCTGACTAAGCACTCTAATCTGATAACCTCCCTGCCAACTGAGAAATTAAAATACTTTACAGGCGAATGTTTCAGCTCAGAGGTAGAGTGCATGTATCACACGTTTGGGGAGACCTGGCTCTGATTCCCAGTTACCAAATGGATGAATAAGTGAATGTACTACCCATGGTGTATTCGATATGCCCAAAACAGTAACAATAATGGACCTCATTCCCAACAAATGGAGACGTTACTGGTGCCCGCTCGAGCAATGATTATGAAATTTTAAAATAGCTTATAGAAACACCACCAACATTATATTCTCTGTATAGTATTAAATTCTCTGCTTGATGAGAAAGCAAAGCTTACAGAACCGGAGAGATAAAACAGTGGGCAGGGTATTTACTACACACACAGCAGGCCCAGGTTCGATCCCCAGTACCCATATGGTTCCCTGAACACTGAAAGGAGTGATCTCTGAATGCAGAACCAGGAATAAGCCCTGAGTACTGCTTGGGAGGCCCAAAATTCAAACGAAAAATGAAAACAAACAAGCTTAATAGATATAGATTTTCTTTTTTGTTGTGTTGATAAATCATAATTAACTCACCACACTAAAGATAACACAATGTTTCAATCTATGTGCAACTATACCATTCACGATCTGCTATCCCTTAGGAAATTTCACTCTATTGCTCTTACTTCCAACTTACTGGAACTGGCTGCCAAAGAACCACTGTGATAGACCAAATAGGTATGGGCACATGACACATATTGTTTTTACGTGTTCACTCTGAATAACCGGAAGAGGCATTGAGAATAAAATCACAAGGTGCCAACCTTCTCTGCTCCAAGGAGCTCAGAATCCACTGGAGGTAGGAACTCAAGGTAGAAACTCAGAAAAACACAATGAAGCTTAATACTTGCCAGTGCACAAAAGAATTAGACATATCTCAATACACAGAAAAAGCTTCCTGATAAAGTTATCAATAATTTATTGATCTAGAAGGCTATAAAGAATCAAGGCAGACATTGAGAATATCTATATGAAATATTACATTGAACACTGCTCAACAGCTTTAAGAGCAGATATATTAGTAATCCAAAAAATTAGTAAAACCATACAAACTGATAAAATATTGATAAATGAAATCAAAATGAAAAGTGAAAGAAAAACACATTTCTTTTTCTGGAGATGAAAACCAAAAGGACTACATGAATAAGGCTGCTTTAAAATGACCATAAAGCATGAATAGGAAAAAATGGCACATATGTTGTGAGAAGATCATTTCTTAGAATTTCTCTGGAAGATAGTTGGCACAGTATATATTAAAAAGGCTTAGAAATGAAAATGATTTTATTACTCAATTGCACATAGGGGAGTGCTCGGAACTTATTCCTGGCTCTATGCTCAGGGATCATTCCTGGCAGGGTCTGGGAGACCCTGCTTGGGGCCAGAGATTGAACCTCGGTTGGCAGTATGCGAGGAATGCTCTCTACTTGCTGTACCATTGTTCTGTCTCAATGCTTCTATATTTAAAGGAACTTTTACTTTTACAGATTCATCCTAAGGATAAATCATAAATAAAATATATAAAACAAAGGGCCAGAAAAGTAGTCAAAGGGTTAAAGTGATTTATTTGCAGGTGGCCAATCCTTGTTTCATCTCTCATACTTTGTATAAAACCCCAAGTATTAGCACTGATGACTGAGCACCATCCGATGTGGTCCAAAAGCCCCCATTCTATAGAAAACAGAGTATGTAACAGCAAACAATTATCGCAGCGTAAAAATCAGAGAAAAATTGTGTAATAAGGCAAATGCCCCCAAAAAGATAAAAATTGTCTTACACATGTCAGGCAGAAAGAATGAAGGGGGAAGGAGGGTAGGAGGAGAAAAAGGAAGGACAGAAGGAAGGAGGAAGGAAGCAAACCTAGATAAAAGGTATAAAAAGTTATATAATAGGCCAGTTTATTTCTAGGACATTTAAAACACAAATATTAATAAAATTAATAAGGCATTATATAAAAGACTGAAAATAATTCCATGTATAACAGGAGGGAGATTTTGTTAGTGTTGTTTTTATTTTGGGTTTTTTCTTGGGGGAAGTAAAGCGATGCTCAGGGCTTCTGGCTTTGCACCCCTGAGGACCAAATATGGCGCCACGGATAAGCCTTTTGGTCGGCAGTACACAAGGCAAGAGCTTTAACCCACTGCATTAACCTCTGGGCCCTAAGAAGATAAAATGTCTAGTACAACTTACCACTAAATACGATATTATAGGGCTCCTAATTAGATAAAAATGCTTATGTAAGAAACATCTGAGGAACTTCTTTCTTCATGGTAAAATATTAGTTTTCCTTTAAAACTTACATGACAAAGATACATATCTCAATCATATCCACTCAAACGATGCAGGGAAAAAACATAAAGATTGGTTCATATTAGAATTTTAAAAGAAAACTGTCTCTTATAAAGATTGCCATGTGAGGGGTACACATTCCATGCGTACTAACCTCCTTCCACTTTTAAGAGAAAGGTTTCATCTTACAGCTATTTGCATCTAATTACAACATGATTTTACTGAGGGGGTAGGGATCCCAGATAATAACAATACAAACACACAATTCAGTTAGCAGTTAAGGCTGAGGGAGGAGTCTAAATGGTAGACATTTGTGAGACAGGCTGATAGAGCACGGGAGGTCTGCAGAATTTCTAGCCAGCTGTCCACTTCTTGGGAAGAAGTCCCTCGTAAAAAAATTACAGGAGTCCTGGTCGAAGGTTTCATTCTGTTCTATACATTACACTCAATCCATTCTATAATATGAATGTAGAGACCAGAAGGTATCTGGTCCAATTTGATGTCAAAATATATGGTATATTTCAGAGGTATTCATCAGAAACCCCTGCTAATTTTACTTTAGTAAGGCTTACACAGCCAGGTCATCATCTACTGTCTTTCTTATGTCTGCTGGTACTGACAGCAAATATCTCTTTTTTTAAAGATTTTTAAAATTTTTTTAATTTAATTTAATTTTATTATTCCCCCCCCAAATATTATAAAACCATTTTAGACATACAACTGAAAGATGCTCCTGTAGAGTTTTGGTTCCACAGTGTTCCAACCCCCATCCATCCACCCAAACCCATCTCCCATCACCAACGTCCCCACCTACCTCCCCTCCCACACCTCAACCACTTGGCGGGTTCTGTATGTCATTTCTCTCCTCTCTATCTCTCCCTCCCGCCAAACTTTCCTGCTCTTCGTGGAATGTAGTGCATTAAAAGACATCACCGTTTCCACTATTTTAATGGACCATAAGGCCTCTTGCGGCCGCAAAGGTCAATCTCTTGATCGCCTCTACCTGTGAATCAGTGGATGCTACTCCCGTTTTTATGCTTCTCACACTCTCATCATCCAGGGACATAACTGGTAGGGATCATAGGGATCATAATAAAAAAGTAACAGAGACTGTCTATGGAAACCCAAGAGGAACCTAAATAAAATGTACCAGAATAAGTAAGGTATTAGAAGAATTCCTGGATATGATGAAAATTTTAAAACTCAACTGAATCCCCATCACAAGGATCCTAACAAAACTCAAGTATCTAAACAAAATGTAAACTACTTAGAATCGAAACAAAAAACCTACTTTGGAAATACTTTAATAAAGAGGTATAAGCTCTGGACAAAACATATGTATTTAATGGCTGGAGAGGTAACACAGAGAGTGGGGTGCATGTGGCCAGCGGGTTCAATCCCCAGCATCCCAGAGGCTCCCTGGCCCAGAGGTGATCCCTGTGTACAGAGCAAGGAGCTAGCCCTAAGCCCAGCAGAGCGTAGCCCCAAAACTCTACAGTCATGGATATGTACACATTATGTATTTGATTAAAAGGCATTAGTGAAATCTAAACTGAAGGAGACATTGTATATATTAAATATAAACATAGGGACTGGGTAGAAAGTAAAGCTGGTAGGGTACTATGATGCATGCAGCTGACCCATGTTCGATCTTCATAATGACATTGTCACCTGAGCCCACCAGGAATGACACGAGTGCCAATGAGTTACTTAGAAGTAACTCCTAAGACCACCAGAAATAGCACAAAAGAATATCTATCTATCTATCATCTATCTATCTATCTATCTATCTATCTATCTATCTATCTATCTATCTATCATCTATCTATCTATCATCTATCTCTATCTATCTATCTATCTATCTATCTATCTATCTATCTATCTATCTATCTATCTATCTATCTATCCTATCTATCTATCTATCTATCTATCATCATCTATCTATCTATCATCTATCTATCTATCTATCTATCATCTATCTATCTATCATCCATCTATCTATCATCTATCTATCTATCTATCTATCTATCTATCTATCTATCTATCAATCTATCTATCTATCATCTATCTATTTATCATCTATCTATCTATCTATCTATCTATCTATCTATCTATCTATCTATCTATCTATCTATCTATCTATCTATCTATCTATCTTTCTATCTATCTATCTATCTGTCTATCTATCTGTCTATCTATCTATCTATCATCTATCTATCTATCTATCATCTATCTATCTATCATCTATCTATCATCTATCTGTCTGTCTGTCTATCTATTTATCTCTATCTACCTATCTATATCACAAATTGAAAGATACACAGTATGTATTTAATATGCAGGAATATAAATTTAAATTGTAACTGGTACTTGGCATATCAAATATGACACGGGTAGCTTGCCAGGCTCTGCCGTGTGGGTGGCATACTCTAGCAGTAGTCATCTCTGAACTCCAGCATTTATTGATGAACTGCGTGGCCACAAGCAGCTGCGCGAGCTGGTCTGTGATCAGCTCTTCTGCTGGGTGGAGTTCTGACGAGAAGGGAGTGGGAGTCTGGATGTGGAAAATGGCGGCCCTCATGGAGTAGGGGGCTGTCTGGCTTCTTACAAGGCTCTGCTGCAGTGGCAGCTCTCTGAGCTGCTACCAGCTCTCCCTGTCGCGGCCGCTCACGAGGTGCCTGGGAGGGATGACGGGTTCTAGCCCTGGCCCGCCACCCCAGCAGAGCCTTAAAAAAATTAAGGAAAGAAAAAGGCAAAAGTACTATAGAGTATAAATAAAATTAATAAAAGAAAAAGGCAAAGTACTATGGAGTATGGCCCTAAAACCAAAAATCACACAAACGCTCCAAAGATCAGGAAGATAGTACAGTGAGTTGGTAAGCCTTTAACAGGGGCTAGAGAGATAGTCTAGTGGGTAGGACATTTGCCTTGTAATCGGCCAACCTAGGTTCAAGCCCTGGCATCCCATATGATCCCCGAGCACTGCCAGGAGTAATTCCTGAGTGCAGAGCCAGGAGTAACCCTGAGCATTGCTGGGTGTGACCCAAAAAGAAAAATAAAAAATGTAAGCCTTTGGGGGCGGAGCGATATCCCAGCGGGTAGGGCGTTTGCCTTGCAGCCGGCTTATGCTGGCCCGGGTTCGATCCCGGCATCCCATATGGTCCCCCGAGCACCGCCAGGAGTAATTCCTGAGTGCAAAGTCAGGAGTAACCCCTGAGCACTGCCAGGTGTGACCCCAAAAAAAAAAATGTAAGCCTTGGACACTGCAAACTTGGGCTAGATCTCCAGCACCATGGCCCAGGAGTGCAACCCATTCCCATATGGTACCTAGCTCTTGAGCCAGGAGTCACCAAAAAAAAGCAAAAGAAACAAAGAAGAAAAATAAGGGCCAGAGGGACAGCTGAAAGGGCTTTGCAGAAGCCAGACAGCACTGAGTACGGCATTCATCTTGTACAATGGCAGACTCCAGTCGGATTCCTGGCAAGGCAGCGGCCCATCTCCAACCCCAGCCCCACCAGGAATGATCCCTGAGCCAGGATTAAGCCCTGAGCAGCACTCTGGGTGGGACCCCAAAACAAAACAAAGAAGGCGAAATTTTTCTAAGCCTCCCAAGTGGGAGAAAGACAACTTTACACCTGTGCCTGACCGCTCAGCAAACGGGCAGATTGAACAGGCAGTGAGGATGAGGTCCTAGGGCTTGGGGCGCCTTTTTTTTTTTTGCTTTTTTGGGTCACACCCAGCGATGCTCAGGGGTTTCTCCTGGCTCTGCACTCAGGAATTACTCCTGGCGGTGCTCGGGGGACCATGTGGGATGCTGGGGATCGAACCCGGCCGGCACAGGCTGGCTACGTGCAAGGCAAACGCCCCACCCGCTGGCCTATTGCGCCAACCCCTGATGGAAATGTTTGAGGCTCTTTATGTTCCTGGAGCAAGCAGGTGCCCTTGGGCTCTACTAGCACGAGACAGGTCATATGGAGATGTTACTGGGGCCCACTCGAGCAAATCAATCATGAATGGGAAGACAGTGATACAATGATAAATTTAAATTGAAGAAGGAACACTATTAAATATAAATATATAATAAAATATATCAGGAGAACCTTATTTGAAGGAGAACTAGTACTTAGGAATAAAAATTTTTAATGGAAAAAAAGCATCAGTTTTTCTCACATGATGATCTTCTGGGAATTTGATAACTAGCTAACAACATTATATTGAAGTGCAAAGGGATACCAATTTCCAAAATACTGTTGAAGCGACTTGGTTTGTAAGAGACCTATGGGAAAGATGAGAGAGCCCTATATCTTAACTCACTGTCTGAAAACTGAAAACTCAAGTAATGCCGACATCAGTGTTACGGAGTAATACTGCAGTGAGCCTACTGTAGTAGCGGCCCGAGAAGCCTCCCTGCATGCTACCAACCCCAGGCAAGCTCAGTTCTTTACACAACATCTCTAATTCCAAAGAAATTTTGCTTTATTTTGTTTTATTTTATTTGAGGTTTTCCTGAGTCACACCCGGCAATGCTCAGTGGTTACTCCTGGCTCTGCACCGGGAATTACTTCTGGCAGTGCTCGGGGCGCCAGAGGATCTAACCCAGGTCAGTTGCATGAACTGCAAATGCCCTACCCATTGTGCTTAGCTCTGGCCCACAAAATAAATTATTTTAAAACACAGAGAAGGGGCCTGAGCGATAGAACAGAGGGTAAGGCGTTTGCCTTGCATGCAGCCGACCCAGGTTTAACAGCCAGTATCCTATATGGTCTCCTGAACACAGACAGGAGTAATCACGTGAGCCCAGTATGACCCGAAAAAGCTGAAAATAAAACCAACCAGAAACGTAGGTTCTATGCTATATGGAAGCCATTATTAGGCAACATAGTAGATTAACAAAGAAAACAGTAGCATGCAAAGCAAAGAATATCAACATAAAGACAATCTTCTAATAAAAAGGGTAAAAACAAAAAAATGTTAAAATATGAGAAAAAAGCCCATAAAATGCTAAAAATGATTAGAAATCAAGGAAACTGAAATAAAGAGAATTTTTTAAAAAATTTTTGGGCCACACCTGGCAATGCTCAGGGGTTACTCCTGGGTCTGCCCCTCAAGAATTACTCCTGGCAGTGCTTGGGGGACCACATGTGATGCCAGGGACAAATCAGTAGGCGTCGTGCAAGGTAAATGCCCTAGCAACGGGCTATTGCATCAGCCCAAAAAACAGATTTTTTTTGTTTTTAAATAAAACAGTCATATTATTTCATATGAGATAAAGTAGAAAATTTAAGACAATTTGTCATTTTTTAAAACCATAATATTTGCATATTTAATAGAGGGACCCTAAGACAATGGTGGAGGAAAGAGAGTTGACACAGAGCATGGTGGAGTGAAAAAGAGTTGATACACAGTGGAGAGAAAAAGAGTTGATACAGGGTGCGGTAGAGTGAAAGAGAGTTGAAACAGGGTGCAGTAGAGTGAAAGAGAGTTGATACAGGGTGTGGTGGAGTGAGAGAGAGTTGATACAGGGTGTGGTGGAGTGAGAGAGAGTTGATACAGGGTGTGGTGGAGAGAAAGAGAGTTGATACAGGGTGTGGTGGAGTGTGAGAGAGTTGATACAGGGTGTGGTGGAGAGAAAGAGAGTTGATACAGGGTGTGATGGATAGAAAGGGGGTTGATACAGAGTGTGGGGAGTGAGAGAGAGAGTTGATACAGGTGTGGGGGAGTGAGAGAGAGTTGATACAGGGTGTGGTGGAGAGAAAGAGAGTTGATACAGGGTGTGGTGGAGAGAAAGAGTTGATACAGGGTGTGGTGGACTGAGAGAGAGTTGATACAGGGTGTGGTGGAGAGAAAGAGAGTTGATACAGGGTGTGGTGGAGTGAGAGAGAGTTGATACAGGGTGTGGTGGAGAGAAAGACAGTTGATACAGGGTGTGGTGGAGAGAAAGAGAGTTGATACAGGGTGTGGGGGAGAGAAATACAGTTGATACAGGGTATGGTGGAGTGAGAGAGAGTTGATACAGGGTGTGGTGGAGATAAAGAGAGTTGATACAGGGTGTGGTGGAGTGAGAGAGAGTTGATACAGGGTGTGGTGGAGAGAAAGAGAGTTGATACAGGGTGTGGAGGAAAGAGAGTTGATACAGAGTGTGGTGGAGTGAGAGAGTTGATACAGGGTGTGGTGGAGAGAAAGACAGTTGATACAGGGTGTGGTGGAGAGACAGAGAGTTGATACAGGGTGTGGTGGAGAGAAAGAGAGTATATACAGGGTGTGGTGGAGAGAAAGAGCGTTGATACAGGGTGTGGTGGAGTTAGAGAGAGTTGATACAGGGTGTGGTGGAGAGAAAGAGAGTTGATACAGGGTGTGGTGGAGAGAAAGAGAGTTGATACAGGGTGTGGTGGAGTGAGAGAGAGTTTATACAGGGTGTGGTGGAGAGAGAGTTGATACAGGGTGTGGTGGAGTGAGAGAGAGAGCTGATACAGAGTGTGGTGGAGAGAAAGAGAGTTGATACAGGGTGTGGTGGAGTGAAAGAGAGTTGATACAGGGTGTGGTAGAGAGAAAGAGTTGATACAGGGTGTGGTGGAGAGAAAGAGAGTTGATACAGGGTGTGGTGGAGAGAAAGAGAGTTGATACAGGGTGTGGTGGAGTGAGAGAGAGTTGATACAGGGTGTGGTGGAGAGAAAGAGAGTTGATACAGGGTGTGGTGGAGTGAGAGAGAGTTGATACAGGGTGTGGTGGAGTGAGAGAGTTGATACAGGGTGTGGTGGAGTGAGAGAGTTGATACAGGGTGTGGTGGAGAGAGAGTTGATACAGGGTGTGCGGAGTGAGAGAGAGCTGATACAGGGTGTGGTGGAGAGAAAGAGAGTTGATACAGGGTGTGGTGGAGAGAAAGACAGTTGATACAGGGTGTGGTGGAGTGAGAGAGAGTTGATACAGGGTGTGGTGGAGAGAAACAGAGTTGATACAGGGTGTGGTGGAGAGAAAGAGTTGATACAGGGTGTGGTGGAGTGAGAGAGAGTTGATACAGGGTGTGGTGGAGAGAAAGAGAGTTGATACAGGGTGTGGTTGAGAGAAAGAGAGTTGATACAGGGTGTGGTGGAGTGAGAGAGAGTTGATACAGGGTGTGGTGGAGAGAAAGAGAGTTGATACAGGGTGTGGTGGAGAGAAAGAGAGTTGATACAGGGTGTGGTGGAGTGAGAGAGAGTTGATACAGGGTGTGGTGGAGTGAGAGAGAGTTGATACAGGGTGTGGTGGAGAGAAAGAGAGTTGATACAGGGTGTGGTGGAGAGAAAGACAGTTGATACAGAGTGTGGTGGAGAGAAAGAGAGTGGATACAGGGTGCGGGGGAGAGAAAGACAGTTGATACAGGGTGTGGTGGAGTGAGAGAGTTGATACAGGGTGTGGGGAGTGAGAGAGAGTTGATACAGGGTGTGGTGGAGTGAAAGAGAGTTGATACAGGGTGTGGTGGAGAGAAAGAGTTGATACAGGGTGTGGTGGAGAGAAAGAGAGTTGATACAGGGTGTGGTGGAGTGAAAGAGAGTTGATACAGGGGTGTGGTGGAGTGAGAGAGAGTTGATACAGGGTGTGGTGGAGAGAAAGAGAGTTGATACAGGGTGTGGTGGAGAGAAAGACAGTTGATACAGAGTGTGGTGGAGAGAAAGAGTTGATACAGGGTGTGGGGGAGAGAAAGACAGTTGATACAGGGTGTGGGGGAGTGAGAGAGAGTTGATACAGGGTGTGGTGTAGTGAGAGAGAGTTGATACAGGGTGTGGTGGAGAGAAAGAGAGTTGATACAGGGTGTGGTGGAGAGAAAGAGAGTTGATACAGGGTGTGGTGGAGTGAGAGAGAGTTGATACAGGGTGTGGTGGAGTGAGAGAGTTGATACAGGGTGTGGTGGAGTGAGAGAGTTGATACAGGGTGTGGTGGAGTGAGAGAGTTGATACAGGGTGTGGTGGAGAGAGAGTTGATACAGGGTGTGGTGGAGTGAGAGAGAGCTGATACAGGGTGTGGTGGAGAGAAAGAGAGTTGATACAGGGTGTGGTGGAGAGAAAGAGAGTTGATACAGGGTGTGGTGGAGTGAGAGAGAGTTGATACAGGGTGTCTTGGAGAGAAAGAGAGTTGATACAGGGTGTGGTGGAGAGAATGAGAGTTGATACAGGGTGTGGTGGAGTGAGAGAGAGTTGATACAGGGTGTGGTGGAGAGAAAGAGAGTTGATACAGGGTGTGGTGGAGAGAAAGAGAGTTGATACAGGGTGTGGTGGAGTGAGAGAGAGTTTATACAGGGTGTGGTGGAGAGAGAGTTGATACAGGGTGTGGTGGAGTGAGAGAGACCTGATACAGAGTGTGGTGGAGAGAAAGAGAGTTGATACAGGGTGTGGTGGAGTGAAAGAGAGTTGATACAGGGTGTGGTAGAGAGAAAGAGTTGATACAGGGTGTGGTGGAGAGAAAGAGAGTTGATACAGGGTGTGGTGGAGTGAGAGAGAGTTGATACAGGGTGTGGTGGAGAGAAAGAGAGTTGATACAGGTGTGGTGAAGAGAAAGACAGTTGATACAGAGTGTGGTGGAGAGAAAGAGAGTTGATACAGGGTGTGGGGAGAGAAAGACAGTTGATACAGGGTGTGGTGGAGTGAGAGAGTTGATACAGGGTGTGGGGAGTGAGAGAGAGTTGATACAGGGTGTGGTGTAGTGAGAGAGAGTTGATACAGGGTGTGGTGGAGAGAAAGAGAGTTGATACAGGGTGTGGTGGAGAGAAAGAGAGTTGATACAGGGTGTGGTGGAGTGAGAGAGAGTTGATACAGGGTGTGGTGGAGAAAAAGAGAGTTGATACAGGGTGTGGTGGAGAGAAAGAGAGTTGATACAGGGTGTGGTGGAGTGAGAGAGTTGATACAGGGTGTGGTGGAGAGAAAGACAGTTGATACAGGGTGTGGTGGAGAGACAGAGAGTTGATACAGGGTGTGGTGGAGAGAAATAGAGTTGATACAGGGTGTGGTGGAGTTAGAGAGAGTTGATACAGGGTGTGGTGGAGAGAAAGAGAGTTGATACAGGGTGTGGTGGAGTGAGAGAGAGTTGATACAGGGTGTGGTGGAGTGAGAGAGTTGATACAGGGTGTGGTGGAGTGAGAGAGTTGATACAGGGTGTGGTGGAGAGAGAGTTGATACAGGGTGTGCGGAGGAGAGAGAGCTGATACAGGGTGTGGTGGAGAGAAAGAGAGTTGATACAGGGTGTGGTGGAGAGAAAGAGAGTTGATACAGGGTGTGATGGAGTGAGAGAGAGTTGATACAGGGTGTGGTGGAGAGAAAGAGAGTTGATACAGGGTGTGGTGGAGAGAAAGAGAGATGATACAGGGTGTGGTGGAGTGAGAGAGAGTTGATACAGGGTGTGGTGGAGAGAAAGAGAGTTGATACAGGGTGTGGTTGAGAGAAAGAGAGTTGATACAGGGTGTGGTGGAGAGAAAGAGAGTTGATACAGGGTGTGGTGGAGAGAAAGAGAGTTGATACAGGGTGTGGTGGAGTGAGAGAGAGTTGATACAGGGTGTGGTGGAGAGAGAGTTGATACAGGGTGTGGTGGAGTGAGAGAGAGCTGATACAGAGTGTGGTGGAGAGAAAGAGAGTTGATACAGGGTGTGGTGGAGAGAATGAGAGTTGATACAGGGTGTGGTGGAGTGAGAAAGAGTTGATACAGGGTGTGGTGGAGAGAGAGTTGATACAGGGTGTTGTGGAGTGAGAGAGAGCTGATACAGGGTGTGGTGGAGAGAAATAGAGTTGATACAGGGTGTGGTGGAGAGAAAGAGAGTTGATACAGGGTGTGGTGGAGTGAGAGAGAGTTGATACAGGGTGTGGTGGAGTGAGAGAGAGTTGATACAGGGTGTGGTGGAGTGAGAGAGTTGATACAGGGTGTGGTGGAGAGAAAGAGAGTTGATACAGGGGTGTGGGGAGAGAAAGAGAGTTGATACAGGGTGTGGTGGAGTGAGTGAGTTGATACAGGGTGTGGTGGAGAGAAAGAGAGTTGATACAGCCTGTGGTGGAGAGAAAGAGTGTTGATACAGGAGTGCGGTGGAGAGAAAGAGAGTTGATACAGTGTGTGGTGGAGTGAGAATGAGTTGATACAGGGTGTGGTGGAGTGAGAGAGAGTTGATACAGGGTGTGGTGGAGAGAAAGAGAGTTGATACAGGGTGTGGTGGAGAGAAAGAGAGTTGATACAGGGTGTGGTGGAGAGAAAGAGAGTTGATACAGGGTGTGGTGGAGTGAGAGAGAGTTGATACAGTGTGTGGTGGAGTGAGAGAGTTGATTCAGGGTGTGGTGGAGTGAGAGAGAGTTGATACAGGGGTGTGGTGGAGTGAGAGAGTTGATACAGGGTGTGTTGGAGTGAGAGAGAGTTGATACAGGGTGTGGTGGAGTGAGAGAGAGTTGATACAGGGTGTGGTGGAGTGAGAGAGAGTTGATACAGGGTGTGGGGAGAGAAAGAGAGTTGATACAGGGTGTGGTGGAGTGAGAGAGTTGATACAGGGTGTGGTGGAGAGAAAGAGAGTTGATACAGGGTGTGGTGGAGAGAAAGAGTTGAAACAGGGTGTGCAGCTGGAATGTTGTGTGCAGGAAACCCCCATTAATAACAGCACTGTAAACCACACTGACTACATTTTTATTTAAAAAAAAGGAATGTTCTACCACGTGAGAAAAGGAAAACTGGGCATCTGTAAACAAAACAAAAATATGCTGGCTGTGACTAAAATTCACAACTTCAATCCTGCTGCCTGCAGAAGCCATATGAAGAATAGTTGACAACAAATACAGTAAATTTAAGGCTTACACTGCTCTCTTGTCCTCTATTTGCAAGACTTTCCTTCAAAGCAAAAAACAGTACTTCTGTATAAAAGAGACAGCAATTACTCATTCTTAAAACAGGCAATCTTTCAGATTCAGCTGGGAGAGAGAAGGGTGCTAGGAAATCAAAGGTCACAGATTCATTCCCATCTGAACCAATTTGCTTTGCCCTTTGCTATGACAAAACTGTCAGCTCACCAATAATTCTGATTACAATAAGACCAGGAAAAGAAGAACAAATCAACTACAATATATGTGGGGAAATTCAAAATTACTAGCATAATATACTTTAAATGATAAAAATATTAAGAAAAAATCAAATCATATAGTAGTTTTTTTAAAATCAATCAAATAATGAAAGTGAAATGGATAGAACTGAAGGAATAAGGACAGAACTAAAATCTAGTAAAAGTGTTACCAAATGGATTTTAAGAATATAAGAGAATAATACAAATTTAAATTACGTGAGATTAAAGGGAGAAAGGTAATTACTTAACAGAAATAGCTAAATATTACTATTTGAGGTACAGGTGGCTCCCAAACCAAATGGTATATGGTACACAGTGAGATTAGGTATTTCTCACAGCATAGATCATAAAACAAGATCCAATTTGCCACTGTTTATAGCATCAGTGATGAACAAAAGCATCAGTGTAAAATACTAGGAAATAATCACACAGGTAAACAATAACTACAAAAATGTAGGGAAATTCATCAGAAAAACTTTAAGCTGAAGTTGACAAGAGGCAATGTAAGACATGATATAGAGATTAAAAAACAGCTAACATTTTATTTAATATTATAAATATTATTTATATAAATGTAAAACATTTATATAAATAAATAAATGTTATTTTATATAATGGTTTGAGGCTCTTTATGTTCCTGTAACAAGCCGATGCCCCTGGCTCTACTTGCATGAGACAGGACATATGGAGATATTACTGGTGCCCGCTCTAGCAAATAGATGATCAACGGGAAGATCGTGATCGTGAAAACATTTATTAATAGAAATTAATAGAAATACAAATATATCTAAAACAACTACTTATAGGCTTGAAGAGAAAATCAGTCTAACAGTAATAGGTTACTTTAACACTCCCACACTCATCAATGAACAGACTTAAAAGAAAATTAGTAAGGAATCAATAGACTTCAATGAGGTTAGACTAGATAGGTTTAAACATTGACAGGGCTCTCAAACCCTTAAAAAGCCAAGCATAGATTGCTCTCCTGCAATGAAGCATTCTCAAAGACAGACGACATGCTAGAAACAAAAAGTGTCAATAAAGTCTAAAAGAACGAAATCATGCCTGGTATCTTTTCAGATCAAAATGCTATGGTTGAATAAGCCCACCATAAAAATTATCAAAAACCAACAGATACATGAAAACTCAATAAAAGGCCACCAAATAAATAATGGGTTATTGAAACAATCAAGGAAGTTATTTTTTAATTTTATAAACAATAGTAAATGAAGCAATGAGCTATAAGTATATAAAGTACAGAGGAAAATTAGTACTAAGAAGTTCACCCCAATCTAAACTATCAGCAGACAAAGTTTCCTAAGGACCAGAGAGGACAGTAGACCTTGTAAAGGTCTTGCATGCAGCTGACCCAGATTCGATCCCTGGCATTTCCGGGGCTGCCAGGAATGATCTCTCATCTCAGAGTCAACAGTAAGCTCTGAGAAAAGCTAGGTGTGGCCCACACCAAAAAAAATAAACAAATAAAAATCTCTAACAAATGGTGAAATCTCCCACTAAAGGAATGTAAAGAGTAGACGTATTAAAACACAAGCCTAGCATGTGGTCCATCCTCATTTGATCCCCGCATCACCTGGTACCTCCTAGTAGGATCTGCACTGCAGGACTCAATCCTGGATGCTCCTCACTGGTGGCCCAAGTAATCCCTGCTATCACGGGTCTAAGCAGCACTGCATCCTCAAAATTTCATACTTAACCATCAACCTGGCTGGCCACAGTTCCCAGGAGGGTCCCACAGGCCTCTTGAGTAAAGGAGCCACAACGGAAAGTTAAGCAAAAAACCGCTTGGACTGAAAATGTGCCAGGTGAGAAGCCACAAGGAAAGGGCCAAGCAGAAAACAGCTTTGGCTGGAAATCTGCTGAAGAGCCAAAGCCAAGAGAAGGGCTACGGGTCTGTGCCTTTACGAGAATGAGCAAGCCGTCCTGTTTCTGAAATACGGAGACGCTGAAATTAATGCCTGCTTGTGCATGTCTTTGATCCCAAACGCCGAAGAGAAGCACAGCTGTCAACAAACCAGGTTCCACTCCTGTACTGGACCCAAGGTTCCTTGCACATGTGTCTCATTCCTCTTGTCATAAGGACCAGTGGAGAAACTGTCATGCTTGAGCACTACTAGTAAGCACCCACCAAAAAATGAGCAAATCTCACCTGATTTAGAAGACTAGAATATGAACAACGAATAAACCTTAAACCCAGTCATTAAAATGGAAGAAGTGATAAATATTGTCACTTGTCACTTGTCTTCCCTTTGTTTATCGATTTGCTCAAGTGAGCACCAGTAAAGTCTCCATTCATTGGGAATGAGGTTTATTAATTATTGCTAGTGTTCTTGGCATATCGAATAAACCACGGATAGCTTGCCAGACTCTGACATGGCTCTGAGTTCATCCCAGGGGGCCAGTCTTTTTCTATCTTAGACCATCAACCATCAAGGACCCAAGGGGCAGAGCCTTGGGTGTAGATTACTACAAAATCTTTCTTTCCCTACCATTTGTCACTTGTCATTTGTCATCCCGTTGTTCATCAATTTGCTCCCGCAGGCACCAGTAACATTTCTATACATCCTGTCACATACTAGTGTAGCCCAAGGGCATCTGCTCGCTCCAGGAACATGAAGAGCTTCAAACCATTCCTTCAGGTCATGGGAATGAGGTCAATAATTGTTACTGGTTTTTGGCATATCAAATACGACACGGGTAGCTTGCCAGGCTCTGCTGTGCAGGTGGGATACTCTTGTAGTAACCTCTCATCTTGTACATTTATTGATGAACCATGCGGCCGCAAAGCTGATCTTTCAGGGAAAGGTCAGCTCTTCTGCTGGGTGGAGCTCTGATGAGCTGTGGAGTCCAGATATTAAAAATGGTGATCCTCATGGTGTGGGGGGTTCCTCTGCCTTCTTGAGAGGCTCTGCCGGGATGGCAGGCCAGGGTTAGAACCCGCCTTCCAAAATATGTACTAACTTTTGAAAAGGAGAAGCAACAGGCATCCTTCAAGGCAGTGTGAGACTTACTTTTCTTTCTACATTAAATTTGTTAATACTGAAAAATTACTTGGTTGTTTTAACTGATTCAGCACCAGTGGTTAAAAATGGACTGAAACCAAAACATAAAACAGACTCTTTCCTACTCCCACACGGAAGCACTGAAGAACGTCTAGGTTGTATTTAGGCCACACCCAGTGGCACTCAACACCTTCTCCGCAAGTCTCCTTTCAACTGGACTAGCTCTCCAGTCTCGTGGAGAGAACTTTCAGTCAACACCTGGGTTTATGTTCACCAGAAAGTATTTTCTAGGAAAGGATGATGTGAAGACATGTATATCCCTGATTGTCAAATCTCCACAAATTACAGTGGTGTTTCTGATAAGGAATGAGTTGGTGAGAACCAAGTCAAGGCTTCAGAGAGTTCACTTTATCACTGTATCACTGTCTTCCGTAGATCATCGATTTCCTCGAGTGGCACCAGTAACATCTCGATATGTCCTGTCACATGTGAGATAGCCCAAGGGCATCTGCCCGCTCCAGGAACATAAAGAGCCTCAAACCATTCCATCAAGTTATGGAATGAGGTCTATAGTTGTTACTGGTATTTGGCATGTCAAATACGACATGGGTAGCTTGCCAGGCTCTGCTGTGCGGGTGGGATACTCTTGTAGTCACCTCTAAATATATATATACTCTGACTCCCAGAGATGATCTCTTATGTCAAATCACTGGGGGAGGGAGAGAGAGAGGACTGGTATAAAGAAATATATTTTAATGGATGTATACTCATGGGGAGAAACATATCATAATTTCATGCCCTTCATGCAATCTTGATGGTACCAACAAGGTCCTTCTTATATCGATTGTGCACCAGGGTGATTCTGAGTGTCTTGTCCTACTGGCTATTTAGGGGTTTGATTGTTCCATATAAATTTCAGCAGCACTTTATCCATATAGCTTAAACTCATCGGTATTTTTATAGACGCTGCACTGAATATATATAATGCTATGGGTGAGAATGTGATGGTGACAATATTATTCCTTTCAAATCATGAATAGGGGACATGTTTCCATAACTCCATGTCCTCTTTTATTTCCTTTTTAATTTATTTTTAAAAATTTTTATGATAGCACCGTGAAATATACAACTACAAAACTGTTCGTGATTAGGTTTCATTCATAGTGCTCCAGCACCCATCCCTCCACCAGTGCACACTTCCCACCACTAATGTCTCCTGATTCCCTTCCTACTCCCCCAGCCTGCCTCTATGGCAGGCATTTTTCTTCTTCTCTCTCTCCCTCTCTCTCTTACTCTCTCTCTATCTCCCTCTCGTATTTCCTTGTTTAGTGATTTAGTTTGTATGAGTCTTTTAAGCTTTTCTTAAGCTAATTCCAAGTTATATGATTTTCTGAGGAAAAACTGTGAGTGGAATATTTAAAATAATTCTCACTCATCTATTTCATTATATGCATATAGAAAAGACAACTTTCTAACACCATTCACAAAATAAGTAAAAATGGGTTAAAGGCTTCAATATCCAACCTGAATCCATAAACTACAGGAGGAAAACATAAGCAGAACACTTCATGAAGTGAAGCTAGGTATCTCAATGACTCAATGCCACTGGCCAAGAAAGAAAAAATTTTAAAAAATAGGGTTATATCAAACTAAGAAGCTTCTGCACTGCAAAAAAATGACCAGAATAAAAAGGCACCCTACAGATGGCAAAATAACATTTTATCCTCCATCATCTGATAAATGGATAATATTCAAAACATATAAAGAATTGGTAGAACTTTACAAGAGAAACCAACCCCATCAAAAAACGGGGGAAGGCATGAACAGAAGCTTCCTCAGAGAGAGATAGACATGGACAGAGGGTGCATGAAAAATGCTCTGCATCACTTATCATCTGGTAAATGCAAATTAAAATGAAGCATCATCTAACATCAGTGAGACCAGAACACATCACAAAAGACAAAAAATTACAGTGCAAATGAAATGTGGTGAATAAGGGACCCTCATTCTACTAATGGGAATGCCAATTGACTCAGTCTTTACTGTAAATATTATGGACATTTCTCCAAAGACTAGGAATCGAGCTTCCATATGACCCAGAAGACCCCCTTCTTGGCCTCTATCCCAAGGGCCCAAAAAGCAGAATGGAGAAAAAACATTTGCACCCCTATGTTCACTGCAGCACCTTCACAATAGCCAAAAAATGGAATCTGCCCAGGGACTCAGAACACCTGACTGGGTAATGAAACTATGGTATACACACACAATGGAATACTTCCTGGCTATAAGAAAAGAAGAAGCAATGCAATTTGCTGCTAGGAGGAAGGATATGGAGAGTATCATACGGAGTGAAGTTTGTCAGAAGGAGAGGGACAGACACAATGTTTTCTCTCACTGATCTCTCTCATTTCATGCATGGCATGTAAAGAAGCTAAGAGAACAGCAAATACCCAAAGGCAACGAAACCTGAGAACTGGTCTTTAATAGGCAGTGTACCATGGTGGGGGATGTGGAGGGGCGCAGGCGAGGCACCTGGAAGGGTATAGGGAGGGGAACACCCTTCCCTAAGTAAGGTGGGTTGCGGTGTTCGGGTAAGTTAGATATCAAACCCTGCCATTCACAGTATTGCAAACCACGGTCCCTAAACTTCATTCTTAATTATTTTTAATAAGAATTTTCTGAAATGTCTCTTACCTGTACCTGTTCTGAGTGGTCTGAATCACTTTCTCGATGAGAAGGTGGCACTCCTTGTGATTCCTGAAGCTTTTCTTTTAATATAGCATTTTCTTGCTCTTTCTGAAGCAGCTGATCCTGAAGATTAACAACACTTTGCCGGAGGTTAGCTTCACTTGATTTAGTGGTTTCAAAACAAATATGTAACTCATTGTAGAGCTGTTTTAAAGAACAGATTCAAATATTAATGATCAATAAAGTGATGAGATGTGTATATATGTCATATTTTATGCCATATTACATACACACACATGAGAACAATAGTGGCATAGTTTGTGGCCTCTATTCTAATGGCCTCAGATGGAAAGCAATAAAAATCACATGTAAAATTAAAATATATAATGAATATCAAGATATGATTATACTCAATATTAGAAAGACACATGGTCATTGTCGTCAAGACAGCATGCTAAATTCCTAACGTTCTCAGGGGATCTCCCATATGCTGCATAGGGACCTTGAGAGTCACTCCTGTAAATTCTGAGCCAAGTGAGCCAAATAGTTTAATGCATGGGGCAAAAAGTGAAGCTGCCTCAGACTTGGGTGCTTTGCCTGCAACTTAATCCATGTACAATATCAGCGATGGGCAAATTTTCTCACTTTTGCTTGTTTGGGGCCACACTTGGCAATATTCAAGGATAACCTCTCTGGCCCTGCACTCAGGAACTGCTACTGGCAAGGCTTGAGGAATCATACCAGATGTCAGGAATTGACTCGGGTTGGCTGCATTCAATACAAGTACCTTACCACTGCGCTACTGCTCCAGCCCCTGAATTTCTATAAACTAGATGTATTTCAAAGGAATTTGATAAATAAAAAAGAGAAAGGAAGTAAAGGAGGGAGGGAAGGAAAAAGGAATATAGAAAAGCTATTGACTTTTGGGTATAGATTTTGTACTCTGCCACTCTACTATAGGTATCTGTTTATAGGAGTTTTTGGTAGAGAGGTTAGGGTTTTCTAGGTTTATTATCATGTCATCTGCAAATAGTGATAGCTTGACTTCTTCCTTATCTATCTGGATGCCCTTAATATCCTTTTCTTCTCTTATTGCAATTACAAGTATTTCCAGTACTATATTGAATAGAAGTGGTGAGTCTGGGCAACCTTGTCTTGCTTGTTCCCAGTCTTAGGGGGAAGGCCTTCAGCTTTTCCCATTGAGAATGACACTCACTGTAGGATTTTGGTAGATGGCTTTGACTATATTGAGGACGGTTCCTTCAATTCCCATTTTATGGAGTTTTTATCATGAATGGGTGTTGGATCCTGCCAAAAGCTTTCTCTGTTTCTATTGATATGATCATATGGTTTTTATTTTTTTCTCTTATTGATGTGATGCATTATGTTGATTGCCTTGCGAATGTTGAGCCATCCTTGCATTCTTGGATGAATCCTACCTGTTCACAATGTATAAACTTTTTGATGAGTCTTTGGATTCTGTTTGCTGGTATTTTGTTGAAGATCTTAGCATCTATTTTCGCAGGGAGACTGGTCTGTAGTGTTTTTTTTTATTTTGTGATGTTTCTGTCTGATTTGTGTATGTGCCTCATAGAAACTATTTGGGAGTGTTTATTTCTTCCTTTTCTTGGAAAAGCTTGAAAAGGATTGGCAGTAGGTCCTCATAAAAAGTTTGGAAGAATTCACTGGTGAATCTATCTGGACCTGGGCTTTTGTGTTTGGGAGAACTTTTGATTACTGTTTCAATTTCCTCAATGGTGATAGGCATATTCAAATATTCCAGCCATGGGGGCTATAGTACTTCAGGAACTTGTCTATTTCTTCCAGGTTCTCTTGTTTCATGGCATACAGACTCTCAAAGCAATCTGATGATCTATTGAATTTCTGTGGTTTCTGTTATGATGTCTGCCTTTTTCATTTCTGACTCTATTTATTTGGGTCAATACATTTTAATCATACAACAGATTTTTCTTTTATATTATTACAGATATTTTAAATAATTGAAAGTTATAGCCGATGACTAAGTATTTTTTTTTGTTTTTTGCTTTTTGGGTCACACCCGGTGACACACAGGGGTTACTCCTGGCTCTGCACTCAGGAATCACTCCTGGCGGTGCTCAGGGGACCATATAGGATGCCAGGGATCGAACCCGAGTTGGCTGCATGCAAGGTAAATGCCGTACCCGCTGGGCTATTGCTCCGGCCCCTAAGTAAAGTTTTTTGGCTTTTTGAGTCACACCCAGTGATGCTCAAGGGTTACTCCTGGCTCTGCATCAGGAATTACTCCTGGCAGTGCTCAGGGGACCATATGGGATGCCAGGGATCGAACCCGAGTTGGCTGCGTGTAAGGCAAACACCCTACCCACTGGATTATTGCTCGGCCCTGACTAAGTAATTTTTATAAATGAAGTGTTATCTGTTGATTTATAAAGAATTTCAGGATATTGTTTGTACTGCCCAATTATAATTACCTTTATGCCATGAAGTAAGTCCAATGTCACTTCCATAGCTGATACGTCAGATAATCATTATTATCTCTCTTATTCTAGGAATAAGAAAGTCGGAATCTGACAATTTTGTGGAACAACAAGTTGTCAGAGTGCCCCCTATTCTGACCAACCTGTGCTTTGTTGTAATTTTCAGGATTACGTTCAAGTAGAGATAGAAACACAGAGCAATTCTGGAATGAAGACTAGAGAGAGTTGATGCAGACCAGACTAAAGACTGGTCTAATAGTATTCAGATGTTGCTCAGTTCTCTGTATTATTTGAATTTAATTTAACCTATTATTTAACCTAGTATTTGAATGGCTTTTAATAACCCATTTTACCATGTATGTAATTATTTTAAAGGAAAGTACTAAAATTAGCAATATTAAATAGAGCAAATTTCAAGTATTGAAAAGTTCATAAACTTTCTTTTTCAAAGAAAAACTCATAGTTTTCTTCCCATTGCCCAAGTTACAATCACAATGATAGTTTGGGGTTAGCAGAAAGGAACAATTTGCTGTCCCTAGGTGCCAAGGATTTAGTATAGTGTCTTTTATGCTGTTACATGTCTATCCCATACATGAGGCTCTGGTCTGTCAATTTTTTAAAGTTATTATCCTAATATCTCATTTTCTATCTACTTTCTTCTCTCCTTTATTGCCTCCCCCATAATGAAGACTGATAGTTTATGTTCTACCCCTGTTCTCAGTCACGTGAAGTTTATTGAGTTATACGATTATCAAGGAGCTGTCCTGGCTTCGCCTGATAGGATTACTGGAAACTCTATCAGTACAGAAGCCAGTTCTCTCTCTGAAAAGTTTCATCATTCCTATCAACAAGTTAACACAAACTGAGAAGGCATACGGCAGAGGAAAAGAGCTCTCAGAATTTGGATGAACTCTCCCTTACACCTTCGTTCTTATTCCAAGTAAATACATGTCCTATTGGCCTATTTTATTTAATGGCTGAGTTCAATTATTCAATAGCAATAGATCAAGCAAAGTCAGTTCTACAGGCTTTATAAACTGTAGGCCTATTTCACCAATGGACGTGGCTTGAAGTCTTTAAGGCTCCAAGGCTCTACTGCGATTTTTCTTGGCTCTTGGTCCACACCCAGCAGTGCTCAGGTCTTACTCCTGGCTCTGCACTTAGGGATCACTCCTGAAAATGCTCAGGGAACACATTAGGTGCTGGTGATAGGACACGGATGTGCTGTGGGCAAACAAACACCCACCTGCCGTAGTATCTCTCCATTACTTAAGGTTCTACTTTTATTGCTGACTCTGCTTTTATTTCTAAGGAGTTTATGGCAAGCTTCAAAGTAATAAAATATATCTATTTTTGTACAAGGCATTGTAAGAACGCAGGATTTTCCAATTCCCTGCTTGGATATTATCTTTGCCCTTATTCTAATAAAATTAGAATGAGTCAAAAACATTTACGTGAGCAAATTAGATAACATGAGAATTCATTCATTTGCTATAGGAAAAATGGATTTGTACCATTTTTCTTATAGCAAACAGATTTGCTTATAGCAGTTTTTAAAGAGTTTTTGCTCTATAATTTCTTTCCTTCCATCATCCCAAAAGCTACTCTGGGTAGGATGAGACTCTTTTGCAAGATTCTGGCTTAGAAGAAACTGATCTAATCTACTACCCTATACATAAATTTATAAGTATCACTCACAAGCACATACATAATTCTTCTTTTCTGAGAATTATGTTTAAACCTTGAGCATCACAACTGTGTGGTATGTGCTCTACTATGGATATGTACCATAACCTCGCAAAGAAATTTCTAATATTTACTTTACATAGTGCCAATATTGGTTGAAGAAATTAAAGTGGAAAAAAAATTAAGAATACATACAGAGACAGAAAATAAAAAGTAGAGCTCTAAATTCCAACTTTTTAATTTTCAATGAAAAAGATATATTCTTATTGGATATGTTTTTATTAGTTTTGAGGAAAAAGATATTATATTTATCTTAGCAATTTTAAAGACACGTATGCTGTGCTATCTGCTGACAAATTTGTTTAAATAATAAAATTTTCACATTTAGTGAGTAAGTATTCTATTTGTTACACTGATTGGGATACTAAATTCTACAAATGAAAACTCTACCTGTTTATAGTAGGAAAACAAGGGGAAAAACATGATTTAACATGTAGTTGCTACTGAAAGTATGTATATCCTAAGTCCATATATTCCTGAATTGATATTAGCCCATGTCATTTAATTATCATTAAATAGAACAATAGGTGATACATATATTTAATGCCACAAACATATTCAATGGCTTAGGAATCATAATTTCTGATATAATTCCTATCTATATTTAAATCAAACACACGTATAAAAATAATATGCAAAGTTATAAAAAATATTAAAATGTGTATAAATTGCTGCATGCTCACAAAGAAAAATAAGCCAGGATACTTTTTTTTCCATCTGAGGGTTTTTTTCTCTCCTATAGTTGGTCTTTGCTTTACTTGTTACACAGATTTGTTTGAGACTAATGGCTCGTTGTGGAGACCACTAGGAAAAAATGAGTCACCTCCTTTCTTCGGTTAAATATTTTCAGCTTTCTCTCTTCTTCTCTGTCTCTCCTCCTTATTACCCTATCCTACCACAGTGGAATTTTTTAAAATCTCAGATAATGGAATGGCATACCATAATATAAATCAGCAAAATAAATGGGTAAAGGAAAGAGAGCAAGGAGCAAGTTAAACGTAAAAAGTGGAGAGGATAATTGAGAGGGAGAGAAAAATAAAGCCAAGAAACTCCACTAGAAATAGTACGTTCAAAAGAGCTAACTCTGAAATTTAGAAGCGGTAAGCTTAGCAGCTCCTACCCACGGAGGCCCATGAAGCAGCCAGAGGGAGAGACTGGCCCCCATTCCTGGTCAGTTTCATCACCGCTTCTAGGGCCAGCAGACACATGGGGGGGCGGGTGCTGTGGCCTAGCTGGCAGGCTCGCAGTGGGGACTGAGACCCCCTCGCTCCCCCACCTCCAATGACCCACTGGGCATGACTACGAGCTTGCAGCGCCATCTCCCACACAGCAGGCACGGGACTGATCAGTAATGCCGGAAAGAAGACCAGACACTCAGCTCCTGCAGCTCCCTGGCACGCAGCCACTTCAAGGCCGAGGGCCAGGTCAACATATCAACCCAGTTTAGGGCCGTGTCCTTCCCAGGGCCTTTCCCATATGTATGTTGCAATGATCACTGTGGCTGCAGCCAGCAGGGGGAGCTGGAGTGGGGGTGGGGAGAGGGTGGGTGGCGTGGCCTTAGGTGGCGGTAGGGGCTCACTGGTGGCGGGACTGGTGTTGAACAATGAATACTGCGACAACTGTGCGGTGAGGAAATTGGTAAATCGCGGTGTTTTAATATTTAAAAAATTGAAATAAAAATGTAAGCTTAGTAAGAATATAATATTCACCTGAGTCTTACAACTAAGCTCTAATTATTATTTGGAGAAATAAATTTCACCTATGAGAAAATATTCTTGATTGTCTTAGTCTTTGTAAAATTATGCTTGAAGGACCTAATTTTTAAGTAAATATTCAGTAACTCCTGCATGGACTATTAGATGCCTCATCATTGAAAAAAATCTAGAAAACACATGTGGGAAGGGAATAAAAAATAATACTAAGTAAAATGCTCTAAGATTAGAATGAAAAAAAATGATGTAAATGAACAATAAAATTATGGACAGTACCATATCTTTTATGTTAAAGAAAATGTGATCACTTGATCACTTGATCACTTGAATCCCGTTACTCATCGATTTGCTCGAGCGGGCGCCAGTAACATTTCCATTGGACCCTATCACGTGCCAATGTAGCCCAATGGCATCTGGTTGATTCAGGAATATGAAGAGCCTCAAACCGTTCCTTCAGGGTCTTAACAAGGAAGTCTGACCATCTTGTAGGTGGGCGGCCACGTGATCTTTTGACATCCCGTGGGATCCAGTCGGTAACGGCTCTAGTCCAGCGGTTGTCTCCAAATCGCATTACATGTCCAGCCCATCTGATTTTTCGATGCCTTGGCAAACGAGACAGCGTCCCTGATTCTGGAATAGCGACGGAGGTCAGAACTCCGATTCCTTCTCTCACTTGAGTGAGGCGTGATATTCCAAGCATAGCTCTTTCGATGCCTCTCTGGGAGACCCGAATAGCATTCTCATCCTGCTTTCGTAGGGCCCAGGTCTCTGAGGCATATGTTAATGCAGGGAGAACGGTGGAGTCGAAGAGATGTGCCCGGAGCCGGAGGTTCTTTGTCCTTTTTAGCTATTTCTTCGATGCCTTTGAAGGCATTCCATGCTGCTCTCTTCCTCCTGCGCAGCTCAGGTTTTAGGTCGTTCATCATGTTGACTTCTCGACCTAGGTACACATAACTGCTGCATTCAGAGATGTTTGTTCCACTGAGAGAGAATGGGGCCTCTGGAACTAGTTCATTTCTCATGAACATAGTTTTCTTCACAAAGAAAATGTGATCATTCCCAAATTTTAAAGTCCTGAACTCCATAACGAATACTCTTTTTATGAGATAAAAATTAAAAACAACAGGGTCTGGGCCAGAGAGCTGGCTGCAAGGACGGGAGCACATGCTTTGCCCTGGTTAGATCCCCAGTACCTCACTGGTCCCTCAAGCATTGCAGAACAGCCCGAAGCGTAACTTGGGAATATCAACACCCCTAAAAGAAAAACATATAATAAAAATGTATCACTGTACCACTGTATCACTGTCTTCCCGTTCATCATCGATTTGCTCGAGCGGGCCCCAGTAACATATCCATATGTCCTGTCTCATGCTAGTAGAGCCCAAGGCATCTGCTTGCTCCAGGAACATAAAGAGCCTCAATCCATTCCGGAATGAGGTCTATAATTGTTACTGGTATTTGGCATATATATCAAATACAACACGGGTAGCTTGCCAGGCTCTGCCGTGCAGGTAGCATATTCTTGTAGCCATCTCTAAGTCCAGCATTTATTGATGAACCGCGCGGCCGCTGATAGGCTGGTCTGCTGGGTGGAGGTCTGACGAGAGAGAGTCCAGATGAGGAGGCCCTCATGGAGTGGGGGGGTCGCCTGGCTTGTTGCGAGGCTCTGCTGGGGTGGTGGGCCAGGGCTAGAACTTGCCATCCCTCCTGGGCACCTCATGAGCGGCTGGTTACAGGGAGAGCCAGTAGCAGCTCTGCCCCATGTCTGCGAGTCTCTGGACCGGCATACCTGAGCCGGATTTAAGAAAGACTGCTGCAGGGTGGAACTCGATGAGCCGGGCACTGATAGGCTGGTCTGCTGGGTGGGGTCTGACGAGAGAGAAGTCGGATGTGGAAAATAAAAATGTATTGGAGGTAAAAACTGCTGAGATACTGGTGTTATTGATGGCCCCAAATACTCACTATCTGTAGTGACTACCGTGAGTGGCTCCTGAAGGGCCACACAAAATCTAACCAAAGATGTCTGCAATTTATTCCAAAATACTGGAATCGCACTTATGCGATTAGGAAAGGAGTGAGTGAAGAGCACCGATGGAGTTCTTCACAGGCGAGGGTAGATGGTAGGCTTCCCTTTCATCAGTACAAAAGGCACAAGTATCTATGAGCAACCTTTAATTTATATATTAGAATATAGTTCCTCAGGTTAGACGTTATGGATAACTGAATTAATTCTGAAGAGAAAAAAAAGATAAGCTTAACGACACTGGTTGCAAATCCTCTAAGGATAAAACACATTACTCCATGAGAATTATGCTTATAAGAGAGGCTGCACTCCAAATTCTGCACCCCATATTATATCAGTTTAAACTTTACCATTTGGTGTCTATCTAACTTTAACAAGCACTCCACACCTCACTTACTTAACCAAAAAATTAAAGATAACAATAACCATGTAGGTTTAGTATGAAACTTTAAATAATGAGACACATGCCCAACACTCAGGGTAAGATATACAAAAAGCTTTAAAATATTAGCCACTATTAGTATAAGTTTATAATTAATCTCAGATTATATAACTTCTAGAATAATGAGTGAAAATGAAACAGAGATCCTCCTAGGCTTATTCTTTCATATTATTTATCTTTATTTCTTACTATGCCCAATTGGGAAGCTTTTCAATTATATTATCGGTTCTACCACATTTTCTTTTTTTTTTTTTTTTTGCTTTTTTGGGTCACACCCAGCAATGCTCAGGGGTTTCTCCTGGCTCTGCACTCAGGAATCACTCCTGGCGGTACTTGGAGGACCATATGGGATGCCGGGCATCGAACCCAGGCCGGCATGGGCCAGCCGTGTGCAAGGCAAACACCCTACCCACTGGGCTATCACTCCGGCCCCTACCACATTTTTTAAACCACTCCAGAACCATTTACTCTGCAAAAAGTTTTTAAAAATTAGATCAATGTAATAAATTTTAGATAAAAATACATGCCTGTGAAGATTAAAATACACTTAAAATTTAGGAAAACACCTATGACTTTTAAATTACATTATCTAAAGTGGGATGTCATTGTATACAACATAAAATTAAATAATTTAATGTTTACTAATAATTTCTCTGGTGGTAATCACATCTATCCAACGTTCATTATCCCTTGTGTATTTCAATCATTGAATAATTTAAACAAGACTATCTTTACATACAAACTATCAAGAGTGAACAACACACCACTAAAGTTACTATCATTTTCCTAAAAGTTGTATGTGTGTATACGGTACATAATCCACATCATCTAATAAAAACTAATAAAGTATTAATTGACAACAACGACATTTATTGTAACTATATTTGCAATCATGAAATTTTTAGCAATACATGCTCAGAGCTAGAAAATGTTTAAATAAACTATCATTTTACACTATATCATATAATTTATTAAAATGTAAATTTCAAGATGGTAGTGTTATGTTAAAATGCATTAACTATGTTTTTTGGGGATCACATACAGCTGTGCTCAGGGATTTCTCCTGGTTCTGGCTCAAGGATCACTCCTGGCAAGGATAAAGAAATATGCAGGGTGCTAGGGATCAAATTCTAGTTGGTTGCATAGAAAGCAAGCTCCCCACCTGCTGGAATATCTATCCTGCCCCTAAAACACATTTTTGAAAGACAAAAGAAAGTGTTAAAATGCCAACTGCAATGGCCTGTGGAAGCTGGAATTATAAAATATTTTTGTTTTACGAAAAGCTATTTACATAAACTACCAAGTAAATTACTTGTTACGTCCACTAACTGCAGAGAAAAGGCAGAAAGTTTAAATAATCATGGACTTTGTAACTGAGTCAGTTTAGCATACTAATGAAAACCATATGAAAATCAAATACCTGATACAAAATGAAAATACGACATTAAGAAGGAAGGAGTTTCAGAATGAGAACCACTTAAACTACAGTACTTTCCTCTCGGCCGCGGAGAGGCAGCTTTAGAGAAACACATACAGTGAACAGAGAATTTAAAATGAAGAAAAGAGAACAGAACATAACTGAAACACTAGGAAAAGTAAGAGTTATTTAAAGAAGAAAATCTCAAGATCTTCCCTAATCTACTCTCGTACTATTTATAAGCACAACATATGCCTATCACATTTCCCAAAATTGGTTTAGAAAAGATACTTATAGTCCAAGGGGAAACCTATGTGAAATTTCAGAAAGTATCCCTGAAAAAAATTCCAATTGTGCTTAATTATCCAAATACTGTATACAAATTACCTCTCAAAATTTATGAGTTGAGTTAAATTTCCTACAGTAGCGTTATGATAAGTTAATTTTTCCATTTGGTATTTTCTTATCTTTTCACAATAAACACCAGTGGTATCACTTCACCAAGAATATTTTTGTTGTTTTGTTTCTTATACCTAGTCAAGATGCCACACAGCTCCTCTCCAATATTTCACTTTATTTCAACTATTACACATACATCATTCATATTCCTATTAAATCTTATCAAACAGATATTAATCTGTTAAGTTGAAAGGGACAATGTAATAGCTGTCTTTGAAGATAAGTCTGGAAGAGTTTTGAGGCAGTACGAGCAAGTGCTTATGTTTAGTTTGAAGAATACCTGGTGTGCTCAAGGCAAAGAAAGCTGGTGTGGCTGAAGCCAATAGACTAAGGTGAAGAAAAGATAAAGATGAAAGACATTAGGCAGGTCCAGAGAAAGTGAGTTATGTAGATTATAGGAATAGTTAAGCTTTTACTTATAATGAGAAAAATCAATAGTGTAGGCAGAGAGTAAAAACTAAATTTGATCTACTAGGTCTTGTCAAGAGCATATTGGAATATGCACTAAGAACAAGCACAGTAAGTACTATAATAATTTAAGTAATACATTGGTGGTTTGGGGAAAGTATAAAACTAGTGTTATGGAAAGTAGAACTGGGAACATATAGTGAAGAACACAAGAGGAGCTGAGGTTGAGTGAAGTTTGGAAGCACCGAAGAAACATGCTTCTCAGCTCTTAATGACCCTGATGCTTCCCAAACTTGTTTCCTTTTGGTGGACTCCTAACCTACTGTTGGCTCCTCGTCTCATGCTAAGTCTCTCACTTACATGATCATTACCTTTGGCTTCTTTGAAATACTAATATAAGTAATAGGGAAAACTTTAGAGTGTAGGGAAGAGATCCATAAACAGACAAGCAGATTTGGAGTCCAAGTATTTGGGTAGAACAGGCAATCAAATCACCCAGAGCATGAGCGTGGAAAGATCAGGCAATCATATCCTGGGCATGAGCTTACAGAGCTGCTATTGAGTCTAGGATCTTTTAACATCTGGCAGTCAGGAAGATGAGGAAAACCAAAAGACATGGAAAACAGTTGAAAGTGAAAGAAAATAACTACCCAAGTAGGATAAGTTGGAAATTTAAGAAGAAATAAAAGGTACTTCAAGCATTATCAACTAAGACACATGTTGTTGGCACATGCGTTAGTATTAGATGGAATTAGACTGAGTAATATAAGAGTAACAAGTGATTGAGAAAAAAATTTAATGGGGAAAAACTAATTCTGAATTCGTTTAAGAGGATGAAGAAAGAGAGCTCTGAGTAGACTTTATTTAACTACAACAAAGAATATCCGAGGTAAAGGAACGGAGGGAAAGGGATACGGTGGGATCGGCACAAGGTTTTTCTTGCTTGCTTTGTTCTTCTACCAGGTAAGAGACAGGGTAGGATGGCCGAGGTGAGGACGATACGGTAGGGGGAAACTGGCCCTGCAGAATAGGGGAAAACTTCTGTAGGACGGCTCTTATAGGTAGTAGGGAGACAGTTTAATAATCATCAGCTATTTAAAAATGCATTTCTTTATGATCTACTCTCAGAAAATGCTGATCTGTACATCTATTTCCTCTACTACACACCCATGGCTGGAAACAAATTTTTCAGGCACAAATGAGGTCGTCAGCGCAAAACGTTCAAGAAGCCCTGCTCTGGGGAGGAGGTGAGCAAGAAGTCCTGCGCTAGAGGAGGAGGTGAGCAAGAAGTCCTGCGCTAGAGGAGGAGGTGAGCAAGAAGGCCTGCGCTAAAGGAGGAGGTGAGCAAGAAGCCCTGCTCTGGAGGAGGTGAGCAAGAAGTCCTGCGCTAAAGGAGGAGGTGAGCAAGAAACCCTGCTCTGGAGGAGGAGGTGAGCAAGAAGCCCTGCTCCGGAGGAGGAGGTGAGCAAGAAGCCCTGCACTGGAGGAGGTGAGCAAGAAGCCCTGCACTGGAGGAGGAGGTGAGCAAGAAGCCCTGCGCTAGAGGAGGAGGTGAGCAAGAAGCCCTGAGCTAGAGGAGGAGGTGAGCAAGAAGTCCTAGGCTAGAGGAAGAGGTGAGCAAGAAGTCCTGTGCTAGAGGAGGAGGTGAGCAAGAAAGCCTGCGCTAAAGGAGGAGGTGAGCAAGAAGCCCTGCTCTGGAGGAGGAAGTGAGCAAGAAGTCTTGCGCTAGAAGAGGAGGTGAGCAAGGTCCTGAGTTAGAGGAGGAGGTGAGCAAGAAGTCCTGCGCTAGAGGAGGAGGTGAGCAAGAAGCCCTGTGCTAGAGGAGGTGATTACAGGCACCCCTGGATCCCCAAAACTGAGCTTAATGAGGAACACAGGATATAGTAGGGAAAAGCACTGTTCCAAAGCATTGCTTTTTTAATATGTTTAAAGTGTACGTGATAACTGCTTACTTATGCTAATCAAAGACATTTTGTTTTCATGGTAGTTTTTCAGGTGAGGAAGTTCAAACAGTAAAGGAAAGAATCCCCAAACTTTAGGTATAAGAAGAATAAATGGGTAAAAGAGAGTCTAAGTTTTAACTGCTCCCTCAAAAATGAAGAGGGAATAACAGGAATGCCATGAAGTTGACTGAGTTTGTATAAATTAAATCATACACAAGATGATTTAATTTATATTAAACCCACATAAAATGTATATCTATAAAGCTATATAGATAATGACTAAATTAGCGACAAATAAGACTCAAAACTGTTATTGAGGGTTTAGCTAGGTCTCTCGGAGACCCAGGGCCCCCCAGGAGCCCCCAGAACCTGGCCGGCAGCACATGTGATACCTGAGGAGACGCTTCCTGCCGCCGGCCCTGTGAGAATACTCCACCCCAGAAAGCTCAGGCTGTACCCACAATGTTCAGGGGATCATGCTGTGCTGAGGACCAAATAGGGGTCAGCCACATGCCAATTATGAATGAACCTTAACCTACCTCTTCAGGCCAAAGTTACTGTTTAATTACTAGTTAATCTGAATTACTGCTACTTAATTAGTCAGCATACATAAAGAGCTGGGTAAGTCTTCTTGGGGGAGGTGTTGGGGTAACAAATACTAAATGAAAATGAGTGTTAAGCAATTACTTAAAGGAAACACATGAAATAAAAAAAAATTATTGGAAAATACTGACGCTAAATATCTCATCAACATACCTATTAGTATTTTCTCAGTTGTGCCAATAAAGTAACACACACATTCTATAATAAAAATAAATCTGTATGTCATACACTAGAATCATATTTGGAAAAAGAGTTTTCATAACAGAACACTATATATTCCATTACCAAATTCCTTCTGGTTTGGGGACTACACTGCTAGTATATTTCATAATAGAAATTTAAAATTCCAGTATAGAAACACTGTATCCTACAGAATATAGTTGCAAGTATATTTTAAATGTGTTTGCTTTAACCTCCGACAAAACTCACTAAGGTTAAATATTAGCAAACTGAATAATCTAAGGTTTCTAATAAATCAAACATAAATAAAACGTAGTAACAGAAAAACGCGGGCATGTGAATAAATGATTTCTCTCTATGTATGGCTGCAGAGACAGGCTAGCGTCTGAATGAGAGAATAACGACATACTTTCTGGTACGAGATACTCTCCGCCGTGTGAACGTCTTCTTGATTCTTCAGGACTTTCTGTGTGTCCATATTCAGGAGCTGCAGCTGCTGGATCAGCTCCGCCTGCTGTACCGTGTGTGCGCTGTTCTGCTGGTACAGGTTCTGTAGCTCTTGCAGCTCCTTCCTGGATGGAACAGGAAGCAGAAAGGCAGGAATAAGGCTCATTTCATCCAAGGCAATGTAGAATCCAAGTGTGTCACCTGTTGATTTTTACTTAAGGAGAACATAGCATTAAAAGAACTAGCAAATAAAGTATTTCATAGTTACCACATATCTGTAAAGTACTGATAGAATGACTCACAAAGCCAAATACCTAACAACTTTCTTCATGACTTGAAACTAATAAGTTCCTCATTCATAGAACCACGCAGCCACATGCAGCCGCACGGTCATCAATAAATGCTGGATTTTGAGATGACTACAAGAGTATGCCACCCGCGGCAGAGCCTGGCAAGCTACCCGTGTCGTATTTGATATGCCAAATACCAGTAACAATTATAGACCTTATTCCCATGTACTGATGGAATGGTTTGAGGCTCTTTATGTTCCTGGAGCAAGCAGATGCCCTTAGGCTTTACTGCATGAGACAGGACATATGGAGATGTTACTGGTGCCCGCTCGAGCAAATCGATGATGAATGGGAAGACAGTGATACAGTGATACAGTGATTCATAGAACAACCTTCTTAACAGGAATCATTACCTAAGTACTGACAATGGCCAGTCAACAAGTCATCAGGCAAGATTTCATTTTGTACAGAACTTGAAGTGCTTTAAGAATCCCAAAAAGTAAATTAAAACTTCAAGCTAAATTTCTTAAAGAGCCTCTGCCTTAAAGCACAACTCATACAGACCTCCAGAGCCTGAGCGAGAATTCTGAATTCTTTAACCCAATTTTAAAGAAAAGATAGAACAAAAAAGTCAGAAAGAAAGCAATAAAAGTTAAATACAGTTCTTCCAACCAAGCCAGGGCTAATTTTGTGAGAGGAAAAACATCAGGTAAGAGTAATCAGTGGCACTAATACCCCTGGGAGAAAAAAAACTATGGTAATTAACCCCTGGAAGCATTATCCTATCGAAGTGGAAAATATTTTGTATATTCAAGTAGCAAAGAAAAGTACATGTTTGGCAGAAATGCACTTTACATTACATATTTCAAGACTAAAATTCTTTGAATACATTTTTATGGTATGGGGGCAGAAGTTGAGGCACACCCCGAGATGCTCGGGGCTGACCTCTGACACTGTGGCTCAAGGATGACCTCTGACCCTGTGCTCAAGGATGACCTCTACTCTGTGCTCAGGGCTGACCTCTGACTCTGTGCTCAGGGATCATACGCAGCACCAGAGATCAACTTAGCGTCAGCTGAGGACAAGGCAAGTGCCTTAACTCATTTGATCTCTCTCCAGCTATATGAGTTTCTTTAAAATAAAATGTTTCTTTTTATTTGAGGCACATTGCTTCATACTATTGTTAGTGAAAACTTTCACGCATGCAACACCACACCCTTCACCAGAATGTGCCTAAACACTAATTTTTTTTGGGGGTAGAAGGGGAACAGGATGTTTATCCCCACTTTATTAAACCCCGTGGTTTACAAAGCTGTTCATGATGATGTCACGGCATTCCGTATTCCAACCCCAATCCCACCACCACTGTCAACTTCCCTCCACTACTGTCTCCATTTTCCCAACCACCCCGCTTGCCTGCCCACTAAAGACTACTCTCTAATGAAGCACCTTCTTTACCCGTAACATCAGTTTGGTTATTTACTCAAATAAAAATAGATCTTAAAGCAAGACTATCTTTATATACCTCAGCAAGACTCACAGACATGGGGCAGAGCTGCTACTGGCTCTTCCTGTGCCCAGTTGCTCACAAGGTGCCCGGGGGGATGGCGGGTTCTAGCCCTGGCCCGCCACCCCAGCAGAGCCTCACAACAAGCCAGACGACCCCCGACTCCATGAGGGCCTCCATTTTCCACATCCGGACTTCAACCTCATCAGAACTCCACCCAGCAGACCAGCCTATCACAGCCCGCCTCGCACGCCACAAGCGGCCAAGCGGTTCATCAATAAATGCTGGATTTAGAGATGACTACAAGAATATTCTACCCGCACGGCAGAGTCTGGCAAGCTACCCGTGTCGTATTTGATATGCCAAATATCAGTAACAATTATAGACCTCATTCCCATGACCTGATAGAATGGTTTGAGGCTCTTTATGTTCCTGGAGCAAGCAGGTGCTTTTGGGCTCTACTAGCATGAGACAGGACATATGGAGATGTTACTGGTGCCTGCTCGAGCAAATCGATGATGAACGGGAAGACAGTGACAGTGACAGAAAGCAAGAACCAAAGAGATAGAGAGGTTGCTGGAGCTAGACGAGCATCACTCATCTGGGAGCGATGAGGTCTGCTTTAAAGAGTTTTAGACTATTCATGCTATCCAAATACAACTCCGTTCCTGCACGTACACACCTCTATGCATATACCATCTATTGTAGTCTTTCGTCTGCTATAATGAAATCCATAGACTAGGTGGCTCACAAACAACAAACCTTATCTGCCATAGCTCTGGAACCAGGAAATGAGCTTCAGTAGGGGTCATAAGACCCTCTCTCAGTTTTAGAATTCTTATTGCATTCCTATGTGGCAGAAAGCACTACAGAGATAAAGGAAGTCTCTTATAAGTCCTGTTACTCCCATTCAGAAGGGCTCCAGATTCATGATAGAAGCAATACCCAAATACTCTGGCTCCTAATGCCATGATATTGGGGAATAAGATTTTTATAAAAAGAACAGCACAATCTTTCTGTAGCTATTTTTTTAATATATCAGAAAATAAGTCAAAAACAGAGAAGGGAGAAGATAAGCTATTATAGACAATGCCTCGTGAAAATCTAATAGTTACAGGAAAATGAAAAAGAGACCACACAAATACTTCTGAGTACTGTCATTTTTAAGAACAACATTTGGCAAAGACAACCAAACAAACTAGACAACGGAGAATGAAAGTCCATCACAGTATAATTAAAACATATGTAAGTCAGGATACCTAAATACATGATGCATTTTGAAAGGAGACATAATGAAAATAAATCATCAATTTGAATTCAAATACAATGCAAATCACAAATTAATTTATGTTACCTCCAATACTCGGTTTGCTACCTGCTGAGGAGAAAGCCCGAGTGATCTTTGGCTTCCATTTAGGGATCACAGGAACTATGTAAGCCTGCATATATGTATGCATGTATGGATGTACGTACATTCTGACAGCTTCTAAACATTCGGGATTTTATTTTCTTTAAAGAATCACAACCATGAACGCTGCTACAGTTCGAGCCCCTCTTGGTTTCCACGATGATACTGACCGTACTCACAAGGGTGGCAAATGTTTAGACTTAACATGTTTTGAAAGAAGGGGGAAGAAACTTAGCACATCACCGTGTTTCTTTTTTTTTAATTTAATTTTATTATTGTCCCCCAAATATTATTACACCATTTTAGACATACAATTGAAAGACGCTCATGTAGAGTTTTGGTTCTACAGTGTTCCAACACGCATCCCTCCACCCAAACCCATCTCCCATCACCAATGTCCCCACCTCCCTCCCCCCTCTCATACCTCAACTACTTGGCGGGTTCTGTATGTCATTTCTCTCCTCTTTATCTCTCCCTCCCGCCAAACTTTCCTGCTCTTCGTGGAATGCAGTGTATTAAAAGACATTACTGTTTCACTATTTTAGTGCGGCCGCACGACCTGGGCTCGAACTGGTTTTGCTCTGTTGATCTGGTCGTGAGGCAGTTTCCCAGTGTCCGGACAGCGAAAATGGTGGCTAGTGTGATGGGCGAGTCTAATCCGGCTGCTTCCGGGACCCCCCAGAGGCGATGGGCCAACACCCAAAACTCATCTGCTCTCCTCGGGATCCCATCGTTAGCTGGGCCTCGGCGTGAGCCGAAGTTCCAGCCTCCCCAGCCGCTATGCGAAGCTCTGCATGCTGGTTCCTGGGCCCATCACCATGTTTCTTTACAAAGGGTAAAAAAACACTCGCCGTGCAGACAAGGAACCATCACGATGATGGGAGCAATTTGTAAGTGTGGGATTATCATAGCGCCCAGTCTGAAGATGAAGTGTGGTGGCCAACACAGCTCCCAGGGATTCGGGCAGGGCCAGTCTCCGCGCCCCTGGCAGCTCACCTTCATCCTTTTCCCAGATCCTCCGCTTCTGCCTCTTCTTCCTCTTCTTCCTCCCAACTCTCCATCAAAGGCCCAGGGTGCCCTCAGGGCCACTGCCTCAAGCCTCCACCAAAGCCACGTGGCCCGGACCGGCAGCCACAGGGAGCCACCTAATCTGCACCACGGCCTCCTCTGAAGGGTCTGCAGGGCCGCCAGCATGCTGGGGCCGTCTCTTCCTCCAGCCAGCCACCATGTCCACCGCTGCTCAGCGGGGCAAGGGCATGGTCCAGCTTCAGCTCTGGGGCCTTACACTGGTGCCTTCTGTTCTTCAGAGCTCTGCTTCCTCAAGCAGACTGGACGCGCTGCCAGTCTCTAGCTGAGTGTTTCATGCAGACTGACGCGCTGCCAGTCTCTAGCTGAGTGTTTCATGCTTCTTCCTTCCGACGGCAACCTTGGGGTCCTGTGGGGAGAAATGTCTCTTCCTCCTCCTCCTCTGCCTCCCATGTGATCCATGGGGCCCCCCAGACTTTCTGGGTCCCCAGACCTTCACAGAGCAGTGGTGGCGTCCCTCTGCCCTCACGGGGTGGTTTGCTACCTCACATGCTGTTCGTGGGAGGCTTCTACCACTCAATGGCAGCCTCGGCCGCTGGTGGCTCTGCAAAGGAAACTGTGGCATAACCTTCATCTCCCGTTTCCTTGCACAAGTTGAAACGATCTACAGGTTGTCCTGCTTTTTTGTGCATTTTAACAACTCCATACTCCTTCAAGAAATTTGCTGGTCCATCTACCGTCACATTAGCATTTAATCCTTGCACATAAATTGTAGTGTTGTCGGTCTTCATCAGGATCAGTAGACGAGCCTCTACCAATACACTGAAGCCACCTCACTGTACAGAGCCTCCCCCAACCCACCCTGCTCATGCTCCCCAGTCAAAGCTCATTCATTCCCTGTCCTGCTATCGGGGGACACTCGTGGTCTGGAAAATCTTCCATACTCCTGACGGTATTCACTCCTGCTACTGAAATAATCTTGTTGGAATAAACTTCGCCCAAAGCTGCTGCTCTCAGCTATACTGACTTGGAGCCTGGCTGTAGGATCCTGTTTGGAGAGCGTAACTAGTGGGCAGTTACTGCCCATGGACACTTTGTTGACCGTGGCTACTCTGCTATCTGTAACTACTCAGCTACCTGAAAGGATTCTGCTGAGAGTATTCTGCATGGAGGTTTCTGCTCTGATTACAGCCAGTCACCTGCAGAGAGGACAGGATGGCAGTGCTGTCTGGGTGCATGGGCTAATAACTCCTACATCCTGGAGAGTTACCACATCCATATATTCCACTAGGCTGGTAGTAAACCCATGAGACTGAGCCTGGCTAGTCTCAGTGGGCTTTATACCACGCTGTGGTCTTGTAGTACAATGACTGCGAGCTGCTGCCCATATGCTGGACAAGCAGAGTGAGTGCCACAGGCAGCGAGGTCCGGGTGGTAGTGACCACAGCAGCGCTGGTACCTGAAGCACCAATCCATAGGACAAGATGACTGCATGTCTTGGGGTAGTCAGAGCCGCATGCACAGTGGGGCTGTCCCTAAGAGGCTGCACAGGCAGTCTGCCTGTAGGTTGCAGTGGTCTGCGTGTCCTCACCTCAGGGGCTATCGCAAGAAAGGGGCTGAGAAACGACTTTCTGTTCTCTGTGGTCTGTGTGTCCTCACCTCAGGGGCTATCGCAAGAAAGGGGCTGAGAAACGACTTTCTGTTCTCTTTGGTCTGTTCAGAATCAACGTGAGGAAAAACCCATCTATTAAGGGTCAAACGGTAACAGCTTATATTCACTTCTGGTCCTTTTGTGCCTCCTAGGCTTCTATTCTGATAGTTTGCAGGGAACTGAATTTCCCAAGTAAGTAGGAAGTACTTCCTCCTCTGCCTGTGCTCGTGTCCTAGGGCAGTTTAAGCCTCTTCCCAACTCTGGGTCCCCAGTCTGTCATACTGGTTGCCCCTAGCTTTCTGCCATTTAAGTAATTTCACCTCCAGTACTAGTACTGGGGTATCCTGGGGGCGTAAAGGGCCTTATGGTTCATGGTTGAGAAACATATTTTAATGATTTACTTATAGTTTCCTAACCTTGTCATCTGAAAATATTTCCTCAATATAATTTAATCATTATTGAAACTTATGCCAACATTATTGAAACCTTAAAAAAAATCTTAGAATGTGGTCAGTATTAGAGGGTTTTCCATACTCACCTGAATAAACAACAACTTCAGCAGGTAGGCTGAGAGTTCTATAAATGTCAATGTGATTTTGGATTAAGTTACAAATTCATAACTTAATTTTTAAAGTGTATTAATAAATATCATTATATTAGATGTTTTAATAATATCCATAAAATTAATTTTTATTATTTTGAACTGTATATGTATTATCTTATTGACAGTACTATTTTATAAATACCATTTTTATTAAAAAGCAACCCAATGAATTTATAAAAAGTAAAAGCTGTTACTGGCATGATTATCTATTTACCTGCTGTCTGTCAGCTTCTGGGAGAGAGAAACATGACTCTGGGAGCCCCAGCCTTGCTCGCATGAGGCCTGGATTTGGTTCCTAACACTATGCTTCCCTGAGCACCTCCAGGATTACTGGTGCCTCCAATCACCTGGATGCTGGGCATGGACCCAAACTACGAACAAAACACTGTCAATGCCCTATTCTGTAGCTAAAGCAAGGAAAACAGAGCACAGGAGAAGCTTAAGACACTAGAACACTATTTAAACAAAGCGTTACATCTGTCTTGAAATGGGAAACGGGGCTGGGTCTCAGTGTCCCTGCCTTCGGCTCAGTACGTGCTTTATTTATATCATTTATGTTGAGAGGACAGTGACAGTGATGTCGAGAGGAAATTCCCAAGTTTGAGTCTACTAGTATAATTTCCCATATCTCTAATTTTGCTCAGAATTACATAGAATATAGATTTTAAATCTATTATGGTATCTTGCCCCCAAATATTTCTTTGTTAATCTTTATAATCCAGCCATTTAATAAAATATCTATTTCATTTACTCTACAACAACATTGGAGTGGATGTGGAATAAAATTAGTCTCATTAATAGATGATGGGAATGTTGGCAGGTTCACCCTTTTAGAAAAACAATATCGGCCCTTCTTAAGAAACTGAAAATTCTAAATACTTAAAAAACTGAAAATTCTACAATACCACTTCCGTGCATCTACCCCAAAAAGCTATTCATAAATGACTTTTTTCTTTATGGCATCACCTAGTCACAAGAGGCAAAATCTGGCAATAGTAAAAGTGACCAAGAACAGATGACCAGATAAAGAAATTATAAGGTACATATTCACAATGGAATATTACTCGGCTCTGAAAAAGGAAAAGACTTTTGTAATGTAAATTGGACTGGAGGGTAACTTGAAGCCAGCCAGAGGAGAGGGACAGGTAGAGAATAAACTCTCTTATATGCGGACTATAAAGAAGCATAATAAGGAAATAGCGAATGACCACAAGGAACAGAATCATGGCAGTGAAACGTGGGGGATAGGAGGAATCTGCTGAAATGGTGAAGAGAAGCAGACAGTCTGGTGTAGGATGTGATAATGGGTGTGGTAATGGAAGTTCATATGCATTAGATAGTATCATATCTAAACCTGTACAGCAGGTGACTAAAACAACATTTAAGACAAACAACCCAGGAACAGATGAATTCACTAGTGAGCTTTACTAAACATTCAAAGATGACAAAATAACTATCCTTTTAATTCTTCTCCAAAAGACTTAAAGAAAAGAGAACCATTCTTTTTTTTTTCTTTTTGGGTCACACCCAGCAATGCTCAGGGGGTTACTCCTGGCTCTGCACTCAGGAATTATTCCTGGCGGTGCTCAGGGGACCATATGGGATGCCGGGGATCAAACCCGGGCCGGCACAGGCCAGCCGCGTGCAAGGCAAACGCCCTACCCGCTGGGCTATCGCTCCAGCCCCAAGAGAACTATTCTAATGATATTTCAAGAAACCAACATTACACTGTTATCAAAATGCACACATCTTATAAAAAGATAACTACAGGCCAGTAACATTAATGGTGATATATTCAAAGATGCTTAACAAAGCTATACTGAACCAATACAACAATACATCAAAATGCTCATACATCATGACAACCATGGATTTATTTCAAGGATGCAAAGTGCAAAGATGTTTTAGTATATGCAAATTAATTAATATATCAGAGAAACAAAAAGAAAGGAAAATTCACATGATTGTATCAACAGACACAAAAGGTTTTGGACAAATTTTATTATCAACTTATGATTTTAAAAATCAATAAAATGAAGAGAGATATTTAAGCATCATAAAGGTTATATATAAAAAGAATGGAGTATAATAAGCTGTGATGAAGAAATGTTGGCAACAGTGTAAAGTAGTAACATACAGTTTACAAAGGTATAACATACCCTACATGCATGTGTGTGTATATATACACACATATATATATGAAATACAAAATAAAACCTGAGTGCTTTGTTATCAAAGATCAATCAGAAACATGCATTAAGAAACTGGAGATGAAACCAGGGTCATCCATGTGCAAGGCAGGCTCCTTAACCTGTGTACTAGTTCTCCAGCCCCCTCTTAAAGGTTTTGTTGTACACAATGTATATAATTTTTTAAATGTGCCAATGCATTTTTTAAATGTTCAATGTGCTAATACATGTACACGCAGAAGAAACTGCTGTCATGGTAGGATGTTAATAATGAACACAAATGTTACCATTCTAAATAGCTACTGTAATTTCTTGCATGTTTAATTAAAAACTCAATGTACATACCTAACCAGGGTAATATCCATATCCTTCTGATGAAGTTCATTCTGTTTACTATTCAATTGCAATGTCAGAGCATTATATTTACTCTGTGATATTTCGATTTCTTTCCTTGCTTCAATTAAATCATCTTCAAAACTCTAAAATCAAAGTAATTATATAATGATCAAAAGGGTATCACATAAAATTCCATCATACATTAAAGTTATATTTAATAAATTATACTACATACTAAACATGAAAAATTAATTATTTTATATTTTAGTTTCCACTTAGTTAAAACTGGTTTTAATTAACACAATTATTGGCATAAATATAACAGATTTGTTTGGTCAGAAGCTGAAAAGATATAATTGTTCCCTAAGAATCAAAAGCAAGTAATTTTTGCTATTTGGAGTCACACCCCAGCCATGCTCAGGAGTTACTCCTGGCTCCGCACTCAAGAACGACATTTACTCAATTACTCAACTGTTCATGGCAGTGGTCGGGGCGCTATACGGGATGCTGAGGTTGGAACAACCCGGGTCAGCCGTGTGCAAGGCAAATATCTGGATACTTTAGAAATTTAGTGCAAATGTAGTTACCAACAGTATTTTAAGTAAGTTTTCTTAAATAAAAGCTGTTGCTTGAATGAATAGTTAGCTTTTTTACTCAAATTTAAATCACAACAAATAGCTAGTATTTTTGCTCTAGCCTTTATTGACGTACTGTAATTTGCAATATTATGAGGGTTTCATTCACATCTCATTTTACACCTGCCATCAGACTGTTCTACCACATCCCCAATTCCAAGTTCACAACGGTCTCTCAGGTTCAAGCCCTCCCTCCCACGCTCAGTTGTGTGGATCCACTCTCCAGGTATGATGACACTATTTGTTGCTCCTTTCCCGTGTACTTTAAATCACAGACCTGAGAGAGATCATTCTGTATCTGTCATCTGACTCACTTTACTTAGCATGGGAAGCGCAAGCTACACACCTTCAAGGCAAATTATATGATTCTGTCCTTTCTTACAGCGCTATAAAATGCCACTGTCTAGATATACCACAACTTCTTAAGCTACTCATCTGTAGTTGGACATTTGGGTCATTACAATATCATGCTAAATCCTGAAATAAATACAGATGTATACATTATCCTTTCCAATGACATTATTTTTTGTTTTGGAGGTAGACACCAAGAAGTTCTATCACTGGGTCATGGGAGAGTTCTAGTCTGACTTATTTGAGAACTATCCATATTGCTCATGTAGAGACTGACACAGAGGCATTCCCACCAACAGAGAACGAGGGTTCTCAATACTGGCTATTTCCAGATTTTTTTTTTGATATATGCTATTCTCACTGGTGTGAGATGACATCTCATTTCTGTTTTGACTTGCTTTTCCCTAATCATAAGTGACAATGAACACTGTTTGATATGCATACTAGCCATCCATAAGCATTGTTTGGGTGTCAGTTCATCTTCTTGTCTCATTTATGGATAGGGTGGTCAGACCTTTGTTGCACTGAAAGCAAGATGAAGATCCATCAAAAGTAAGAAGAGAACTACTGTCGGGCACGCCGAGGGTCCCCGACAGTGCTGGGAAGCAAGTTCCCTTCTACCTCCGGGCCGGCGAGGAATGAATGAAAACTCAGGAATCCGATGCAGTTTTAAAAGGCTTTACTTATCACAGGTTCAGGCATACAAATCAGCAAAAGGAAAAACCCGATGCTTAGGATTCCAGGCTAGAACCCCAGCCATGTGTAGGCCAAGATGGCGACCACCACGTGTAAAGGCCTTGTAAAAAGGAGAAGACAAGACTTCCAAGAAGGGTGAGCGCTCACAAAGAGAGAGCTTACCAAGAAGAAGCGCGAGAGAGAGGAAACAGGCTAGTTTTATACCCCTGCCACTCAGACCTTCCTCCCACTGTTATGGAAAGCAGGGAGGGTTAAATGCCCTTAGGTAATCCCTCCCTGCACCTCACCTAGGCCCTTTAGTATGCTAATGTTTTGAGCCAAGATCTGCCTGGAAATGCCTTTATAGGGTAGAGAAGGGGGTTTCTGAGATGGCATGTCTCTGTACCAAAGACTAATACTAATGCCAGTTAAATATTTCTCCAAGCCTTCACAAGTCTCTTCTACTTCATTGTAGTTTTGTATTTTTAGTTGCCTTTGAGTATATCAGGGAGCCATGCTTGTTTGCTTGGAAGCAAACAGCATTTCTCTCTGGTCTAATTACTTAGGGGTCCCTACGTGGCCAGGCTAATATGCTGGTGAGATCTAGCTAGTTCCACGATGATTGTGGTAGCTTGGGAGAATATTTATACCAGCTAGTACAGCATACATGGTCAGATAAACTGCCACATTTAGACTACCCCCCTTATCTACGAAGTGATTTGCAGGCGGCAATTCAGAGCAGATGCAGCGGCCCTTAGAGGAGTCCTGCAACAAACTACCACATGACCAGTGATACCACTTCTTGGCATCTAGTCCCAAAACACAAAAAAAAGAATTTGAAAGAATATATGCACATGTTCATTCATATGGTTCAGAATCTCAATCAAATAAAGTTTTAAAAAATAAAGACATTATCTTTTAAAGACAAAAATATTGTCTTTCCCTTGTTATTTGTTACAACATGAGTGGAGATGAAAACTGTTGTTTTAAGCAGAGAAAGACTGAAAGACAAAGGCGTGTAGGTATTCAGTGAATGGAATGAAATTGGGTGGCACTTACTGGATTAGTCCTATCAACCCAGAGCCAGAACTTTCTTACATAAGCTTTGAAGCAAACTTAAGTCAGACCTTTCAGGACCTGACTGGAAAAGTGGTGGAAGTCCTCGAGCCAGGAAAGGCTGTGACCACCCTGTTTGGAAATCAGAGTTCTAACTGCCGGGCAGCGCTTTCCCCCTGAAGACTGAAGGGTTTAAACGTCTTGATTGCCATAGTGCTATGTTTAACGATCACAATTTTGTTTTTACTAGTTTTGCTAAAAAACAGCAGAAACAGCAGAGTTGATTAAGAAGATAAAGAAGAAAAAAACCACAAAAGGAGAACACATATCGAAGGTGGTCACGGCTTTATTGATATTAGTACCAGGGGCGATGCTTTCAGTAATCACCACCTGTGGTTGCAGAAAGCCCTAGATGTAAAGACAGTGTCATCCTTTTGAACTGTATGCATTATTATATCAAGGAGTTAGGCTTCGTGCATGAATGTGCTCATCCTGTTTAGAACAATGCTCTCTTCTATTGCACTCCGGCCGTGAAACTGGAGTGAAGCGGAGAAAAAACGTTCACTATATGCCAAATACCAGTAACAATTATAGACCTCATTCCCATGACCTGATGGAATGATTTGAGGCTCTTTATGTTCCTGGAGCAAGCAAGTGCCCTTGGGCTCTACTTGCATGAGACAGGACATATGGAGATGTTACTGGTGCCCGCTCGAGCAAATCGATGATGAACGGGAAGGCAGTGATACAGTGATGCAGTGATGTAGAACATTACAATACTCTTGAAAACAAGAGAAGGACAAATATCAGATGGTCTCATTCATATTTAGATTCTAAGGAAATGAAGGCAATAGATAGAACCGACCCAAGGCTATCTTCGGACTGCAAGTTGGACTTATTCTACAGACAGCAGGTTGGCAGCAGGCACAGAGGGCAGACAGGAGAGAGCTGGATTTGGGTGGCGGATATGACAGTTCACTTTTGAAAGGTGTGAAAATGCCGCTGAAACATATAGAATAATACAAACACTGTTAGCTCAGGAGTTGATGACTTTTATCAAAAGAGCTCTGAATTTCTTAAATTCCCATTTATTACCCAAAAATGGGAATGTTACATATATAGGTAACTGGCTCATGGAGGGATACATGGCAACAAAAGAGAAGAGAGAGAGAAGGTGCAGGATGAGAGGAAGATGAAAGAGAGAAAATAACAACTGTCCACTGAGATGAGGAGTAGACGGAACATAGCGGGCAAATAAAATTACATAACCTCTATGGAAAACAGTATGGCAGTTCCTGCCAACATTAAAATAATGAACGTCTAGAGAATTTAGCAATCCCATGTGGATAATATATTCTGTAAAATGAAGAGAAAATTCATGACGAGATAGTGCCATACCCACGTTCACAGGCACATGAGTTATAACAGCCAAAAGGTGGGAGCAACTCTGCTCTGAGATGAATGAGCTGACAAAGAGTGGCAGACACATGCAGTGAGAGACACCACATCTGGAAAATGAAAACTCTTGCCTCCTACCTTTATGGTGTGTACGAAAAGAAAGAAAGCAGTACTAAAGGACAATCGCCATACTAATAAATGGTAGGAACTATGGGCAGCACGAGAAGTTGCTGTTTATGAGTACATAGCTGGAGTCCTTTCTGTGATAGAAACACTCTGGAGAGCAGTCACAGCAATGCAGATATCTGAAACACTATTGGACTGTATATTTTAAGTGGTTCATATGATAACACTTGTACTGTTTAATCACAAAAAAAGGTATTTCGACATACATATAACCAATGGAACAACCTCGAGAAAATTATTTGAAGCCAGAAAAGCAAGATACAAAACTAATTCTGTCTGATACCATTTATACAAAGTATTCAGAATGGTCAAACTCAGTACAGATAACGGAAAGGTGGAGGTCAGCATATAGAGGAGAAGACGGGAAAGGAATAGTAGTGAAGTGAACAGAGATTAAATGGTTTTCGAGGGGCCACATCTAGTGATATTCAGAGACTGTTCACAACTCTGTATTCAGGGGTCATTCCTGGTAGTGCTCAGTAATAGTCCAGTAATTCCTGGACTATTACTGTCAGTATAGGGCTTCTTGCTTGCATAAAAACTGAGCTTCAAGCCATCAGAGATATAGTGCAGGGGTAAGATGGCTGTCCCAGACACGGCCAAGCAAGCAGCAGTTCCCGCTAATGAAGAAAGTCCTCACAGCAGCACCAGGAGTGATCCCTGAGCAAAAGTCAGATTTAAGTCCTGCGTTCCAGCAAGTATGGCCCCAAACTTCCCCTCAACCCCACAGAAATTATGCTCCAGCCACTGACTTATCTCTCTGGCCCCTAGAATCATCTCTGGAAGATGAAAATTCTAGCAACTGGTTGGGCATTAATGTGAACATAATTACTACTACTAAACCAGAACGGCATAGATTAAAGTTTGCTACATGTAGTCTATAAAAATGAAAGTTTACAAAAATTGACATTTCTTTAAGGAAACAAACACTGCAAAGAGGTCACACTGAGGAGCAATCTGCCTACCAAAATGAGATTAAAAAATATATACGTCTATGTATTTCTGCAGGACATTTTTAGAGGCTAGTTGATGGATACGACCTAAGTAGTGGCATACACATTAACAAAAGATACAGAGGAAAAAAGCAGAAATCCTTGCTAACGTCACTTTGATCACAGGACAAGAATGCACATGTCCACATCTGTGCGATGTGAAAAACCACATCAGAGGCTATATACTGCGGAAGAAATTGACATTATTACAAGGTTCAACTAAACCAATAAACAAACCAGCCAGTAAAGTCAATAAGCCCTCGGGGTGGGGTAGTGAAAAAATCAGTTTATTATTTTGTGAGTTCACTTCCAAACAAATAAACAACAAAAAAAATTACAAGATTAAAAAAAAAAACAGGAAAGTGCCATTCACAAAGAAGCAGGCAATAGAAATTTCCCGAAAGTGTTCAGTTGTCAGACTTCATCAGCGTCAAAAATGACTGCTACAAATATATTTAAATGACTAAAGACACAGCTGTGCTTTTAAACATTAGAGTATTTTTTAAAAAAGGTAAAATGAAGGATCTCATCTAATAGAAGATTCTAATAAATTTTTCTAATAAAGTTGTGTAAGCCATTTTAACACGTTCTGCAGAAGTCCAGGCACTATCTTACCTGAACACAAGAACTACATCTGAAAATAAATCTCACTATGAGGGCTCAGATGCCCGGGAGGTTTTAGCCCTGAGCCCTGAGTTTACAAATCCCAGGAAATGCATTCCCTATCCCTGCCCTGACAGGTCCTACTCCCCAACCTCTTCTAGAGTGGTCCCTATTGGGGAAAAAAACCTCACCAGGAATATGAATGGACAAAGACAAGAGAAAACACAAAGTACAGGGGTTAAGGCATAAGTCTGGAGGTAGTTGACTCAGCTTCATCACAGCACCACATAACGCCGAGAATTCCTGTGCAACTCTGGAAGCCCAACTGAGTACCACTGAGTGCAACACTGGAGGAATCTGAGGGCTGGAGCAGTATAGCAGAGCGGGCGGGGGTCTGCTGCGCATGCACCCCACCAGGTCCATCCCCGGCATGCCAGCGGTGCCCCAGCACCCCAGGAGTAATTCCTGAGTGCAGAAGCAGACGTATCCCTTGAGCATGGCCAGGTGAGACACACAAAAAGCAAAACAGGATTATTAGAAGAGAAGCAAGAAAACCGGGAACTGAAACAAGGAACAGAAATTTCAAAAGAAAAAAAATTATTTTAAGTAAAATGATTTTATTTTCCTTAAAATTTAACCCTGAAGCAACCAGATGCCATTGGGCTACACTGGCACGTGACAGGGTCAAATGGAAATAAATGTTACTGGCACCTGCTCAAGCAAATCGGTGAATAACGGGATTCAAGGTATTCAAGGGATCAAGGGATTTTATTTAAAGAAATTTTCTTAGAGAATTATGAGAAGAGAAAGATACATATTCTTGAGAGAATGTGAGATTCCCCAAGAGGATACAACTTAAGAGTTTTTTTTAATTCTTAAAATAGCGTATCAAAAGTAAAATCGTTTAATATCATTACTTAACAAAATGCAAAGTTACACACTAAAAGCATAAATTATTTCAAAATTTCATTTGACCTAAATGAAAAAAAAAAGACATTCTAAGTGGGAAGACCAGAAAATATCATATTACTAAGATAACATATTCTCAAAACTGATCTGATTCAATGCAATCTTTAGCAAAATAATCTCAGCTTAAATATTCTTATAATTTTTTTATCACTTTTGTCACTTGTCTTCCTGTTGTTCATCAATTTACTCAAGCAGTCGACAATAATGTCTCATTCGTTGGGAATCAGGTCCATTATTGTCACTGTTTTTTGGCATATCGAATACACCAAGGTAGCTTGCCAGGCTCTGCCATGGCTCTGGGTTCATCCCAGGGGGCCCAGTTTTTTTCTATGTCAGACCATCAACCATCTGAGCCCACATGGCAGAGCCCTGGGTGTAGACAAGCCTGTCTCCTGTCTGCCACCTGTCGACACAGCCAGGCACTGCAGCCACACCTGCAACACTGCCTGCAATAGGGTTTATTCAATAAACCTGCAATAGGGTTTATTCAAGACTTATTTTTATAATAAAGTTTATTCAAAATATTATAAGATTTATTCAAAACTTTCGAAGTAAATGAAAGAATCAGAAAAGCTAATGTAGCAAAGAAAATTTGAGTACACAAACACCGTAACTGCAAAACTTAGAAGTGCCTTATAGATATTTCTGTGACAAGACAATGTGAAATGGGTCTGAGGATATATTTATAATAAAATAAACAGTTTTGTCAGTAGGATGAGAATAATAATTCTATTTAAAAGGTGAGACAAGGAGTATACATATGTTTAAACACTCCATTAAAAATATATTCAAAATGATGAGTACAACAAAATGGCTGTAAAAATATTTACGTACAAAAAATGTTGAATTCTCTAATGCCATAATGAGAATAATAAATTAAGAAAGCAATTATATTTATAATTATACCCAAAATAATAAAACACTTCATTAAAATAATAAAATTAAAATAAATAAGTAAATATAAGGAGAGAGCCTGGCAAGCTACCCGTGTTGCATTTGATATGCCAAATACCAGTAACAATTATAGACCTCATTCCCATGACCTGAAGGAATGGTTTGAGGCTCTTTGTGTTCCTGGAGCAAGCAGATGCCCTTGGGCTACACTTGGCAACATGATGTTTGGAGATGTTACTGGTGCCCACTCAAGCAAATCGATGAACAATGGGAAGACAAGTGATACAAGAAATAAAATGGTAAATAAATAGAGCAATAAAAAAGATACTGAAATAAACTGAACAAAGGTGGTGAAACCCCTTTATTACAATCACTGAAAAATACTGATAAAGCCAATAACAAGGATATAAAGAGAGGGAAAGACATCCCATGTACAAATATGCCAAAATATACAGAGGTATTGGTGACACAGCACAAGGGTTAAGGCAGCTGTTTGCATGCCACTGAGCCCACTTGGATCCACAGCACGACATTCAGTCTGCTGAAGACCACCAGGATTAATCCCTGAGCACCGAGCCCTGAGTACCACTGGGTGTGACTCACCAAAAATACCATTCTACCAAAAGCATCATCTAATCAAACTCTCTCTAAAAGGTGTAAGGAAACAGAAAAAATACTAAACTTTATAGAAACAACAAAATAGCCAAAACAATTACCCATAGGGCAGGGTTTACTGGGGGCGGGACCTAGATATATCATTCCTTGGCTTCACACTGTGCAAAAAAGTGACAGTAAATAAAAACAAATAGTCTGACATAAACAAACACATTGAAATGATTGTTGTGTGTAGTTGCGATGGTGGTAGGTTTGGGTTTGAGTATTGAATATTTCTAAGAAGTTAGCATGAAGATCTTTGTTAAAAAACTTGAGTAGAAACCCACTATGTTTAATAAGTTCAATAAGTTAAAGCAGTAACACAGATGGTCCAATTCACATGTAACAACCCAGTAAAATGTGATGACTTCATCAATACCATGCCAATATATATGTTGTAATAAGCAATTTAATTAGTGCCTGCTAAGCGAGCAGACAGAGGTTGGGGGTGGGTGGGAACGAGGGTCTCTGGTGGTGGTAAGGGCACACTGGTGGTGGGACTAGTGCTAGAATACTGAGTACTTGAAACAGCTGTACTGTGAACAACTGTAAATCACGGTGTTTCAATAAAGTCAAAAATTAAAAATGAAAAATAGGAAAGTCCCTTCAATTCCCATTTTAATGCCGGCTGGTACAGCCTTTCTGGAAAACAATATGGACATTCCTCCAAAGACTAGAAATTGAACTCCCATTTGACCCAGCCATACCACTCCTGGGAAACTACTCTGAGAAACCAAAAATACACAGCGGAAACACCATCCCTACTTTTATGTTCATAGCAGCATTATTCACAATACCCAGAATCTGGAAGCAACCAGAGTGCCCAAAAATCGATGACTGGATAAAGAAGCTTTGGTACATCTACACAATGGAATTCTATGCAGCTATTAGGAAAAATGAAGTTATAAAATTTGCCTATAAATGGATGGACATGGAGAAGATTATGTTGAGCGAAATTAGCCAGAAGGAGAGAGACAGATACAGAATGACTGCATTAATTTGCATAACATAAATATATATGTACATATTATGATACCAATATCCAAGGTCAAGTGAAACATATATCAGGAGGTCTTGTCAAAGGTGGAAATTATCACAAACGTGTGGGAGTCAGAGGCTAGGTAAGACAGAAAATGGAACAATGTGCTAACAATTGTCGAGGGCACTAATGCCAACCTAGAACTGAGCATTAGAGGCAAAAAGATACACATGACAACCCTTTAATGTATGTTCTGTAATCCATAGTCTGGAAGGGAAGGAAAAGAGAAAGAGAGAGAAAGGGAAAGAAATAAAGAACCTGCCATGGAGGAGGGCTGGGGGAGGGGGAGGGAACCGGGGATGTTCGTGGTGGGAGATGGGCACTGGTGGCTGGATGGGTGTTGGAACACTGTATGACCAAAATCCAAATATGAACTTTTTAATTGTATATCTTTGTAATTGTAAAAATAAAAAATTTAAAAATTAAAAATAAATAAATAAAATGTACTGAATATTTAAATAATCTTTAAAAAATTAAAAATAAAAAATAAAAAAAAGTAAAAAAAAAAAGGAAGTTAGACAAGGGGCCGGAGTGGTAGCACAGTGGGTAGGGCACCTGCCTTGCAATACAGACCCAGGCTCATTTAGGCAACCCATATGCTTCCCGTGCACTGCCAGGAGTAATTATGAGCGCAGAGCTAGGAGTAACCTCTGTGCACAGCTGGGTGTGACCCAAAAATAAATAAATAAATCACAGCCCACACATTTATCAATATTAATTTTGAGTAAAGATCTAAAAACAGAGGTGCCCCAAAATTTGTTTTATTAAAAAAAATGAGTGTTAAAATACAGAAATTTCTTACACTGTATCAGAGGGCAAGTGCTACCACTCTCTCGGGATCACTCTGGCAACCCAGAATGCAGGTGCAGGGGAGTGGAGGTGGAGCGCCTACTTTGGAAAACTATATATTGAGCGGAAAAATAACGTTTCTTCAACTAACAAATTCTGTTGTGAAATCTGGACAGGCACCTGCAAAAGAACGGAAGCTGTACTATGTTTAACCTCACGTGCAAAGATGAACTCAAGACAGAATAAAGACCATAAAAATATGAGTTACCTTAGGGAAATGTTTCATGACAGTATTAGAGATATTTGTGGGATGGAGAAAGGAAATGGCAAAGAAAAGGACAGTAAAGGTCAACAATCGGGTCCCTGTTAGACTGAGGTCCCGAGAGCTAGTGCAACGCTTTAAGGCACGGGCCTTTCGAGCCACAGGTGGAGCTCAATCCCCAGCACTGCACACGGTCCCCTGAGCACCACCACGCATGATCCCTGTGCACAGCCAGGAGGATTAAGCACAGTCAGATATGGCCCCAAAACAAAATACAAAATCAATAAATACATAGAGAAGCTTTTTAACAGGAATGTAAACGGAACATAGTTCTGAGCAAAAGGTATTTGCACATAATGTATCTGTAAGAAGTTAATTTTTTTCTGGGGGCAGGGCAATCTCAGCAGCGTCCCTGGCAGCTGTCCACCCCCTACTCCGGAAGGAGAAACGGAACGGGAAGTGAGCTTGGTGATTAGGGTCTACCCTTGCAGCTGCCCCTGCAATTTTTTTGACTGAGTAATATTCCATAGTTTAGATTTACCACATTTTCTTTATTTAATCATCTGTCAACAGGTGATTTGTTTTTAGTTATTATAAGTAATGCAGCATTATTTAAATGCTGCATTATTTAAATAAATAATTTGCCCCTCGAGGTGTTGCAGGTGTGGCTGTAGTGCCCAGCTCTGTTGGCAGGTGGCAGACAGGAGACAGACTTGACTACACCCAGGGCTCTGTCCCGTGGGCCTGGATGCTTGATGGTCTGACATAAAAAAGACTGGGCCCACCCTGGGATGAGTCCAGAGCCACGGCAGAGCCTAGCAAGCTACCCGTGGTGTATTCTATATGCCAAAAACAGTAACAATAATGGACCTCATTCCCAACAAATGGAGATGTTACTGGCGCCCGCTCGAGCAAATAGATGAACAACGGGAAGAAAAGTGAAAGTGAAAAAAAGAAGTTAATATCTACATGATATATATGAAGTTAATATTTTCATAATAACATACATATATGCACATATATATCATGTAGATTTTAACTTGAGACAGACGGACAGTTAGATAGATAGATACAAACACATATGGAGTAAAGGAGAGAGAGATCTTAAAAATCCAAACAGTACAATGAATTGACTAATAATTTAAGTAGACACTTCTCCAATGTAAAGATACAGATGGGCAATGTGCATATAACTAAATGTTCACAATTATGCACCATCAGGAAAATGTAAATTAATATCATAATGGGCTTCCACATTATTCCTGTAAGAATGATTTCATCATAGGCAGCAACAAGAAGTTTTGGAATCAGAGAAAAGAAAAATGAACTTTTGTGCACTGCTGGTGAGAATGTAAATTGGTACAACCATTTTGAAAAACATAAGTATGCTATGGTTAAGAATCTAAAAGTAGAACTACCGTATGATCCAACAAATTCATTTTTGCATATCTAGCCAAAAATAGGAAAACACTAACACGAAAGTTTATATGTGCAATTTTTATTGCAGCATTATTTATAATAACTAAAACAAATCACCTGTTGACAGATGATTAAATAAAGAAAATGTGGTAAATCTAAACTATGAAATATTACTCAGTCAAAATAAATGAAATGTTGCAAATGGCAACAAAATGGAAAGAGTTTAAAGGAATTAAGAAAAATGAAATAAGTCAAAAGGTAAAAGGTATTTATTATTTCATCTATGAAAAGCAATTACACAAAAGTAATGAACATATGAAACAGAAAAACAAGCAAAAACAGAAGGTGGGGTCGTTGAAAATATTAGGGTTTCCTGAAAAGTTGGTGAATTAAAAAAAGATAAGAAATTTCCTATGTAAACAATGCCCTAATTCCTTAGGTAAACAATTATTTTTGATAACTTAAATTAGGGTTAGTAAAGTGGCACAGTGGTTATAAGAATCATGATGAGGCCAGAGCAATAGCACAGCAGGTAGGGCGTGTGCCTTTGCACGCAGCCAACCCGGGTTCGATTTCCGACATCCCATATGGTCCCCTGAGCACCGCCAGGAGTAATTCTTGAGCGAAGAACCAGAAGGAACCCCTGAGCATTGCCAGGTGTGACCCAAAAAGCCAAAAAAAAAAAAGAATCATGAGCTCTCAGGTCAGATTCCCATGACCTGATAGAATGGTTTGAGGCTCTTTATGTTCCTGGAGCAAGCAGGTGCCCTTGGGCTCTACTAGCATGAGACAGGACATATGGAGATGTTACTGGTGCCTGCTCAAGTAAATCGATGATGAACAGGAAGACAGTGATACAGTGATAAGAAAAATAAAGAACAGGAAAGAACCGGTCATCCTTTGTGGTCATTACACATTATGCTGAAACCCTAGTTTTCCATTGACAATATGCACGCCCCTACGTAAATGTGAATATACAACACTCCTATAAAACACAAATGCAAGAAAAAAACAATAAAATTTATTTTATAAAACCAGGAATTTTTGAAATTCTAATTCACCTTACTCAGGAATTAGAAAAGAAAGCAAATCTTATATGCTAAACAAAGATATTAACTAACAAAACACCCAAGAGAAACTCACAGTTTTAAAAAGTCAAAGCAGTCATAGAATGTCTATTTGGAAAGACAAATGTATCATCAATCGTATGAACTAACGCAAGGAGGTATCACAGACATCACATTAGAAAACTGCCTGAATATTTTATCATCAGCAGAAACTGATATAAAATTAGAAAAATAAATGTTCAAAAAATCAATTATTTCAATGGCTTAATCAATCTGATTGTACACAAATCTAATATATTTCCTCAACTAGTTCATGTGCTCATCTCTTACCCACACTCTCAAAAATCTGGATACACATGCACACCACAGACGTGTAGATGTGTGCAAAATCACCCATGCTTATTATATTTTAAAACCTTAGTTTATATGCAAATACTTGAGTTATATGGCCATTTTATGTTTACACATACAACAGAAAGTTGACATTTAATAATTAAAAGTTGTTTCTAGTCTTTTCTCAAAATCTATGGTAAAAAGAAACCTGAAATTTAATGAAAGAAAAAATTGAACAAAGGTTTCTGAAGATGAATACAAATCCTTCCCCTAAAAAGTATTATGTTGAAAATACTGATAAAATAATACAACAATATTACATTGATGGCACCTTCCGTCCTCTATGAAAATAAAAGGTTATGACAAATAAGGCCCACTTAGAGAAAACAACACCTATGAACAGGAGAGGATTTCTGAAAGTTTTGTGACTCTTTTCATAAAAATTTTATCAAAGGACATGGAGAATATAGTATAAAACTATATGGTATGAATTATAGTCATAATATGTAAGCTTAATAAATTTTAAGTAAATTCTAAAATATATAATTACATTAGCAAGTTAAGTACTAATTTTAGAAAGCTGAAGCTCGTGATTCTAAATTTGACTTTTCAAACATATTTTATCTCAAAATGCAGTAGTCTTTATTTTTTAATGATTACATTTTAGATAGCTATTTGAAGTCAGTTTCCTGCTTTTCAACATCAATTTTTAAAAACCTATGGGTCTTAAGCGAAGGCACATAAATTAATGCAAGTCCCTACCAGTAGATCTGAATATATAACTCGCTACATCAAGAAAATAAAGTGTAATAAACCTCCTACAAGAAGCTAGAAAAAAACAGCACATTCCATTCTCATTTCATACCTTTATTCTTGCATCAATGCCACACTTTTCATTTATCCAATGTGCTTCCTGCTTCCTCAGTTTCTCCAGTTCATTTAGCAGGTCAGTGCAGCGGGTATTTAATTTCCCATTTTCCTCCTCCAGATTTTTTACAACCAGTCTGTTCTGCTCTTCCTGATTCTGCACACACTCCTTAGTGTCCTGTAGCACAGTACCACAAGGGCCGATAAACAAAACAGGGGGAAAAAAAAGGTGAAAACTAATCAGCAAATATAAACTCTGCAGTTCACCCCCACGGCAGCTTTTTCTATATTTGATGGCCAAGGTCACCTGTATACTTTATTGGCCTCTTTTCATGCAGGTGGAAGGGTTATATTTTCTCCCTGGATGACAGCTTTGATGAGTACACATTTGCAAAGAGCCCATTAATTGATCAAGCTGCCTTTGATGCTGTCCCCAGCTATTTTTGAGACCCACACAGACATAGCCTCCCAGACCTGGGTTTTATCAATTAATAATGCTGGTCCCATCAGAATCTAATTACAAGAAGCCACATATTCACACTCCTACTTTCTTAGCTCCATTTCCATCATTAACTATTTATCTGGAAGTTATAAAGCTTGGGGTGTTAGCTTGAAAGCGTCTTTCTTAGAGTTTTCGCATAGAAGCAAACTGAATGGTACAGCAGGGCCTAAGGCAATTTTTCCTCCGAGCTTGTCACTCCGCACGACAAAGGCTGAAAAGCTCAACACAGGGCTTCAGAGACAACAGTACTGTAAAATTACACACAAGTCAACATACCTTAACTTCTTGACTTTTATCTATAATTTTTTTCTGCAAGCCAATGAGTTCATTTCTTAAGAAAGTATTTTCTTCATCTATTGCGATCTTTCGTTTTAGGAGGTCATTTATGTCCTGTTTCAGTCCAGATTCACTCTAAGAAAAAAATACTGAAATTATTGGCAAGCTGATCACTGTCTTCCCATTCATCATCGATTTGCTCGAGCGGGCCCCAGTAACATCTCCATATGACCTGTCTCATGCAAGTAGAGCCCAAGGGCACCTGCCCGCTCCAGGAATATAAAGAGCCTCAAACCATTCCATCAGGTCATGGGAATGAGGTCTATAATTGTTACTGGTATCTGGCATATCAAATACGACACGGGTAGCTTGCCAGGCTCTGCCGTGCGGGTAGCATACCATATGGCATCCCATATGGCAAGGTAAGAATTCTATTACTGAGTGACATCCCCAACCCCCTAGGTTTTCCTTGACCTTCCAGGACTGGGAGGGCAGCACAAAGAACTGAAGCACACATTCTGCATGCACAAGGCCGGAGTTCACCCTCTATGATACTTCCGGGAGCAAGTACAATTGCATTGCTAGGACTAAGAAATTGTTTAAAGTAACGCCCCCAGACTCCCAGAGCACTGCCTGTGAGGCCTCCAAAAACACACTTTCTTATTGATAAGGATCAAATACCTTTTATTATGAGACCATTCTTATAATCCCATTTCTGATATGCACATGGACTTCCATATAAACACAACATATATCCATAACCAAATATCAAGTATTAAGTCACTCAGAAAGCAAACTTTCACATTTAGAAATGTAATGGCTGAAATAGAAAACTTTTGGAAAACATTCTAAAGAAAATGTCTACATAGCTAAAATAATAATTACTGGCCTTCACTTGAGTATCAGTTGGAGAACATCTTTTAGGGAGTTAATTAGCACTGGTCACTTGTCTTCCTGTTGTTCATGGATTTGCTCAAGCGGGCACCAGTAACATCTCCATATGTCCTGTCTCATGCAAGTAGAGTCCAAGGGCATCTGCTCACTCCAGGAACATGAAAAGCCTCAAACCATTCCTTCAGTTCATGGGAATTAGGTCTACAATTGTTACTGGTTTTTGTCATGTCAAATCCGAAATGGGTAGCTTGCCAGGCTCTGCTGTGCGGTGGTAAACTCTCAGTAGTAGGCTCTCATCTAGTGCATTTACTGATGAACCAACAGGGAGAAATCGGCTTTTCTCTTAGGTGGAGCTCTGAGGAGTTGTGGAGTCCGGATGTTGAAAACGGCAGCCCTCATGGTGTGGGGGTTCCTCTGGATTCTTGCAAGGCTCTATTGGGATGGCAGGCAAGGGCTAGAACCCGCCTTCCCTCCTAGGCACCGCATGATCAGCTGAGCGCAGGGAGAGACTGTAGCAGCTCTGCCCTGTAAAGAATCAACTAGCCAGTGTATAAATATGAAAGATCCTGGGAAGGAATCTGGTCCTAACTTCCATTATTGTCTAAGACTGTCGCGGGGCCACAGAGCAGCCGTGAGTCAGTACAGCTGTGGGTCTGGAGTGTCTCTCTTCCAGAGTTGCTGGCTCTGGTGGCTGGGAGCTCGCAGCCATGCCCACCGATATGGAGGTGGAGGAATGGGAGGAGGAGCCCAAATCCCGCCTCCAAGTCCGCCAGTGAGGCCCTCCCGCACGTTTGAGTTAATTAGCAGTTTTAAAAATTTATAAATGATATTAAAGAAAGAAAATCATGTTTGTCAAAAATATATCTTGATTTACAGGAAGATTTCAGAATATTAAAACTTTTGTAATTTATGATTAATTTTTTTGCTTTCCAGTGATTTTTAATAATACTTAAGTAGTATATTGAGTATTATTTCTTTGCAGGATATATCTTATTTATTTATTTATTTATTTATCTATTTTGCTTTTTGGGTCACACCGGCGATGCTCAGGGGTTACTCCTGGCTCTGCACTCAGGAATCACTCCTGGCAGTGCTCAGGGGACCATATGGGATGCCGGGATCGAACCCAGGCCGGCACAGGCCAGCCGTGTGCAAGGAAAATGCCCTACCCACTGGGCTATCGCTCTAGCCCCATGCAGGATATTTCTGAAGCAGCATCTTTTCTTTTAATAAGGCAAAAGCCTAAATCTCTACACTATCTCTTCTCACTGTGTAAGTGATGGAGAGCCTCCAAGCAGTGCTCAGGAGATCCAGAGCCATTCTGATTGATAGCTGTTAATAACTTGACCGATCTTGCAAAACAGATGGTTCAACGTTTATGCTACTGAAGTAGTTCTCTTTTGATAGAGGTACTGGGAGTCACAAGGACCACACTGGAGGTGCTCAGGAGCCAATAGGACTACAATTACCATGCGGGGGCGTTGGGTCCTGAGGTGACATGAATTACTGTATATTAAGCTATATTCTAGGTTCCTGCCATTACCGTTGAAGCTCCTAAACCCTCAAGGGAGTAACCTTTGGTTATTTGACTTATCTTGTATTCATTTGTACTTTAAAATACAAACAACTCTAATTAACATATTATACAATTTATTTTAAACTTTAAGAAAATTAAATCATACTACACATAGTCTATAGCTTGCTAGAGTTGCAAAACATTAAGTTCATCATGCTTCATCTACACTAATGGTGTAGCTACAGACCCATCACCATAGCATTACTACACAATATAAATATATATAGTGCAATTATCCATTTCTTATCAGTGTATGTTTTGATGTTTCTGATTTGGAAGAAAGGGATATACCAACCATAATTCACTGAGCCCTCCTAAGCATGTGTTCTGATAACAGAGGAAAAGAACTTCTGCAAGCACTATTTTTTCAAATTGGAGTGTGCAACCTAGTAATGGATTATTGACTCAATGAAATCACACTATCAACATTTTCTGGTTTGTTTTTTTGGGCCATACCCAGCTGTGCTCAGGACTCACTCCTGGCCCTGCATTCAGAGATCAAACCTGGTCAGCTCAGGGAACCATATGAAATGCTATATGGGTCGAACCAGGCCAACCACATGCAAGGCAAGCAGCCTACCCACACCATTATGGCCCCCACCCCAGACTATAAACATTTCATGAAAGTATAATAGCAACACACAGGAAAATGACAAAATAGTGTCAATTAAACCACTTAAGTACAGTTAGAAATAAAGCATGTACAAACAGAAAAAAAATTATTATCAATTCAAAGCCTGTCTTTCCAGAGAGAAGCATGGATCCCTCACAGGTTCACATATGACCCTGAATCACACGCGAGAGGAAGGACGGGTGCTACATGGTGCACAGCACCCACCATTACAGCTAGCAAATCGGATCCTGCTGGAAGAGAACCAGGACTGTAGAAATAACACTCCACAACATCCTGAATTCCCAGACAGCTCAAAGACTTCTCTGCTCAGAGAAACTGAGCTCAGAGATTAATTATACAAGCAAGAAACTCAGAGAGACAGATACACACACTCACACCCCACCCCGCTCCTTCCCCCAAACTACCACCCCACCACCATCAACAACAACAACCACAACAACACAATGAAAAGGCGAGTCCCTGAGGTTTTCCTCCAAAGGCAGTCAGCTGAAGATGGTACATACCCTGCCTTCCAAGGGAGAGAGAGGCAATCAGGCAACATCAAGCAATCAGAAAAACTGTAATGCGTGTGCCAATAATTGTCAAAAGTGCTAATACCAACCTAGCAGTAAATACAGGCAAAAAGATACACATGACATCATTTTAATGTATGCATTGTAATCCACAATGTGGAAGGGAAGGAAAAAGAGAGAGAGAGAAAGAGAAAGAAATAAAGAACCTGCCATAGAGGCAGGCTAGGGGAGGGGGAGGGAATCGGAGACATTGGTGGTGGAAAATGGGCACGGATGGAGGGTTGGGTGCTGGAACACTGTATGACCGAAACCCAAATATGAATATCTTATGAACATCTTTGTAATTGTGTATCTCATGGTGGTATAATAAAATATTTTAAAAAACTGTAATGCAAACTTTGAAAAAATTTACTCTAGGTATCTTTATTTACAATACTGTTAATAATGGGGCTTCATGATAACAATCCAGCATCACACCCTTCCGTCCGCTTCCCTCCACCACTGTCCTAATTCCAGGAGGATCCACTCTCCCCAGCCCTCAGCCCAGCCACACCCCTCCATCCAAGTCCCCTTCCCTCTTCAGTGGCTGTAAGCTTCCTCCTGAAGACCGTTATCAGTTGCCTTTGGGCACTGTTTAAATCCCTACACTGCTTCTTTAATCCACATGAGAGGTCATTCTCCATCTGCCCGGCTCCTTCTAACGACTCAGTACTACACTCTCCAGATCGATCCATATAGCAGCACACTGCACTATTTCAAACTCTTCTATAACCTAGCAATACTCTAATGTATACATATACCACAGTTTCTTTACCCAGTTGTCTGTTCTTGGACACTTAAGCAATTTTCAGCTCTGGACACTGTGAACAGTGAAGTGAACACAGTGATGCAAATGTCTTTCTGAATAGCTTCTGGGCTCTTGAGGAATATACTCAGAAGTGGAACTGCTGAGTCATACGGAAGTTCCATTCCTAATGTTTTGAGAAGTGCCCATACTGTTTTCCCCCAAATACTGGATAACTGGGCATCCCACCAGCAGTGAGTGAGGGCCATTCCCACGTTCACACCAACACTGGCTGCTTCTGTTCTTTGCGAGGTGTGCCAATCTCACTGGTGTGAGATACCTTATTGTTTTCCTTTGAATTTCCCTAATAATAAGTGATATAGAGAATTCTTTATATGCCTTTTGGCCATTCTGCATGTCTTCTTTGGGAAAGTTTCCGCTTCATCTCTTCCACCCATTTTTGACAGGGCTGGTTGTTTTACTCTTGTCACGTCTACCAGTGCTTTATATATTTAGATATTAAAACTAACAGATGGGTGGGGGCAAATATTTCTCCCACTCTATGGAGCGTCTTTTTAGTGTTTTGTTTCAGGGTTACACTTGGAAAATGCTCAGAGCTTACTCCTGACTGCATTCAGGGCTCAGACTTGGCTCAGGAGACCCTGTGCTTGCTTGGCTTCACGCGAGGTAAGGCCGTATCTCATGAACTACTCCTCGGCCCATGGCTGAATATAGTTTCATTCTCTCCTTGTTGAGTTATTAGTGAATTAACAACATACAACAACAATATAGAATAGGTAAATAGGTATGACCTCGTACCATTTTCCTATCCTAAGTCTTATCCTCCTTCAAGATTTCATTCACATTTTCCATAAGTTTCTCCCGTGACAGTATTTCTACCATTTCTAAGTTTCTGAATTGCTTACAGTATATATTTAAAGCATACACCATTAACTCATTATGTTAACTGTCTCTATATTCATATTCTTGAGCAAACCAAATCAGCACATTTATGAATGCAACTAACAATGAAAGCCAGATTCCATCATATGAACATTTATGCCTTTAAGAAAATATCCATAGGCCTATCCTATCCTAAGGCAATGAACAAAACCTGAGCATTGTCCTCGAACTTAGTGATTTCCTTAGATTCTAGGAAAGAAAGAACAGTTAACCAAGCGGCTTAAGTAGAAGAATCTGCACATCGTGGTAAGCTACCCTTAACAGGAATCAACAACATAAATGAAACCAGGGAAAGCAATTTCACAAGTTATTTAGTTTTTCAAGTTTGGAAATTGCATGATCTTTTAATCCACAAACATTTAGTTTATTCTTTTTTGAAAACCCTAATGGACAGGAGATAATGCTCAACATGCTTTTCATGTAGGTGCCGAGGGCCAGCCAGCGAACACCACAAGGTCTCCTGCAAACTTCCCGAGCAAGCCCAGAGCAGGAATATCCGCCAAGCACAACATGTGGTCCAACCCTCTAACGCCCCCAAATAAAACCAGAAAAATAAACCAGAAATTTAGTTAACCATAACTGCCATATTGGGATGCTTGATAAACCGAAAATAATGAATAATAAATTAGAAAAGTTATAGTATCAAGAGAAGATAACAAACTTTCAAAAATTTGTAGTTAAATGAAATTCAACATATTTTCCTAGTAAAAATGCACACTTAATCTACTTAAATAATGAAGGTACAGATACTTAGAATTCATTTCAGTTTCAAACTTATCTTTATGAGACTATTTCAGCCAATTTTTTTCTGGATAGAACAGAATACGTTCTTACTACCTAGCATGAATTAATACAAACTCAGAAACTAAAACATGAAGGGCATGCAGGGAGCAGGGATGCAGGAGGTTATGGACTCACAAACACACACACACACACAACACCATACACAAACAGGACACAGAAACCACACAGAGATCTCCAGGCCCCGCTTGGAAGAGAGACAGCCAGAGACGCACAGAGATGCCCAGAGACAGCCAGACAAGAGGAGCAGAGTAGCCAAAGGCATGGCCGAGAGCCGCCCACAAGATATATGCATGGAAATTCATATATATGAGCTATTTTAATGTGCTGAAACTTTTCTAAATGCATTAGAACAATACAAATATTAAAAACCTTAAAGATACTAAACGTTAAAAAATAATGTGTGCAAATCCCCAATTGAAATCCCATTAGATTTGATAGATGAATTGTAAGCCCTTAGTTAATACGAACATATTGCCAGTAAAATCATGACTTAGTAAAGCAAAGTTAAGGTACAGATAAATTGCAAGACCTTGGTTAATATGAACATACTGCTGATGTACAATGACTCAGCAAAGCAAAGTAAAGGTATGAAAAGGCTGGAAACCAAACCAGCAATGGAGTGAGTTCTCCACTTACTCAGATCCCGGCTGGCTACTCAGTCCCCATATCCAAAGTTGTCGGGTTCTCTGAGTAGGTCAGTGGCGTGTCTCGTCCACGATGCTGAGCACAATGGACGAGTGTCCACTCCATTGGATGAGACTCCAAGCAAGCACTCAGACTGCTCTGCTAGTTGGGACCTCCTCAAAGTTGGGTGCTGACCCTCAAGCATCAAGAGTCATTGAAGAGAGCCAGCTATCGAGGCCACTGACACCCTACATGTACATCGCAGACGCTGGTAGGTCTCAGTCATAGTTAGTAGGATGTGTGATTATGAATGCTGACCTTAGGGAGGAGTTAAGTAGGATGTGCTGTTATGGTGCTAACTTTAGAGAGGATGTGTTTACAGCGTGGATGGTGTTAGTGTTAGCCACAGCAGTTTCGACCGGCACTGTGAATGACAGGTTTGAATAGGGCATCTAAAAGCCATACTATCCCAGATTGGTTCTTCATTAAGATGAAACCTATCTGAGCACTAGCAACAGGGTGACAACAGAAAGTATACCTGAAGTAAACAGCTTATTATGGATAGCAATAAAATGAGTAATTCATATCACAGTCAAGAGAAGTCTACAGAGTTAAAAGAGGACACTAGAGGGGCCAGAGATAAAACAAAGGTTAAGGCACTTGCCTTGCGTGTGGCTGATCCCACTTCAATCCCTGGCACTAGCCACAATTCCCCCTGACTAACACCAGAGGGGGCTCAAACAGCATAAGACCTAAAACTCTTATCAAGCAATACATCTGCACAATTAATACATTATTCAGATCATCTACTTTCAACCACACAGGAAAGTTATAATAAAAAAAAATCAATGAAATCACAACTAAAATAATGCAAAAAACAAAAAGGAATAAGAGAACTAAGTGCAATAGAGAGAAAATTTATTTCACAACTTAAAGTTGATAAAACTAGACCTATTGAAAGAAGTTAAATAGCAATATTATAAAACTTGTCAATAAAATCTAAGTTAAGAACTTCGATTATAATTCTATGCAAATTCTCTACAACCTCCTAAAATTAGTTTGTTTGCATTTTTCTAAGAAATTTTCTAGGATTTATGACACATAAAGTTCTAAGTTACTTTAAACTGCCCTGTTTTGTCCCTTCCGTGGACAATTGTTATTTTCTAATGTTACTGGATGAGGTATTGGTACCATGATGGCTCAAGAATTAAAAGCTTTTAAAATTTTTATGAATCTTAGAATTTTCAAATGATTGTGTACTCATAGAACTAAGAATAAACATTCAACCAATTTGGATGCTAACTTGAAAACCCTTGGCCTATTAGCAAACTTAAGCAACCTGGATTAGCCAAGGGGTTACCTTTAAATCAAGCCTATTTGGATACAGTTATTCAATTGCCTTTCTGTAGATTTAGAATCTGATCTTTACAAAAGTTATAGAAATATGGTTTTCTCTCCACCTTTACTTTAAATTTGTCAAGTGACTTAATAAACCTGACTGGTTTTTTTGCATAAAAACAGCCAGACTGGAGAACTCTCCACTTAGGGTACCCCGTTACTACTAAGAAGTCCTGGGAACTGGCTGAGACAGAGCAGGCCAACACCAATCATGGTATTTTAATGTCTTTACCTGTTACGTCAGGGCTACCCCAGGCTTGGCCATAACTTGAAGATCAGGTTCCATTATAAGCTACAGGTGACCTCGGGCCTCTTCCACTGGGTTGAGCAGGCGTGACAACATCCCTCTTTGGGGCTGAAGCCATTCCCTCCTGCAGCAGCTGTCCTTGTTGCATGGCCCAGGCAGTTGTCAGTCACCACAGATTGGCAGATTCCTTGTTCTTCACAGCGGAGATGATTTTCGGTTCTTCCTTCAGCCGGCCTGCCTCTAGGGTCTCCCTGAGGTTTGTAGGGTACTTGCAGCTGTACCTGTGATAACTACATGCTTCTGTCATTTAGACCAATCCCTTTGACTTCTATTTTCCCTGGAAGACGGCCTTGGGGTCCCATACTGGCTTTCCTGTCTGCAAGAGGGCTAGCCCTATTACAGAGAAGAAATATTTTGTTTGAGTTTATGCAAACCAACACAGTGCCATAAACCATTAAAAACATACTGAAGGTGTAAAGAGAGAAAAGCACACCTTACACTTTTACTCACAACAGTACAATACGCCAATATGCTGTTGGAGCTGCTTAAAAGAAGCACAATGATCAGCGTATAGTCATCTATTGGTTCTAACACATTCAGTGAGAGGGGCAAGGCTTTTCTATGTTGTACAAAAAAGTCAGAGAGGTGGCTTGGTGTTCCTATGAGAAAAATACAGACACAAAATATTTGCTTCAATTTTTTTGTTACCTTAACACTGTGTTCTCTAAAACAGCAAAGTATTCTGCCCTCACTAGGGCAAAGAGGGACTTTTTACTCCTCCAGGGCCTAATCATTTCTAAGTAATGTTCTTAGCCTAATTGATCTGATCTTTTCTTGCAGATAATAATAACCTCAGAAAATCTGATCCATTCATTGCATGGGACCCATTTGGAGATTTCACCCCTTGGACAGGCAGGGTCTACAGTCCCTTTGTCAGCATGAAGCAGCTCCAGAAGATGGACCTTCACCCATTTTCCCTTAAAAATATAAGGCGGTGAAATCTCTTAAAAGAAATATAATGTGAATAGATTGACAAAAAAATGGCCCCATGGCAGTGAAGCAACCTAGTCTTTAAAAAAGTGCGGCTTCTACGCAGACCACTCTGGGATAGTGAAGGAAGCGCGGAGAGGGTGGTTTGAGTCTTGGGGTGCGCAGTCCCTGATACCTTGTTTTCAGCCCTAGCCGGGCCCCTCATCATATTCTTATTGGTTTTGACAGTTGGGCCTTGCCTTCTTGATAGGCTACTTGCATTCATCAGAGACCGGGTGGGTGGAGTCAAGTTGTTAGTACTCAGGCAACAGCATCAGGCCCTATGAAGTAAAGGTCTCTAATGGTCTCTAGGATTAGAGAACCCCCCCATAAGAAAAGGGGGGAATGAAAGAATGGCCCCTCACCCACAGAACACAAAGACAGGAACCAGAGGTAACTGATAAAATGGAGGTAACTGATAAAATGATGGCTGAACTGAAAGTAACTGATAAAATGATGGCTCGACAAGACAAGAGCACAGCAGGAAGGGCCTTAAGCAAATAATTCCAGGGAGGGCTATAAGGCAAACATACCCGAGAGGTTGCGTCTGATGTCCCCCTCTGTATTTGGTATGATACGTGACTGGGCCCATGCTGTGCCAAATATGGAAAGAAGTATTAGGCACTCTCAGATTGGTGGGTAATGGTTACCTGGTGCAGAGTGATTGGCTGCCTGCGCGCAGAACCTTGATGTAATATTTTAAACCTATTGGATAGTTATGCGCGGGCTTTTCTGTAGCGTGGGGATTATTCCTTAAAAGATCGTCCCTGGAAGGGCTCGGGTCTCTTAGCCACTGACCGTTTGGGGTCACGCTATGAGCCCGAGTATACTCGCTTATTAATAAAACCCTAAAAAAAGAAATTTTCTAGGAAAATAAGACAAACTAAAAGAACCATTGTTTTATTTATTTTTTGTTTGTTTGTTTGCTTTTTTCTTTTTTTGGGTCACACCCGGCAATGCTCAGGGGTTTCTCCTGGCTCTGCACTCAGAAATTACTCATGGCGGTGCTCAGGGGACCATATGGGATGGCATGGGCCGGCCGCATGCAAGGCAACGCCCTACCCGCTGGGCTATCCCTCCAGCCCAAACTGAAAGAACCATTGTTTTAAACCTAACTGCATGTTACAGGTGATAGGTTAGGAAATCAAGAAATATCCACCTAATATTACTCAGTGGAACAGTAAGAGCAAATGGAAGGCTTCCCCAACTTCTGTTTCCGGTGTAAATAATTTGGAAACTGTAACCAGCATTTACGCAGCATGAAAAAAACTAAGCAAAAATAAAAACAGCAATTTTCCTAGGATCTTTTAGAGGACTGCGGTCAGACAGACAGAACTGTGCCTAACAACACTGGCGACTCATTAGGCAAATACAAAGAACCCTACTTTACCAACACAGACAGAAGGAGCAGAAAGCTCCCTAGGCACAGTTCTGGGGTAGGAAGGTCTAATGTGCAATGAAGCAATTGCTGGAGGACCAGTGTAGGCTAGAGAACAATTCTAGAGCAGCTATAGCTTCAGCGGGATTCTCAGACTTCCATGAGTTTTATGAACAAGATCCTTGTCAGCTGATAACACTGAAGACAGGATAACACAGGATAAATAAAAGCCTCCTGATATCTCCTGTAGGGAAAAGAGGCTCTTGTTAAAGTGTCCAAAGTATTCGCTTCTTTCTAACAATGCTCTGCTCTTGACTGGCAGAGTCAACTGGGGCTTTTCCAGAGTGAAACTAACCTGAAGAAAGGATATAACCAGTTCCAGAACATTCCAGCTTTCCTGTCTTTCCTAAGGGCAGTAACACAAAATGAAACTGAAAAAAAAATACTTGTGATGGTCACTGCCAAGGGTACAAGCTACTAAGGAGCTGAAATATAACCATGTAACTATGAGATTACTTACCCTCTCTCTGACAACTCGTCACCACATCAATAGGGGCTCAGTTAATAAAGGGAATACAACAAAAAAAAACTGTGTTTAGGATATATAAGAAAACCCCAATAATAGAAGGATACCAAAGCAAAAGTTTAACCGCCGACACAGAGCTGCAGCAAACAATAAATACAGCCTAACCCTTAGCCCAACTGCTAGCAAACCTCACACTAAAGGTATCAGCACTTGTCACTCATTTGGCAAATTGTCCTGTATGAATCTGGCTGCATCATGTACCAGTAGTCATAGCTCACGGCACAAGCTACATGTGGCTGTGGGCATAGTTTTTTTTATTCTTTGCTTTTTTTTGGGGGTCACACCCGGCAATGCTCAGGGGTTCTCCTGGCTCTGCACTCAGGAATTACTCCTGGCGGTTGTGAGTATAGTTTTTAAATACAATAGATTTTATTTTTTTTTGCTTTTTGGGCCATACCTGGAGATGCTCAGGAGTGACTCCTGGCTCTGCACTCAGGAATTACTCCCAGTGGTGCTTAGGGACCATATGGGATGCCGGGCATGGAACCCAAGTTGGCTGCATGCAAGGCAAATGCTCTACTTGCTGTGCTATCGCTCAGGCCCCTATATATGATAGTTTTTAAAATAGATGTAAAGATTTAAAACACTTTGTTATTTTTTTTTCAGTTCAGTAAAACACATGATTCACAAAGTTATTCATAATATAGTTTAGAGCATACAATGTTCCAGTTCCGATCCGCCACCAAGTTCTTCCACCAATGTCCCCAGCTTCCGTCCCACCGACCAGCCTACCCTCTAAGCAGGCACATTAAGAAGTGGATTTCATTGTGCTTGCTCTAAGAAAACTTGCACAAATGACTAAGTGCATTAGCAAAAAGTAAACCAATAAACAGTCCATTTCTGATTATTGCTATATAATCTTAGCTTATGTAAATAAATTAAAGTCATTTAATAAAATATTGTCCCTTCTCTCATGTACATAAATAAGTTTTCAACTCTGGTACCTAAAATAAGTTTCATTATCAATTTTTTTGGTTTGGGGGTCACACCATCAGTGCTCAGGGCTTAGTCTAGCTTTGTAGTCATGAGGCTCGGGGAATCTGATGGGAGCCCAGACTGAACCCAGGTCTGCAGGGCATAAAGCAAGTGCCCTGTCCTCTGTACATCTTCCAGTCACTCTTTTATTAGCTTTTATTTTCTACTTGGTTCTCATTATGGTAATAATCATGTCCCCCTGTCATTAATAAAACTATTTTGTAAGATTTCTCACTAACATATTTTGAAATTAACATAAAATAGGTAAAGTCTACAATTGTAAAATGTAGTAAGAGTGAAAGATCATTCAAAACGTTTAAAGAGTAAAAGCAAACCACCCTGTAAATGTACAGTGTTTTCTCCTAGCGAGAGCATATTGGTTTTGCATTAAACTATAGTTTGATATAGATATTCCTCAAGTGTCTGGTACAGACATAGGAAAGTAAACACACAATCCTTCACTTGACGGGGAGCCCAAGAACCAGGAGTGAATGCCACGTTCAGTGCTACATGCTGACATGTTCTCCGTGGTTTTGTTTCTTGGCTTTTTAGGTTACACCCGGTGATGCTCAGGAGTTACTTCTCACTTGCACTCAGGAGTTACTCCTGGCGGTGGCTGGGTGGACCATATGGAATGCCGGGGATAGAATTCAGTTGAACACATGCAAGGCAAATACTCATCCCTCTGTACTATTACTCCAGCCCTCACTTGGAACCCTTTGCATCTCTTGGATGTAGGTGCCTGTAACCCTCCAGCCTAGGAAAATCCTCTCCGTCATTTCATTAAATATTTTTTCTTCATCTAATTGGCTTCCCTGTTCTTCAGGGACTCTAGTAGTTCTTGCACTGTTCCTCCTGAATTCCTCCCTAATTCTTTGGTACAAGTTCATTTCTTTTCAAACTATTTTCAGCCTTGTGCAGTCTTTGACCAGATTCCTCCTCCTCATCCCAGAGTGCCTTGATATTTTGCACTCATATCACTTCGTATTACTTGTGTCTTCATTGTTCATTGATTTGCTTCGAGTGGGTGCCAGTAACGTCTCCATTTGTTCCTTTTGCGTGCTAGTGTAGCCCAATGGCATCTGCTCACTCCATGAACACGAAGAGCCTCAAACCGTTTGTTCAGGTCATGGGAATGAGGTCTACTATTGGTACTGTTTTGGGCATACTGAATAGGACACAGGTAGCTTGCCAGGGTCTGCTGCGCGAAAATTCAGCTTTAGGGTCATGACTTTACAATACTAAATTTTTTTCACTAATTTCTTCATTTGCTTGATTTTCTCCTTTAAGATTTGATTATCTCATTTCGAAATATATCGAAAATATTTACAACCTTTTCGTAACAATATTCCAGCTACCAGAGCTTTCTCACAAGCCAACGTTTTCTCCTCCTTCCAATCACTTTTTGCGCATACGAGGCTGAAGTTAGCGCCCGGCCTCGGCTGCTCCTGGAGCCCATTCTTCCTGAACCCGGCTGAGATGATTCCCCAGTAAAGTCTGAGATATTTGGCCACGCACTTCTGGGCAGTTATATTTTCAGTGCACCCAGCAAAATCTAACACCCCAATAATTTTGCATAGCTGCTATTAATTCATGCTCAGAGCTTCTATTGCATTTTTGATATGGCCTACCATACTCTTCACTCCTGCTTATAGCTTTCTCATTTCAGCACTCATTCTTTCTTCTGCACTGCTGGCTTTGCAAACTACCTGTGCTATTGTCTCTTTGATCTCATTAAACATCCTCACAATAGTGTCACTACGGTTAATGTTTGAGGATTTGCTGAGCTGGAACGTGCTGGTTGCGCCTTCCATATCTTACTGTTTGCGCTCATTGATCTTGGTGGGCGTCTCTGCCTGTTCCCCACCAGTTTGCGGAGCTCCTGCTGTGCTCAGAGTACTGTGGAACTTTAGGACTGTCAGGCAGGCAGCCGCACGCCTCAGGAGCTGTGAGTGGGTCTGATGCTACTCAGAGTTCTGTTGCAGAGGCTGCTGGACCTAACAGGAAGGGAGAGGAATCCTCCCATCTTCTTCACCTCCTTCACAAAAGACCTCAGAGCTTTCAGCTGGGAGATGAAAATGTAGAGTATCATGCTCAATGATGAGAATGTTAAAGTGAGTTAGAACAAATAGTGATGACTAAATGTGGCAGTTTTTGCAAATTTTGATATTTTACCCTTAACGATGAGGTCCTCAAATATGTGGTATGTTTCACCCCCTAAGTCACACCAATTATGGGGCCACTATGTTAGACGCTGTCTAAAGGGAAATAATATTTTTATACCCACATTTAAAAAATTCTTTTCAATTAAAATAGCATTGGATTATAAGATGCAGGTTTCAGATCTGTATCATTGAGTCAGTTTCTGTAGCTTGTACATTATGTTTCCCACTGAGAGTGCAATTCCGTCTCCACCATGTCATTGGCCTTCCACCATATCCTGTTTACCCAGCCACCTTCCCCTTCCCTTCTGGTAGCCACTGATTTGCTCTTACTAGTCTGAAAGTTTATTTTTCTTTTGTCGGTTGTGTTCATTTGCTTCATGTGCCCTGGATGAGCGTGTTTGTCCTTTTCCTGTCTTTCTGGCTTCTTTCACCAAGTATGACCCTCTGTGCTCTTGCCAGTGGCAGAATGTCATCCTTTCCTTTCCTTTTTTTTTTTTTTTTGCTTTTGGGTTTGAGATGTTGCGTAGCCACTCCAAGAATTCCAGAATTTTTAACAGGGTGATAAAGTTAAATTTATAACTGCCTTTGGGACATGGGCCTGACTTCTGGGCCTTCGGAAGAAGGAGATGGGGGAGGTAGCCCATCTCCGACTCCGTGAAAGCCTGGAGATTTGGGTCACAAAACCAGAATACCTGAGTTTTTCAGTGGATTAATTTCTGGTAACGGCAGAGCCTGGCAAGCTACCAGTGTCGTATTTGACATGCTAAATACCAGTAAGAATTATAGACCTCATTCCCATGACTTGATGGAATGGTTTGAGGCTCTTTGTTTCTGAACCAGGCAGATGCCCTTGGGCTATTTTGCATGTGCCAGGACATATTGAGATGTTTCTGGTGCCCGCTCGAGTAATCGATGATCCATGGGAAGTCAAGTGACCAAGTGATACCCAGATTACCCTTGACTATCATGAAATGCAAAGTTAATGGAAGCAAAGAAACTGATACATGTGTATACACTTATATGCAGTATATGTGGATAGAGAGATATAGATATATAAACTACACAGACAACACCACAGATAGGAGATTGGAATTATCATAACCAGACTTAACAATGTGCCTGTCAAGGAGGCAGGCTGTAACCCAAGAACACTGACGAAGGTTAGTCAACACTGGTGGTGGAACTGGTGTCGAACTTTGTACACTGCAACTCAAGTATGAATAACTATGCAAATAATGGTGCCTTAATGTCTCTTGTTACTTGTCTTCCCATGTTCATTGATTTGCTCTAGCGGGCAAAAGTAACGTCTCCATTCGTTAGGAATGAGATCCATTATTGTTACTGTTTTTGGCATATTGAATACACAACGGGTAGCTTGCCATGCTCTGCCATGGCTCTGAGTTCATCCCAGGGTGCCCAGTCTTTTTCTATGTCAGACCATCAACCATCCAGGGCCCACAGAACAGAGCCCTGTGTGAAAACAAGCCTGTCTTGTCTGCCACCTGCCATTGCATCCGGGTACCGCAGCCACACCTGCTACACTTTGAGGGGCAGAGGTGCCTTAATATTCAATAAAATTTAAAACTATCCACTTGGCAAATACTAGTTTTCAAAACTAAAATATAGATATTATTTAATTTGATAATTATAAATTATAATGCATTTTATAAAGAATGCACATATTCAAGAAGATAGAAATTTCAAATTTAGGTATGATCAATTTTAGAAAGTTCACATGGGTATAGAAGATAAAGTAATCTTTTAACATACTTCCACTTTTAATTCTCTAATAAAACAACTTTGTAATTATAACCAATTTTAGGTCAAAACCCTTACAAAGTTTACTGGACTAGAAAAGGAAAAAGAAGGAAAAGTCAGAAAAGTGTAGTGACAAGTGAACCTCCACTTAACATAGACAGGAACAGTGTAAGCTGTGTGATTCATAAAGAATAACTGGAAATAAAGTAAACTTAAATATCAGCTCATTGTATGGTATGGGCTATTATTGAAATACAATCTTGTATTTCAAAGTCACTTCTATTTCAAGTGGTTCCTGGAAGCACTGACAACATGGAATTTTACAATATAAACATAATTACTATAATTGTTATGTGTTTTATAATTTACTCATTATACATGAAAGATAGCACTGTAATTTTATTGTACTAATTTTAATTAGATTTCAAAACATCAAAGCTCTTTTATATTTTCTACAGATAAACAAAATGTTTCAGAAGTGAATATCAATAGCTAATAATAAAAGGAATCATTAAATAAAAGAAACTAATAATTGCTAGATACTACCTTAAAACCTTATTTTAAGGTTTTATTTGAAAACCTTAAAATAAAGATTTATTTCTTATAAATAAATAAAATTTATTTATAAATAGTTTATATATTTAATAAACTATTAAATAACTTAAGATATTTAATAGATTACTTCGTTATTTCGAAAATAACAGAAAATAAGTGAATCACAATAATAAAGAGTAACTTTACATTGTTAGTTACAAAATATTTGTAACAGGGTTTGATAAAATGACACCAATCATTTAATAAGAATTATTGCAAAAACTGAGACAATATTAAGATCTACAACAATAAAAAAATATGGCACACTTTAATACAATTTTCTATTGTTTTACCAACCTGTTCCAATTCTTGTATTCTAGCATCCTTGACTTGCAGAATTTCTAAGACTTTTCTGTCCTTAGCTTCAGATTTCTGCTTTTCTCTAGAAACAAAAATATATACTATTCATTATTCATAATGTATAATTATTTATTTTCATTTTATATCCCAGTGATATCACCTCAAAATAGCTGAACATTAAATGATCTCAATTTGAGTTTTTAATACTGATGAGAATGACAGGGAAGTTACAAATTGGACTGCTGACAACTTCATACTAAAAGAACTTGGGTTCCACATTAGCATGATAAAAAATACTTAGGGTGCATGAAAGAGCACAGGGTTGAGTTGCATACTTTGCACGTGGCCAATGCTGAGACAATCACCACTACCACATGTTTTCCTGAGTATCACTAGATGCAGCCAGGATGTGGCTTCGAGTCTACAACAAAGCATAGAACAACTGAAAACATGTTTAGTGGCCAGAGAGATAGCAGAGCAGGTAAGGCACTTGCTTGTACGCAGCTGACCCATGTTCGCTACCCAACACTGTGGCTATCAATGGTAAGTCTCAAGAGAGTTTTGATTCCTGAGCACAAGGTTATTGTTATTGGGCCCTGCAGGAATGCCAAGTAATTCACAATTTGAGTAGTTTCTCTATTTCAATTTATCTTAGGGTCTGTGGTTGAATCACGGCTCATCTTTCATCACACTGAACTTCACTTAAGAGAGTTAATTTTTTCCAAATTCACAGTAGTTAGCTATACACTCATCATGAGAACTGGAAACGTATACCAGAAGCTGGCGACAGGTAGTGGACAAGTCTTACTTACCAAACAAGCAAGTAAGCCAGAACAATAGAGGATGACTACCAGGTGGTACAAAGAATCACTGAAGACTAGTGACCAATAATTTATGTAAGACCAATAATCGTGACACAAATTTTTATAGCAATATTTAGCACTTTTATGTGTAACACAGTAGGTGGAGAGTTTCAATAAACTATATATTGAAAGTTTCCAAACTTTCATGATTAGTGTTTCAAATTTGTACTTTATTCTGTTTTATTTTACTAATTTTATTTTGTAACTATTACTAGGATACTTACTGTATTATTGATCCAACTGACTTTCTTTTACTCCATTTCTTAATAGTGAAAGCCAACATACTTTCAGAAGAAATAGTCAATGGATCTGTCATTTTGTTTTCAATGGCTTATTCTGAATTAAAAACTCATACGTTAAATTATTTGACAGGGCCAAAGTGATAGTACAGCAGTAGGGTGTTGGCCTTGCATGTTGCCAACCTGAGTTCGATTCCTGGCATCCCATATGGTCCCCCCTATGCGCTGCCAGGAGTAACCCAAGAGCATCGCTGGGTGTGACCCAAAAAGAAAAAAAATTGCTCTTGCAGATTATTTTTCACTAATATATGATCTCAGAGTATCAGTTGGATTTTTAGTTAACTAATATAAGACCCTGAGTATTATGAAAGATACATCATACAAGGGGGTGGATACAGAGTCAGATACATGGAGCAGAGCTGCTACTGGCTCTCCCTGAGCTCGGTTGATCATGAGGCACCCGGGAGGGAAGGCAGGTTCTAGCCCTGGCCCGCCATCCCAATAGAGCTTCTCAAGAAGCCAGAGAAACCCTACACCATGAGAGCCACCATTTTCAACATCCAGACCCCACAGCCCATCAGAGCTCCACCCCAGAGAAAAGTCAATCTCTCCCCATTGTGGTTCATCAGTAAATGCACAAGTGAGAGCCTACTACTGAGAGTACAACAACCACACCACAGAGCCTGGCAAGCTACCTGTGTCGTATTTGACATGCCAAAACCCAGCAACAATTATAGACCTCATTTCCATGATCTGAAGGAATTCAGATTATTCAGGAACTCTTCGTGATCCTGGAGTGAGACCTTAGGCTACACTTCCTTGCAACAGGATGTATGGAGATGTTACTGGTACCCGCTGGAGCAAATCCATGAACAACGGGAAGACAAGTGATATAATGACATCACACATATAATGTATCAGAGGAAAAACAATCTTATCTCCATTTCATGAAGATAAAGCAAGAAGGGAGCTGCCTGCAAGAAAGTTCTCACTAGGAAGTGGAATCAAAAGACACCATATCAGACTCTAAAACCTTGAGAAATAAATGTTTAAGCAATCTTATTATAGCAGCAAAAAGTAAGATAAAATGTTAAATGATTCTGATAAACACTAATATCTGAGCAGTAATAACAGTATCTAACAACATTTCCATGTATATTCAAAATATAGATCATACACATAAAACTTTAAATAAAATACAACTTCCATATATATGTACATGTCAAGAATTGATTTTATAGCAAAAAATTCAAATAAGCTTTTAGTAAAAACTTCAAATGATAAAATACAATTTTATCTTTATTTTGGGGTGATATTTTGGTTTTAGGTCACTCCGAGAAGTGCTCAGGGCTAACCCGTAGCCTAACACTCAGAGATCACTCATGCTGAGGATCAAGGGACTATACAGGGTGCCAGGGATTGAACCCGAGTCAGCCATGTACAAGGTAAGCATCCAACATGCTTTTCCATCTCTCCAGCCCCTATACTTCTGAAATTGGAAAAAAAAGTTCCCAATTCCAAATAACATGGAGATTTGTCCAGCAGCTCCTCTGGGTGATACGGGTTACCTACTATTTTCATGACGAAAATGCTCCCAAAATAAAACTGCACAATAAATTATTCTTAATGGTAGAATAATGTTATTTCTAGAAAGTTGTTTCAAATTTAAAGAATCACTATATATATACATATACATATATATTTACAAGACATTAAAAAGGGTTCCTAAAAAAAGGCACTGTCAAGAAGCTGATGATGATCAATGACTGAGACAAACTCCTGTTTCGCTAATTAGAACCACTGATGTGCAATAATGATGTGAGCTAAGAATATTTGCAGACTTCTTTAGGATGAAAAATGAAGTGAAGAGAGGCTGTCAAATCTGTACAAGTTTAAAACTCCAATCACTTTCCTCAAGAGTACTACCTATTTAAACATTTAATATTTCTGTACTTAGTCACATGAGTTACCATGCTTTTCCCCATTTTTTTAAACTAAAAAAAATCTGAGAAATTATTCTAAATAATTAACAAACAAAAATTTATTGTGTTATATATCATGCCATATATTATAGAATAAGACAGGATTATATTTTCTGGGTGTGAGCCCATTCTTAATGAGATGTCAGAATGAAATATTAGAGTCTAAAAAACATTTACTAAAACAAGGAAATAGTATTGGTATGAATTAGGAAACAAAGAAAATGAAAAACAAAACATACCAGTGTTGATTATTCTTAACAGAAAATAAAGGGCAGAGTTAAACTTTTATTCTTATGAATGGCTTTTCTTTTTAAATGAGGTCATAATTTCTAGCAAACAAAGATTCCAACACAGTAAGACTTAGAAAAATAAAAGTGTAGAGAAATGGGAACTATTATCAAGTCATATGTTCTTTAATCCACAAATTATAGTGATTTCCTATTTTAAATATAGTAAATATAGTATAATGTTGATATAATATAATGATATAGTATAATGGTTCTTACAAATAGTAAAATAATTAAAAACTAGACAGCTCAAAATTAGCACAAATGTTTTTCAATACATTACTACAAATCAAAGCAGTCATTAAAAATATGTATTACCAAGTCAATAGTATCTTAACATTTTAAAAATCCTTAGCAAAAATATACTTGATGCTAAAGTATATTAAAATACATTTCCCATAAAATCAGAAAACAAATTTTACATATATGTCTTTAAACCTTGACTTTTTTCAATTTAAATATATTTCAAACTATCTAAATAAGCCAAAACTTGTATTAGAATAGCCAGTCTGACACATGAAAATTGATTTCCTTATAGACACCTGTTCATTAAGCTCCAAACTAGAACAATGGAGTCATGCTAAACATCTAACCTTGAAGTTTTAATAGTTTTTAAACAAAAAGCAATCGCTGATTTCATATATCACAAATTTAGATTTACTATAGTATCAAATAATGGAGCTGTGGTTCACTCCCCCATTATCTCTAAAGATACATACCTGAAATTCAAAACAAAACATGTTTGGTTTATACTTCAGGATTATTCAGTTCCTGACTTATTTATCCCAAATCTCTGCCCAGACTTCTGTACATTTCAACATTTATCATGTAAAATATTCACTAGAGTGGGAAAAGACTATAAATGTATTTAATAAATGTGCAAGTATTTTTCACCCAGAATCTAGTCTCTTACAGTTATCAAAAACATCGCACTTCAGAACAGACTGTTTTAACATCTGCACATCACCGGGGTTGCCCCCAAGGATTTTTAAATGATGCCTGCCTGTGCTGAATAAAGTGCTAACTTGCACCTTGCGTTTCAAACTGTGTCCTGAGCAGCCATGCAGTTGGTACTCCACCAGCTGAATTCCCACAGGCCACTGTTCACTCAGGCTTGGCTGCAATTATCATGTCAATATTTTGTGCTCTGATCTGCAGATATGCACACATGCGAGCCGCGTAACACATCTTTCTCCATGGAATGTTGACGTATGTTCAATGTTTGGGGAATTTTTAATGTAACCAGAAATATGCTTTTCTCAAATGATGACAATTCTAATGAGCTTACCTTTAAAAGAAATTGGATGCTATCGATGCCCTTCATAGGAAAGTGACTTGCTTTACTACAACTTCACAATTGTTCATTTTAAACGATTGTCATGAAAGTTAAAAGGATTTGCCCAATCTCTTGCATCTATAGGAGGAGCTCAAGTTTGCTCCCCCATGTTACTTGTTATATCACCTTGCACAGTACTGTGTCCAATAAAACACCTTTCTGTTGCTTCCTCTGACCATCTTTCCATTCATCAACATCTCTGTAGTTTAGACGGCTTCACCAGGGAAAGAGCTCAGCAAAAATACGTATATGCCCTCTGTAGTACTGCCTAGCCGCCGAGCTGCCAGATGGAAAGATTCTGGCCCTACTTTTCTGGGGTCTCCAAACAGCTATGCTACTACCATGGTCCAGAAAGCAACCTCTTTGCACTCTTTGTTGGCTTCATACACATGGGACAATGAACGACCATACAGCAGCTGCACAAGCCATGTTTTTAGCAGTGGAATGAGGCGGGATTACCTAGCTGTAGAAGCATATAATATAACCCTATAAAAGACAGCCTGCTTATTAAGCATCTAAACTCGGTTTCTAAATACAAGTATGAGATAAACTTTTACACTTAATGAGACTGTGCTTGTTGGAATACTTATGAAATGCTTCTACACAAGAATATCAATAATAGTGCATGCATATCCTAAAACATATGGAAGTATTTAAAATATTCAAGTATTATTATTTATCATTCATGGTTCCCATTTTCTGGCAGGCAAAACTAATAAAGTTGGGAAGAAGACTAAAAGATTATGAGAGTGAGTACATATACTCAAAAGCACAGAGAAACCTATTGGACGACAGGTATAAAACATGGAAGGGAGAACGCATGTTAGATCCATTCTGGGACACAGCTCAAGGGGAGGAGCACATGCCTAGAATGCAAGAGGTCCTGACTCATCCCAAAAGCCTCCAGGGAGAGCATGGACCTTTATGTAAGAGAAAAATAAGAAGCAGTTTTTAATTCAGTATGTTTTCAAGAGTTATCCTAAGATGAAGTATAGACACAAATTGCGAATGCTGACAGACTTCACTAAGCTATATGTAATGTAAAATGTACACAAATATCTAAAACATAAAAAAGCTTTATCAAGCATTAGCATTGATAAACCCCCTTCACATCTTCAATGTGAGATTTGTATTTGTATTTCTGAACTCAAACATTAAAGTTCTATATAATAGAAATGAACTTAAAGAATAGAAACTGCAAGTAAACTTGAATATTAATGATTAGTAATATCAAACTGCTAAGCTATTCTTATAGGATTATTAGATTAATTAACTTTAATCAAGACCAAAAACGAACAAAAAAGTTAAAAAGTCTTTTATGAAGTAATACAATCATGATGACATAATATATTTACATATTGTTATAATTCCCATACATGAATTAGTGAAAAAAAAACTCTACTGTAAAAACAAAGTTATGGAGAGTGAATATATCACCTGTAGCTAAGAAATGGGTTATAAAAATTCAGAACCAAATGGCCTTACTGTGACAATGATCAATTAATTAACCATTAATCACTGAAAAAAAATGGTGCTTTCTCCCTCTGGAGAAGCCCATGTTCTCCCTTTTCAATATCTTTCTAAATGTCTTTCAATAAAAACTATTTTTAAAAAATCACTCCGTTACAAATGTTAAATGCATAGTTGGCATATTCTAATGGAAGCTGCACAGAAAACTCTTTCAGTCCTGAGAACTGTTAAGTATTGGCTCTTGCTCCTTCTCTAATCCTTAACTTCCTATTTTACTTCAGGATGTCAGAGCTGCCTAGGCAGACTTTAAAATGCAGATACTTCAATCTCATCCTTGACCTTGATAAATCACTATCCCGAAGAAAGTACAGAAATTAAAAAATCATCTAAAAGTCACAAACTTACAAGTGAAGGAAACGTTCCTATAAATAAGCCATTCTTTGTAACTCTTGAATAATTAATTATATCTAAGGCACTCCTTACATACCCCTGATCAAAGTTTTGAAAACCTTAGAGAAAAGTTTCACTTCTGAGTGCCTATAACTTAAACACAATTTTATTTATTTTTATTTTTTAATTTTAATTGAATCGTTGGAGATACACAGTTACAAAGTTGCTTATGATTGGGTTTCAGTCATCCAATGCTCATACCCATGCCTTCACCAGTGTACATTCCCCCATATGTCCCAGTTTCCCTCCCGCACCTCCCCCCACCCCCACAGACACCCTGCCTCTATGGCAAACTAAACAAACGCTTCACCAAATTTTTTAATCCTTTCCCCAACTCTCTTAACAGATATGATAATTCATAACTAGAATGTTTAAATAAGGAAAGCACAAAAGTATCTGTAGGGGCTGGAGCAATAGTATAGCGAGTAGAGTGTTTGCCTTGCATGCAGCCGACCCAGTTCGATCGCCAGCATCCCATATGGTCCCCCCGAGTACCACCAGGAATAATTCCTGAGTGAAGAGCCCGGAGTAACCCCCTGAGCGTCGCCAGGTGTGAACCAAAAAAGCAAAAAAACAAATTATCTGTAATTTAAATTGAGTCTGTTCCTAAATATCTATTAGGGACTAAATGATTATGTCATCTCCAAACTTCTATTTATATCTATCCCCAATGTAATTAATGGTATGTGCCCTTACAAGGCAATTAATTAAAATATCAGCATGCTCTGTACAGCAGATGAAGACATAATAAATTGATGGCCTGCAACCTAGAAAAGGGCTGTCATCAGACCTACCAAACCTGGTTCCCTGTCTCATGCTTCCAACTCCAGAACTATCAGATATGAATTCTTACTGTATGAGCTACCTAGTTTATAGTGTTTTGTTTTGGCATCCTAAACTATAAAACTATCTAAGGCTATGATCATTTTTAAAATTCCTTGCATTGAAATTTAATCTTATATAGATCTATAAAAATTGAAAAAAAAATTTTTTTTTTTTTTTTTTTTGCTTTTTAGGTCACACCGGCGATGCTCAGGGGTTACTCCTGGCTCTGCACTCAGGAATTAATCCTGGCGGTGCTCGGGGACCATATGGGATGCCGGGGATCGAACCCGGGCCGGCATGGGCCGGCCGCGTGCAAGGCAAACGCCCTACCGCTGGGCTATCGCTCCGGCCCCTAAAAATTGAAAATTTATATAACCAACGAGATGTTCACATGGAAAGACAAATGGGAAAGGAATTATATAGCATACCCAAATTTTTGTGAAGAAAGTGATCAAAGCGGTGAGACTACACAACAAATGTACACATTAAGATGATGAAATGTCAGATAAACTATCTAAACTTTACATCACGAGAGTCAGACAAAGAACAAAGCCAAAAGATAATAGAAGAAATAAAATCATCATAGAAACATGAAATAATATAGAAACAATCATTGAAATAGCTCTGATTACATGAAACAACAAAACTGACTTATCCTTAACAAGAATATTAAATAAAAAATGAAGAAACTTAAATCAAATTATCAATCAAGGTAACGTATTAGACAGCTAAAATATAAAAGATAACAATAAAGTATCAAAGTATATGCCAATATATTGATAACTTGTAATAAATAATTTCCTAGTAGGAGACAACCTATAAATCATGGAAATTTTTGAAAAATCTAAAATAAACATGCATTTAACTCTAAAATTAATAAAGAAATTTGTACATTCTGAAAACATTAATGGTAATTTCTACCACATCAGAATAATTACTGCAAATACCTCTCAAATCTTCCAATAACTAGAGAAGAAAACACTCTGAAGACATTTTATAAAGTTAGCATTGTCCTAATACCAAAACTGAACAAGGTAACCAAAGAAGGAAAAAAATACCTTGCAGATCGTGTCACAATATCAGAGATGCAAAACCCTTCAACAAAATACAACAAACCATATTCAAAAGCACATTAAAATACTATGGATCCCCAACAAAGGACTATTTCACTAGGAAATCCTACATGTCATCATGAGCAGAAAAATGAAATACTACTTAGGATGGCAGTAACTTTACAAGCATAAAACAATACTGATAGAATTTTAATCCATAATAGTATAATTAAAATTATATTAAAAATAAAATTCTATTTGTAACTGTTAAATTACCTACAAAAAATACTGCATGTTATAGGTATTCACGTTTCTATAATAATTTTGGTTTTTTTTGCCACACCCAGAAGTGCTCAGGGCTTAATCCTGGCTCTACACTCAGGGGTAAGTAATGGCAGGTTCTGAGACTATATCGGGTACCATACAAGGATTCTGGGTTCACCTCAGGCAAGGCAAGCTTCACCCCGACTGACTATGGCTCCAGTCCCTTATATAATAATGTTACAAATCAAATTCCAAAGCATCAAGAATATTTTATGTATATAGCTAGATGCCTAATAAGTTTTTCAAATCACAGAGTTCCTTTAAAATTCCAAGCAGTCCTTCTGCTCCTGAAATAACCAATAAACTTGTAAGATATCTTAAAGGATCTTTGTCAATGATATGTCAGTGTCGACATAAAATGTTTAATATAAAGTATAAGCTGACCATATGCTACTTTTCTATGCAATGATAAATCAGATGATCTCATGGTCTCAATGTAAAATAAAAAAAAATTACTTTTTCTACATCTCAACCAGAAATTACTTATTTTACACCTGACTGGCCCTTCAGCACAAATTTAGAAGCTAAATTTCATATGTTAGGTGCATTTTTAATCTGGAAAATAAAACAATATCTGAATGTTTAAAGAAAAATATAAATAATAATTATCTTTGCTATGCAAATCAGAAATGCCTTTGGGATATAAAGGCCTCCAGGTATTTTCAAATAAGCAGATGCAGAAGTTTATTTCATGTTCAGTTTGCTTCCCAACTACTTTAAATACTATTGATCTCAGCATTGTTTTATATATAATTATATCTAGCTCATTTGCCTTTGAAACATTTCTGATGATGACATGAAAATTTGCCAAAGGCACTAAAACTCCCAATGGATAAACCTAAACATTCTTCTATTTGTGACAAGCGACACTATACTTAACATTTACTGGGGAGGAAGGCACACTACATCCTGGCTCCGAGCTTTGGAATAATTCCTGATAGTGCCAGGGATTGAACAAGGTAAACTGTGTGCAGAACAATTAATCTCGCACTTACAGCTCTAGCCCCTAAACATTCATTTTTAAAGAATTACTTACAATGGTTTCTAAATCTATAAAGCTACATTTCAAAATTCAATAAATTATAAATATATTTTAAGAATGTGCTTTTTTTCAGTAATATTTTAGGATGACAAAATGGATACACCTGTCATTCATGCGTTAAAGTTCAGGATTTATTAATGAACTAGAATTCCAAAGACTGGGCCCCATGGGATGAACCCAGAATCACAGCAAAGCCCGGAAAGCTACCCATGGTGTATTCGTTATGCCAAAAACAGTAACAATATTGGACCTCATTCCCAAGCAATGGAGATGTTACTGGTACCCGCTCAAGCAAACTGATGAACAACAGGAAGACAAGTAATACAAGACAAGTGATCCTGTTCCCCCAAAAAGAGAATGATAATTTATAGTAGAGGAACTTGAATGGTTATACTTAACTATTAGAGTAATAATATTACTGTCTATACATGGATAGTTCCAGATGCCCCATTCACTCTCAATGGAACAAACATCTCTGAATGCAGCAGTTATATGTACCTAGGTCGAGAAGTCAACATGATGAACGACCTAAAACCTGAGCTGTGCAGGAGGAAGAGAGCGGCATGGAATGCCTTCAAAAACATCGAATAGAGAAAAAGACAAAGAACCTCCAGCTCCGGGCACATCTCTTTGACTCCACCATTCTCCCTGCATTAACATATGCCTCAGAGACCTGGGCCCTACGAAAGCAGGATGAGAATGCTATTCGGGTCTCCCAAAGAGGAATCAAAAGAGCTATGCTTGGAATATCAAGCCTAACTCAAGTGAGAGAAGGAATCCGGAGTTCTGACCTCCGTCGCTATTCCAGAATCAGGGATGCTGTCTCATTTGCCAAGGCATCGAAAATCGAAAATCAGATGGGCTGGACACCTAATGCAATTTGGAGATGACCGCTGGACTAGAGCTGTTACCAACTGGATCCCACAGGATGTCAAAAGATCACATGGCCGCCCACCTACAAGATGGTCAGACTTCTTCGTCAAGACCCTGAACGAACGGTTCGAGGCTCCTCATATTCCTGGAGCAAGCAGAGGCCATTGGGCTACACTGGCATGTGATAGTCAAATGGAAACATTACTGGCGCCCACTAGAGCGAATCGATGAATAATGGAGTATCAGTGTATGATCAAGTGTGTGGCACATAGATAAGGTACTCTGAGGACAGACTCCAGTAAAGATGTACAAATATGTTCATCAATGATATAGGTATCTGCTGCACCCACTTGGAATTGGCTTATAAGTCATATGATTCTGTTCAACTGAATACAGCCCTACTGAAATATATGGCAAACAGACTTTTCGCCTATGTAAAATTCCAGCAGAGTTGCTTAAATTCCCTTCTAATTCAGAACTCAGTAAGATAAAGAGTTGCGGGACAATCTAATTATTTCGATAGTGGGGAAGAATTATGTCATAATCTATGGTAAAATCTCCATCTATGAAACTGCCTAAACCCTTGTTTGATAGTGTGTTCTAGTAATATCTAATTATGTACTTCAATTACTTCCCAAGAGAGTGTTAGGTTAAAAACTAATGTCTTCCTTCGATTACAGGAAAAGGATTACAAATATTTTTCAACCCAGACTGGCCAGGAATCATAAAATAAACACCAAAATTTCTATGCTCCAAGAATTTTTTGTTGCTTCATTTATCTACAATGTGTGACAGTAAATTAAAGAATTCAGAAATGCTAAAAGAGCAGCAAAAAAAAGTTTCAGCAAGAGTCTTTCTCTAGCCAAGGAACCAGGAAAGGGGAAGTTGAATAAGATGTTTAGCTATTAAGCAGCCCATTCCAATAAAACACCCAGGAAAAACTTGGCCGCCTTCCGTTCATATCAGCAACGGAACTCAGATTTCAATCCTGCAGGTTCTCATAAAATCACCTGCTTCGCTCCCACACTAGGGCAGCATCAGGCTTGGCAAGTGGACACTGCCTCAATACCTGTTACTTTCCACCAAGGTTTTGGTGAAAGGTACATCAGCACCAGAAGCCACTACAGCTTCCCATAGACAAGGTGTATGTGTGGGGTGCATAATAGAATGTCACTGCTGTGATGCCCGCTCCATAGTAATAGGAAGGACCTCTCAACTCCTTAATATTGAAAGGTCAAGAAAGGAGGAAGGATGGAAGGAAGGAAGGAAGGAAGGAAGGAAGGAAGGAAGGAAGGAAGGAAGGAAGGAAGGAAGGAAGGAAGGAAGGAAGGAAGGAAGGAAGGAAGGAAGGAAGGAAGGAAGGAAGGAAGGAACGAGGGAGGGAAGTAGGGAGGAAAGGAGGAAGGGAGGAAGGGAGGGAGGAAGAAAGAAAGAAAAATGAAACTTCAACTTTTAACCTATCCCAGAAAAAAAAAACCAAAACAATGAATATTGAACCAAAAGAATATTCATTGTTTTGGTGTTAGATACCATTAAGTGCCATATCTGGATCATATGGAAGCCCTGATCTTCCTTTTTGTTTTCCATAAGGGTTGAACCAGACAGCATTCCCACCAGCGGTGTGTGAGAATTCCTTCTTCACCCTATCTTCAATACAGACTGTCTCAGAGTGGTTGAAATACTCCATTCTCACTGGTGTGAGATGATCTCCCTGTTTTGATTGGGCCTGATAAATAGTAATGATGGGCACTTTTTCATGTATTTGTTAACCAACTGTCTTCTCCAGAAAAGTGTCTGTTCACTTCCTCTCCACAGATTTGAGTTTCTTCAGTTTTCTCCTGCAGATCTTTGTATTTGATGTAACTTGGATAGCAACGCTTACCTGACGTTGAGTGCCAAGTTTGCTTTTTGCCATCCGGTTTGGTGTCTTTTAGTTTTAGTCCGTAATTCTTTTGCTATGCAGAAACTTTAATTTGCCGTAGCCCCAATTATTTTTGTTGACTTTTCTAATAAAATTGTACCTTTGAAAACAACTCTGAGGTCCAAATCTTAGAGAACTCTTCCTATCTTTACCTCAAAATGTGGCTAAACTGTAACAACTTTTTATTGGAAGCAATCCCATGGTACTTGGATACCCTGAGGAGTCCTGGCAACGCTAGATTCACTGATGTGGTCAGCCAGTTAGTGCTCAGAATCACCAGGTCTGTACATGGAGCAGTGCTGGTACGGGCTTATGTAATACCAGGATCAAATTCAGAATCCCACATACACAAGGCGTGTGGCTTTACCAATTGAACTTTCTCTCTAGCCCCCAAAATGCCTTACGTTTTGTTGAATATTTTTGTTGTTTTCTTATTAATTTCTCTTCTTGTGCATTCTTCATCTGTAAGTTTTTATGAATAAGCTTCGATTTTTCATTATTTTATCCTCTATATGTTATTACCATGTAGTATAAAACATTTTAAGTTAGAATAGTTAATCATAAGCTGATGACTAAAATCACACAGAAAACTGTTTTTTACTTTTCATGCATGTTTGTGATTGTTTCATTTTCTTTGCTGTTGGGTCAAGCAGGTGCTACAATGAACTGTGTTGCTTTTCTCCTTTAGCTGTGCTGCTAGCCAGGGATTTCACCTTTTCATTGTGGTATTCACAGACAATTTTATCAGCAATGATCCCGGGGTTAAAGTACTCCCACATCTGGGTTGCAGTATTTGCTGGAAGTTATACACTTGATACTTGGTAATAGTCACACACTAAACCACAGTTCTCACCAAGGGTCACACCGTTTTCTTTGTGCTCTGCATTTTTAAAGGAAAAGTACTGCTTTAGTATTTGGCTGCTAAGTTTTTCTTCTTTCAGGAGTTTTAAAGCATCATTACTTTTTATTTTCTGGTCTACAAGTTTTCTTGTGAGAAATAAGTTTATACTCCGATGGCTCTTACCTGTTCAGGTCTTCCCCCTCCACACACACAATTTTATTATACTCCTGCATACTTCTTTAACTTCATCCTCTTTGGGATCCTTTATGTATCATTAATCTTGCCAGATTTTTCTGTACAGTGCCAGAATAAACAGTATTATGAATTACCTGCTTTGACTGGGGATTAATGAGCTTTTCCGAAGTAGACAACACTCTCCAGGACATTCGAGTAGGGATATTGTGCTGACTGATGTTTCGTGTGTCTGTGTGTGTTTGGGGGAGGTACACTTGGCAATGCTCAGGGATTATATGTGGCTCTTCTTTGGTGTTGGTGACGGATGGTAGCTCTGCACTGAGATCATGAACAATAATACTACTATAAACATCATTACTTTAGCTACCAAGATAAAAAGTATTTTATGTGACCAAAAGATGCTTTCAATAAATTAAAGCATTTTCTTAATTTCATATCATTCACCCTGGGTGCAATAAAATATTGAGGTCTTGATTAAAACTGCTATCTTTAATTTATATAAAGTGTATTATTTTTATGTTCAAGACATTCATAAGCTTTTATATTGCAATGTTTTGCAAACTCATGGTTTGTGTTAATTATGAAATATATCAATAAAGACTGTTTTCCAACAGCATATGCTTACTTCTCGTCTCTGTCCCATTCTGGTAATTCCCTGGTTTTTCAAACACTGTTTCATTATTATTATTATATTGCTATTGTGATCCTGTCAAAGGATCTTTGAAGTTAAAAATCTAATTCTATGTATGTTTGAACCTGCATCAAAGCATCAATCCCCCCTCTCTCTCCCACTTTGGTTACCTACGATCACGATCAAGATCTTCCCGTTGATCATCTATTTGCTAGAGCGGGCACCAGTAATATCTCCATATGTCCTGTCTCATGCCAGTAGAGCCAGGGGCATCGGCTTGCTACAGAAACATAAAGAGCCTCAAACCATTATATTAGGTCATGGGAATGACCTAATATAATTGTTACTGGAATTTGGCATATCATATTCAACACGGAAGCTTGCCAGGCTTGTCGAGCGGGAGGCAAGCTCTTTTAAACACCTCCAAATAAAGCATTTATTGATGAACCTACTACAGAGAAATATAAAATTATGCCAAGAATAAAACTAAGTGCGTGACTAAAACAAGCATCACGTATCTCCCACTTTAAGTAATTAAACTAGAAAGTATTCAGCTTAGTGAGGAAGACCTAACAAAAGTCAAGACGGGGTGCTGGGGAGGTGCACCAACATTAGAGCCCAAGCCCAGCACGGACAAGGCCCTGCGTTCAAGTCCACTTCACATACTTCCCCACCACCATCACCAACAAGCGGGTCCCAGTTGCCCTAAGCATCACCACATCCCAAATACTGACTGAACTGTCAGTGTGTCAAGCATAACTATGCATTTCCACAGGGCATGGATGTGACCCATGCTAAAGAAGAAAGGAGGCCAATATAAGTCAAGAGTTAGGCCTCATGCCAAAGAGTTACCCATGGTATAAACAAAGAATAAGGTCTATACTTGACCAAAGCCTACACAGCCTATTACAGAGCAAAGCCCTAACTCTTAATCATTTTATGAAGAATGAAAGGTGAAGAAAAGCAGACAACAACTTTAAAGTTGTAGAGGTTTCTTCATGAGGCTAAAAGAATGAAGATATCTTCATAACAGAAAAGCACAAGATGAAGCACAGAGTGCCAATACAGAAATTTTTACAAGCACTCTGGAAGATCTAGTCAACTGAAGGTGCCCTCACTAAAAAAACGCACAATTTCAACACAGAACAGCCTTGAACAGAAATAAAATATATCAAGGACATTCATAACTAGGAAAAGTTTGTGCTTGGTTAAAAGCAAATACTGTCTGAACTGTCAGTATTTATGAAGGGCTAATACACAGTGAATTTAAATAGATTTAAATCCTAATTTACCATTAAAAAAAATTTCTGGGGTCATTAAGAATCATGATAAATGTGCTTTCTACCTGTTCTCTGTAAATTAAGCAACAAAACCTGTATTACACACATCTGTTTACCAGGTTACTAAATATTTTAAGCCTACTATTAAGAACTACTCAGAAAAAAGGATTCCCTTAAAAACATTACCACTCTGCTGGAACGGTTTCTAAATGAAGATTATAATTAAATATTATACAGAATTATAATACTGTATAAATATTTATACAGTATTATAAATCCCAACACCTCAATAAAAATAGTAACAATAAATTTATAAAAGAGTATATAGATTCACTGATGCCCCCAAAATTTACCACTTGTTAACAATGTACTTGGTCACTCAAGATTTTTGATGGTGATGTACAAAATCAAAGTTGTTTTCATACTTGCTAACACAACATATAATAATAAACTCATGGGTCAAAGAGTAATTTCTTATAAGAATTTAAATATTAAGAATAGAATTTAAGAAGCACTTAAATTTGCTATTTAAGAAATACATCCTACAAATAAAAAAATACATCCTATAAAGTTCCAGATGCCACAGTTAGTAATTTCTCTCATGGAAATTACTATATGGGTCAAAGCAAGACCCATGTATGTGGCAGCAATCAGAGAGCCTTTTAGAAAAGACTCACCATTGTGAATGTCTGCAAGGACATTTGAGATTCATGGGCACAAAACAACAGTCTATGTACCACATAGGAGAAAAACAATACAGCACTAGTCTTTTGCTGGCTTATTTACCTAATCAAGATTCCCGTCAACTAGGTCTATCTGTCCGGATTTTATCATTACATTTTATCATTATTGTAAGTAGTGGTACCCTGTACTCACATTTTTATTCATTTGGTTTATATAGATGCTGTTAGTATAATGCTGTAATAAGCATGGGTGCTATTTTGTATTAATAATTTTGCATTTTTTCTGAATTTCCATACATGGGAATTTCTGTTTTTAAGAATAGTCACTCTTATTATGTGATAAGAGTTATATTAATAACTCTTATTAGGTTTATACCAACTATCATTCCCACCAATAGTGTAAAAAGGGTTTCCTTCTGTTCTTATTTGCGCTTCCTTAATAATAAGATATAATGGACAACTTTTCATATGCTTTGGGACATCTGTTTTGTCTTTCAGGGAGGTGATAAAAATCTCCCAAATAGTGCTCAGGAGACAGAGGGCCACTCCCAGCAATACTCAACCAGGTATTATCAGGGTTAGAGGCTACCAGGGTCAGCCCAGAGGGGCTCGGGCAACTAGACCATAAACCAAATCTGGAACCATAACATGCCATACACTCTGCATTGGGGCCATACACAGCAGGGTAGACACGATCCACTCGCTCAGAAGAGGAGTCTGTATACCTTAATGCCACTCATTGAATATTTTAATAAATCACAACACAATTAATATCAACTGAAATATACTTTATTATGCTTGTATCGCTGGGAGAACTTATAAAAATCAAGGGGAAAATACATAATTATCACAATAGTAAAACATGCATTTTTAAAAATTTATTATACCATCATGAGATATTACAAAGCCGTTCATTATTGGGTTTCAATCATATGGTGCTCCAGCACCCATCTCTCCACCAGTGTACATTTCCCACCACCAATGGCCGCTGATTCCCTCCCTCACTCCCCCAGCATGCCTCTGTGGCAGACACTTTTCCTCTTCTTTATCTCACCCTCTCCCTCTCTCCTTTCTCTTACACATTGTGGCACGTAGAATAAACATTTCAGGGCAATCCTGTCTATCCCTTTGCCTATGTTCAATGCTCATCTAGTCTGGTGGAAAACATATGCATTATTACATATATGTTACTATACATAAAAACATACAGTGTTAACTGGACATTATCAAACCAGAAATATATGCAAGAACCTAGTTAACATCCATGGATTTTAAATCAGTAATCAGTCACTATACCCACTGGAACCAAAATGAGAAAGTACAACTAACACTACAGGATTAGAAACTCTTCTGGCACTCTCACTTATAGCAGCTGTTCTATGATACGTAAACAATAGGTTACCTTGCTCACCAAAACCTCTTCCATACACCTTTGAGAGTAACAACAAATCAAGTTAATTCAGAATGTCAAAGGAAACCTCCAGCAGAAAATTTATCACATATCACTCAAAAAAAGACCTGAACTCATAAGCATATAGAATCTATTCATAAATTGTTCTCCCATCAATAAAGCAAAGGAATTGAGCATACAGGATTCTATTTCGTATTTTTATTATTTCATATCAGAAATTTAATAATTAATTTTAAAGTATTTTTAATAATTGTCTTAAGAACTATTCATGGTTAAGAATATTTTCCAGGGTTTTTTAGCCTTTACTCTATTACACTAATAGGGATTAAAATAATTCTGCTAAAGGTAGTATATAAGGTATCATAAAGCATAGTGCATCAGTTTATTATTTAAGGCTGATATTCCAGCATACGAGCCTATCACAGCTCGGATCATCGATACCCACCCTGCAGCAGTATTTTTTTTTTTCAACCGGGCCCAGGTATGCTGATCCAGAGACTAATAGACATGGGACAGAGCTGCTACTAGCTCTCCCTGTGCCCAGCCACTCACGAGGCACCCGGGAGGGCTGGCGAATTCTAGCCCTGGCCCGCCACCCCAGCAGAGTCTCGCAACAAGCCAGACGAGTCCCCACACACACACACACACACACACACACACACACTCCATGAGGGCTGCCATTTTCCACATCCGGACCTCCCTCTTTTCAGAACTCCATCCAGCAGACACGCCTATCACAGCCTGGTGGCCGCACAGTTCATCAATAAATGCTGTATTTAGAGGTAACTACGGAGTATGCCACCTGCACGGCAAGCTGCCCGTGTCGTATTTGATATGCCAAAAAACCAGTAACAATTATGTTAGATCATTCCCATGACCTAATATAATGGTTTGAGTCCCTACATGTTCCTGGAGCAAGCAGATGCCCTTGGGCCCTGCTTGGAGCTGAACAACAAAATATTTACTACTTTGCTAAAGTCATATAAATACTTTCATGAATATATTCTATCATGTAGAGTCCTGCATTATGAATAGTGATAGCTTGCTGCAAGTATTATGGAGATGTTACTGGAGCCCGCTCGAGCAAATTGATGATGAACGGGAAGATAGTGATAGTGATAGTGAAAGCATAGTGCAGAAACTTTAGACAGTACTGTTCAAATGCACAACCATGATTGGTTGTTACAGCTACTCTACAAAACAAGACAAACTTCACAGTGGAAAAAAGACATGTTGGATTTCCATTCTGAATGTGCTCCTTATTGTTCAATATCAATGACAACAGGTCACAGATAACTTCCCAAAACTAATGCAAAAGATATGAGGATGACAACAAAAATTGAAAAACAATAATGAGGGAGAAAAGAATGGGAAAATATATTAACAAACTAGCTGAAATCAAAATTAGCAGCAGCAAAGTAATAAAAGTAAATTGGAACCAGAGAGGTGATACAGAGGCTGAAACACTTGCCCTGCATTCCCAAGGCCCACCAGGAGTTATAACTCAGTGTGCAACCAGGAGGAAGCCCTGAGCACTGCTGGTTGTGGCCCAGAAACAAAACAAAACAAATTTGTAGTAAATCACTCCCTAATACTTGCAGCAAGCTATCACTATTCATAATGCAGGACTCTACATGATAGAATATATTCATGAAAGTATTTATATGACTTTAGCAAAGTAGTAAATATTTTGTTGTTCAGCTCCAACTCAAAGTAATGTTCTTTTTTTCAAGTGACGTACTTTATAGACAAAACAGTGTACTGTTAACTTAAAGGATAATAATCTGTGTTTGAAGCAAAAAGTAATAGACTTTGATTAACGCACATTTTTATTTATCCAAAGAAAAGATAAATATAACAAGTTACTACAGTTCCTACTGTATTGACATTCTATGAAATTTTGAGTTAATGTTTCTTCAATGTTTATCATTGCTGCCTGCTAACATTTCTTTACACATTCAAAGATAAAATACAGAAGTTATGTACTTGTGATACTAATAATATTTTAAGAGTTTATATATAATAACAAGGAAATTGGATTTTTAAGAGCTAGTAAACAACAAATTATATGTCTAAAAGGCTTTTGACAGCAGTAGTCCATAAAAATTCATAAAATGACAAGTAAACTCAAATATTTATCAGCAATAATGATCTCTACAAATTAATAAAAAATACAATGCATAAAAATTACTTGTGATATGCATTAAAAATAAAAAATTTTATTTCCAGTAATTTTATTTTCTATAATAAATAAGCTTATACGTGAAACAAATTTATAAAAATTATTATCTTTTTCCAAAGATCAATGAAGTAACTATTAATTTAAATATACTTTTAGCATATTATCTGATAGTCAAATGATATTCATTATTTGTTGAATAAGTAAACAGAGTAGAAATATGATTTAATGATGCTAATGCATTTCTCAATTTCACAGTCCGTTTCTCTTACAATATCTGATATATTCTTTGCATTACAGAGATAATATTTTTTCTCGACATTTCTAGAATTTTCATTAGTTTTCTTTATACTAAATGCTATACAATATTCTCCTTGGCCTTACGTCTTTCCTTGTCTCAAACCGAGGATGTAAAATAGAACAATTATTTGAAAAGATTAATAGGATGTTCAGAGGTGGGTAGGGCGTTTGCCTTGCATGTGGCCACCTGGGTTTGATCCCGGCATTCCATATGGTCCCCCAAGCACTGCCAGGAGTAATTCCTGAGTGCAGAGCCAGGAGTAACCCCTGAGCATTGCCGGGTGTGACCCAAAAAAGCAAAGGAAAAAAAACAGAAATTAAGAACACAAGCATCAAAGTATTTCAGTAGGTCTGTAGCTCGCTAGTTTACAGAAATGAGGAATGAGACCAATAAGAGGGTTCACCCTTGCAGTGTTGAAAAAAAAATGCCCAGCATTCTGAAACTGTAAAGGAAAGTCAGGGTTACTAGACTGGTTTGTTAGAGCATTCTGAAGCCAGGGCACTGCTGCAAAGCAGGGAGTAGTCCTTGCAATGAGGAAAAGAGAGGAGCCATACCCGCATCAGCTACAGCAGCAGGACAGCGGCACACGCCAAACACCTTCTTGGGAAAGACAACGGCACGGAGTACTGTGGGAAAGACAACAGCACGGAGCACTGTGGGAAAGACAACAGCAAGGAGCACTGTGGGAAAGACAACAGCAAGGAGCACTGTGGGAAAGACAACAGCACGGAGCACTGTGGGAAAGACAACGGCACGGAGCACTGTGGGAAAGACCACGGCACGGAGCACTGTGGGAAAGACCACGGCACGGAGCACTGTGGGAAAGACCACGGCACGGAGCACTGTGGGAAAGACAACAGCACGGAGCACTGTGGGAAAGACCACAGCACGGAGCACTGTGGGAAAGACAACGGCACGGAGCACTGTGGGAAAGACAACGGCACGGAGCACTGTGGGAAAGACCACGGCACGGAGCACTGTGGGAAAGACCACGGCACGGAGCACTGTGGGAAAGACAACGGCACGGAGCACTGTGGGAAAGACAACAGCACGGAGCACTGTGGGAAAGACAACAGCACAGAGCACTGTGGGAAAGACAACAGCACGGAGCACTGTGGGAAAGACCACGGCACGGAGCACTGTGGGAAAGACCACGGCACGGAGCACTGTGGGAAAGACAACAGCACGGAGCACTGTGGGAACAACAACAGCACGGAGCACCGTGGGAAAGACAACGGCACGGAGCACTGTGGGAAACAGCCTTCCCGAAACTAGTCCCATCCAGCCAAACACCAGTGAATTGTACAACATAAATCATAGCAAGCCTGTCAGAGAAGAGTGGGGCTACCTGGAACCAGATTTGCTAAGAAAAAATCCTCATATATCCAGTTTTAAGAAAAAGAAAAGGAAACTATTACTTGTATCACTGTATCACTGTCTTCCCGTATCATCGATCTGCTCGAGCGGGCAGCAGTAACATTTCAATACGTCCTGTCATTATTTGTATACCAGAAAAATAAAAATTTAGAAAACAAAACTGCCTGAAAGAGCAACCATAAATTGCATTTTCAGAGGGGGGGGGAGACTTAAACAATGCTGACATAGATGATCACAACCCTAAAAGCAGCCACTAAAACTAAACATAGTAAGGGAGTCAAGTAGCTGGCAGGACGTGCTCCTCCCTGGGCTTCTTCAGCTAAGAGCCGACACCCTGAAGTACATCTCAGAAGGAGAGTATCACATTGTTGACACCAATGAACTCAAGATGGCAACCCCCAGAACAAGGCTTCAACACTGAAAAGAGGCAGAATTCTGGCTCTTGGCAGGAGAACCCCTTCTTTGACTAGTGAACGAATCATGGAGTCAGCCTGGGACCCGTCCCCTTCCCTGCTTCCCTTTCATCCAGCTAGTTTACCCTTATCTATGTAATTTATTTCCCCCACATTTATTAAAGCACTGTGATTTACAGTTATTTCTAGTTACGTTTTACACATACAATATGCAGCTCGACCATGCAGCTCGACCCCACCCCTGTCAACTTCCCTCCATCAATACTCCCAGGCCCCTTCCATATCCTCCCTCCCCACAGCCTGCCCTCCAGGCAGGCACCTTTCTAAACTTGGTTGGTAAAGTGTGAGTCTCTTGATTTCCGTGTCCTTGACCCTGTGGTTTGAATATCTGGCTCTATCATTCCTTAACACCACCTTTGTATCTGATTCCCTGTCCTGGCCTGTTGCTTCTCCACTGTTCCCTCTCCCCTCCTTTCTTTCCCTGTTCCCTTCTCCTCTGGAGCCAAGGTCAATCAGGGCATCCTCCCTTTAAAACATTGCATTCCCTCATCCAGTTATACGACATGAGTGATGCCATCCTGTGTTCATTTTCTGGCTTCATTTAACAAGATGTCTTCCAGCTATATCCATGTTGCCATGAACTGCATGAGCTCATCGTTCCTAACAGCTGTGTTTATTCTACACACACACACACACACACACACACACACACATCATATCTTTGTGATCCACTTGTGGCATTGGACATTTAGGTTGATTCCATATATGAGTTATTGTACTAAGGGCTGCAATAAATAATGGTGCACATACACTCTTCCATATAAAATGTTTCTGGTGATAGATACCCAAGAGTGGAATTTCTGAATTATAGGGCAGCTCAGTTATGATTTTACTGAATGCTCACTGTGTCCCATAGGAATTGTATCAGACAACATTCCCCAGCCGTAGATGAAGGTTCCTTTTTCGTCACATCTCAGCCAACAGAGATGGTTTCTAGTACTTCTAATATGTGCCATCCTCACTGGTGTATTGTCATCTTAATTTTGATTTCCCTAATTATAAGTGATGGTGAGCATTTTTTCATGTGACTGTTGGGCCACCCATTGATCTTCCTCAGAGAAGTGACTGTCCATTTCTTCTACCCACTTTTTGATGGGGTTTTTAGAGTTGTATTTTTTATTGATCTTTTTGAGCACTTTATCCTGGGTATCAACCCTTTATCTGATATGCTGAGTGTAATGTAAATATTTCCTCCCAGTCAGTCAGCTGTCTTTAGTTTTAGCTTGTATTTGTTTTTGTATTTGTTTTGCCATACAGAAACTTTTAAGCTTGATATCCCATAGTCCTGACTCTGCAGCCATTGCCAATGGCATCATATCGCTAAAGACAACTTTGAGGTCTGAGTCTTGGAGCCTATTTTGCTCATGTATATCACAGATTCAGGTCTGATCTCAAGGACTGATCCAATTTGAGTTGACTTCTGTGAACGGTATGTCCTTGACTTCTAATTTAAGAACGCAAGAATGTGAAGACATGTAGTAAAATCTATTTGATAGGAAAGCATGTGTTTTAGCTGCTGCGCTCTGTCAACGGACCATGTACCAAATATTTGGTAGGCAGTATCCAGCTTCGCTCTACTGTTTTTAATGACAAGGAAAATTACAATGATCCGAGATTCTAAGGCTGGGTGCCCAGAGGATACTGCAGAAAACTAAGTGAATTCTCTTAACCTCCTTCAGAATACTTACTCTGCTTCAGAAAGAGGATCCCGAGATTTCAAGTACACATTGGAAATATCTTAGGAATTATTTCCTAGGAAATATCTTAGGAATACTGAGCCTTGCCTAGAAAGGATCTAGGCATGTGGATCTAGGCATGTAGGATCTAGGCATGTGGATATCTAGGAAGTGGATGACAGGGCAATCTAACTGTAAGAAGTTGGACAAGTTTCCAATTTTTTAAAGTTGAACTGTAATTGCTACACCGACACCTGAGCACACAGTATTTAAATTATAGTTTCAACTCTACACAAATTTTAAAATATGTCAAAATGAGGACATACAATCAAGATACACTTGGAAACCAGCACCTCTGATGACATCCATTTGGAAGTCAAATGAATATCCTGAGAGCATTAGCATCATCTCTTAAATTTAACAATGAAGAAAAACAAATTTGACAAACCAAATGCCCATGAAAAATAACTTCAGATCTCACCTCTCCACAACCAAACTGACTGCTTGTGTGACATCTGGGTTTGTCACCTGGAGACGTTTCCACAAAGACCATACAAATTCTTTATCAGCCTTAAAGAAATAAAAGATAGTTTAATTGCATTGCTTTGTAGCTATATCAGAGAGCTACTAAATTAAAGAATGTAATATCGAATTAATGTAATATCGAATTACTTCATCTCTAGTTATATGTCTATAAAACAGATTCATGAGAAGTATAGCAGGAATGTTGTATTTTTTAACGTTCTTATACTAGCAATCCACATAAACTCTTATGAATTTTGCCGCCCGTACTTTAGGGGTATAGCTGATCACAGGATCTTGCTCTTATTTATTCCAGGCTCTGCAAATGTAACCATCCACATACATAAACAATCCCATCACTTTAAGTGTTTTTGCTTAAATGTCACCTCCATCAAGGGAACTTTTCCTTCTACTATGATTATCATCAACCAAATTCACAGGTTTCTAGGAACCCATTTCATTCCTTTCATGGCACATTTTATAATTCTACATATTTGAGTTGGGAGATACGCTTGCATTCTGGCTGGGTTTTTTGTCGGTAACTCTGTTTCTGAGGGAGGGTATGCTCCCTATAAGTATCAGGGTACTCAGAGCGCCGATGGAGCACTCTTGGAGATACCCAGCCAGGAGCCTCAATGCCGTGTCTCTGACGGTGCTAGAGGAGCTCAGCTGTGCTTGGGGAACACCAGACCACACTGGGTAGAACCTGGGATACCTTTATCATGCAGGGGTCAAATTCAGGGCCCTCGGATATCAGCCATTCACTCCAGCCTTTTCAGCTATCGCCCCTACCCATATTTCTCTATTTTCATCTGTCTCTAGGCGACATTCTCCCCTTCCTGACAATACAAACTATTCTGGTACTTTGCTAAACAACTAAAGACTGGCCTCTCTTGCTTATGGACTATATGACTAAGCTCTAACATAAAAATATAAGTGGTTTTATTAGATATATTACAGTTAGACTTATATCTACCAAATGTGTTACGAGGTATTTTTCTCAGAATGTTATTGCTACGTAGTACCTTTATTATAAAAAATAATATATCACTTATATTTAAATGAATCCACTTTTCTGATCACGATTTATGCATTATATATACTGATTAAAGTCTTCTCAAGAGTTATAACTTCATGTATTTACATTTCAATTTATCATTTTTATATTTTAGTGTTCCAATATTTTGTTCTGGAATTACACGATGTGATGCTCAGCCCAAGAGTGGTCAGGGTCATCTATTACACTCCCGGAAGTACTTTGGAGTCACGAAATGCTAAAGAATGAGCTCAAGACTTCACACGTATACCAGGCATGTATCTACCATCTTAGCCAAGCTTCTGGCCCTACTATTCAAGTCTTCAATCTACTTTGTACACTTGTACACAAAATACATGTATACAAAAAAATTGTATACAAAAAGACCTATGACAACTTAAGTACTAGAGAGTACTATCTTAGCTTTGTATATTTTATACTTTACTTTTTCCCTTTAAAACTTAGAATTGATCATTGATATTAAAATGCAATGCAAATAATTAAATGACATATTATAACTCGCTAAACCAGATGGAACAAAAAAGGCTAGCTCTGCCAACATACGGCCTCTGGCACCACTGAATTTACAACATCCCTTAAAACCAAAACTAACTAAAAATTTATTTTATAGCTTGCTTCAGGACAAAGTTTCACTTGTAATTTCACTCCATATTTTCTACCAGAAATGCTAGCAAGAAAGTTTAACAAGTAAAACTATTTGTTAAAGGTATGCTTTCAGGACAGAAAAGTAATATGAGGATCAAAGAATTTGCTTGCATGAGTGAATCTCTTCAACCCTAACAAGTCATGGTCCCTGCAAGTACTGCTGGGAATGGCTAAAAGCACGGAGCTGGGAGTACCTATTGAGCGCCACAAAAAGTGGCCAAGAAATCACTCCCCAAAAGAAAAAGGGGTAGAATTTTAACATTTATAAAAAATCAAAGTCACAATATTTATGAAAAATCTAAGTCACTTCAGCTTAAATAATGACAAATGATTTATCTCTAACACGATGAAAGGGGTATAGCTATAAACCAATAAATACAATAAAATTTACATATTACTTTATATGCTTTTTAGACTTTTATTTCACATCTCTTTTTCAGTCTTCACCAAAAAAAATAACAAGCTCTCCAAGAACTCTAGAAACATATTACTGATTTTATGAATACAACTTATTCCCAGAAATCAATTCTGGGGAACTTGAAAATCGCAATTTTGACTCAGTCTTTAGTTTGATTCCTTCGTAAGCTCTTAATTAACTTTTTTATCATGAATTTAATCGTGGTGGTATTCATGCTTTCTTTATCACCTGAAATTCAAATGTTTAAAGTTATATCCGATATGGGAAAACTAAGTTCTACCATAAAAATAAAATGCTACAAATAGGCTTTTTGATTGCTGTGTATTTTACTTACTTAGATGCTATATTACCTTCAAGGGGCCGGAGTAATAGCACAGCGGGTAGCGCTTTTGCCTTGCATGAGGCTGACCCAGGTTCGATCCCGGAATCCCTTATGGTCTCCCCACGCACTGCCAGGAGTAATTCCTGAGTGCAGAGCCAGGAGTAACCCCTGCGCATTGCTGGGTGTGACCAAAAAGGCCAAAAAAATAAAATAAAATAAATGCTATATTACCTTCAATATGGATATCTGAATAATCATAAATTTCCTTATTATAAATTTCTACATAGGCCCAAATAACTATAAATTGCTACTTCTCACAAAGTTTATTTTATTGGGTCTATGATTTTGTTGAGTAAATACTAAATGATCTTGGTCTAAATTATCTTTGCAGTGAATTAGTATTGTTTTGTCTTGTTCTGAGTTTGGGCCACGCCCAGAGGTGTTCAGGATGTACTCCTGAGCAATACACTCAGGGTTCGTTCCTGGCAGGGCTCAGGGTACCACAGGGTACTGGGGACTGAGCCCTGGTGAACCGCATGGAAGCCAAGTGCCCTACCCCAAAGTGGTGAGCAACTTCATTGAAACAAAGCTAAATTTTTGCATGTGTTTCTATACACTGAAATGTCTCAAAAGGCATTGACTTGCTGGGTTCTCTAATCATATACTACTAATTCAAAGATCACGTTTCATGAATAGTAGCTTCATCACAAAAGCTAGAATATTGGACATAGATTTCTTTAAAATGCCCTGAATAACTTCTTGCATATTATTGGCCCATATACATAAATAATACATACATAACAACGCTTATACCACTTTTTCCTGTCTGGTATTCTCCAAGTGGGTGACAAATGTATACATTCATTTACTTGCCAAATCCTTTGTAACAAGAACACATCCTTGAAACACATAACCAAAAACAGCATGGTGAAGTCAAATTCTAAAATACTAAATAAGGCATAAAAAGTATAGATATAAAATAGGATACTTTGGAACACCCTTAAGAGTTCCATTTTTCTAAAAACTATGTTTAAAAATTCCTAAATTCAGTAAAACTAATAGAAAAACCTTACTCCCCCATACTTTAATCACTTTCCTCAAGTAATAACTGCCTGCTATTCAAGAACCATATTTTAAAAGGTTCAATTATATATTCAAATCACAAAGGTGATGCTCATTATTATTAAACAGAATAATACTTATTAAGAAGAAAAGTATAGAAAATATGACAAGTAGCATGTTGTATCAGAACTTGTCAAAAGTAAAAGCACTAGGAAAATTGCTTTTCTAAAATATGCTCATTTTGAATCATTCCAACAGTATGAAATGGTGCATTAATTCATTCAAAATTTCTTCTCTACCAAGTACATATAATTCCTCTAAACTTAATATAGGGAAAAACCCAACTAACCAAAATGAAGTTACTTCTTAGCACCTAGAGTTAGCCCGCATTTAGTCAACGCTGGGTTGTAAAATCAATTTTAGTAAATCCAAAAAAGTCTTTTATTAATGATTTAAAGTATCAGACTTATGACAGGATTAATAGTCTTTTTAAAATGTGTGTGATATGTGATGATAGGTTAATATGCCAATAAATTTGCTTTGGATTGCACTTTTTGAAGGGTTAATAAAAGAGTTAAAAAATAAGGTATACTGGAATTCATGACCTACTAAGAGGATGAACAAAATAAAAAATATATATGAATGTAAATGTTTATTTCTTTTCTAAAATAAAATAAATGAAAATTCAGTTTTTTCAATTTTCTCCAAAAACAAATATATGGTTTAACTAAAGTTATATGATATGGGGTACTGGCAACTTTCCAAAAGGCAATGCTTTTTAAATATATTTAAGTGTACTATAAAATCTAGGCTTATTCTTGTATCATCCTAGAGTGTAGTTATATACTATACCTATATGATATATATCTATATAGTACAGGTATACATATATTAATATCTAGGGCTAATACATATATATGTATTATATTTTGTATATATTATATACATATATATGCTAATCACTTGTCTTCCTGTTGTTGATCGATTTGCTTGAGCGGGCACCAGTAAAGTCTGTATTTGTTGGGAATGAGGTTCATTTTTGTTACTGTTTTTGGTATATCGAATACACCACGGGTAGTTTGCCAGGCTCGGTCGTGGCTCTGGGTTCATCCCAGGGGGCCCAGTCTTTTTCTATGTCAGACCATCAACCATCCAGGACCCACGGGGCAGAGCCCTGGGTGTAGACAAGCCTGTCTCCTGTCTGCCACCTGCCAACGCAGCCGGGTACCACAGTCACACCTGAATATATATTAGTATCTAGGGCTAATAAATATATTATGTATATATTATATACATATATTTGCTAGTACATAATAATACACATATTCTAGTTCAGATGTGTACATGACCACCAAAGCAAATCCTTGACTTCGGGCCACTTTGTTCTGTTTTGGGGTCACACCCCACAGTGCTAGGGATGCTCCTGGCTCAGCACTCAGGAATTACTCCTGGCAGTGCTCAGGGAACCATGAGTTGCTGTAGATCAAACCATTGTTTCCATGTGCAAAGCAAGAGCCCTACCCACTGGACCATCTCTTCGGTTGACACATTTTTAAAGACAGTGTCTGAGGAAGTGGTACTACAGTTTCTCCCAACAGGATGATGAATTTAAGTTCTAAAAATGATTCTGTGATTTCCTGACCTAGCTAAGGGCAAGACTGGGCAGTGTTAGGGAGCAGGAGAAAGTGTAGGAGCTATGACAAGTGGCATCTTGCATCAGAACTTGTCGATGTAAAAGTGCGTTTCATGGGTTCACAACTGTAAACTGCCCAATAGCAGATGACCAAATGCTTCAGTTCACTGAGGTCTTCAGCCTCTCCTTAACCAGTGAGGAACAGAAAGCGGGAAACTGAGCATTCATTAATCTCTTCAACGTGTTTAAGCACATGAAGAGTTTTAATAAGTGTCCTGCTTGCGCGTTATCTGGATGTCCCCAAGGCCCGTTAAAAGGTCCTGTAAGTGTTCCTCCTCCTAAATTGGGAATTGTTTTAAAAATAAGTAAGTGTCCTGGGTGCACCTTTTTTACAGCCTTGACGACGCAAGGACCTGCTAAAAGGGCAAGAGAGCCAAGAGAAGCATGCCAGAGTGGATGGCATTATTTTTATCACCCTAAACGGAGGACTATCCCGGGGTTAAGCAGTTCCCAGCTTTACCTCTGGAAGACAGAGGGGTCTTGCTGGGTGAACCCCAACACTCACTCTCCCAAGTCTGCTAGTCTGGAGTTAGAGAGCCAGAGGCAAAGAGGAGGCTGAAGGAAAAGACCCCGGGAGGGCAGGCCTCCTTTAGTGCAGGCTAACTCTCAATGGCGCACCCCGCCCCCCCACTTTCCGCAAATGCTTTCCAGGAGCAACAAAACAGGAAAAACGCTTCTTCTCCCGAGCTCTCGGGAACTGGTCGTGCTGGCTTAGAAACTATGAGCCAAGCAGGATTTCACGGAGCGTTCACGTTCCTAAGAATTACTGGTCTGTGTTCACAGTCCAAGTTTGGCGGACACTGCCTTAAGCACAGAGTGGGGCCGATGGACCAGGCTCCTTCCACGCTGGACTCGACGTTCATCCGAGCTTCCCGCTCCCACTCCAAGGCGTGGCCGGCGCTCACCGGGGGCCACCACCGGCCTGGGGGCGAGCTGGGGGGCGAGGGGGCTGCATCGGCGGCTTCAGGCTTCCGGGGTGAAGCCCACCCGCCCCGGCAACCGCCGAGGCAACGGCGGGAACCGGCGCCCGCAGCGCAGCGCCGCGCCCCCCCGGCCGGCCCCGCAGCCGCCCCCCCACGACGGGCCCGGCCCGGCCCGCTGCGGCCAGAGCCCCGGTACCTGACACAGGGCCAGCTCCTCCTTCAGGCCGCTCAGCTCCTCCTCCAGCAGCTGCGTGCGGGTCCCCATCCCCTCCGCGAGCGAGGCGCCCGGCCGCTCGGACCCCGGGGCGAGCTGCGGGGGAGGAGCCGGGCGGGCGCGGGGCTGCGGCGGTTTCGGGCTCGGGTCGGCCGCGCCCACAGCCCCGAGGTGGCGCCGGGGGGCGGAGGCGATGGCCAGGGCCCGGCTAACGGGTCAGGTGCCCTCCCCGAGGCTCCCCCTCCGCGCCCCCACCCCGGAGCGGAGCTGCAGCGCGTGCGCGGCCCCTTCCCGCCTTGCGCGCCGGAGCGTTGGCCGCGCGCCGTGGGTGGGGGCGCGTGGAGGCGGGAGGCGCGCCGGGCCTCCCTGAGCCGCGGGGGAGCGGCTTCCTGGGGGTGGGGGGCTTCCCCTGACCCTCCTTTCCCAGGACTTTCCTTTGGGGGGCGTCTCACCCGCCCCCTAAACTCTAAGCCCTGACCCGCCACTTGGCGCGCTGCTCAAATCCCCGCCCAGACCCCGGCCCCAAAGATCCCGAACTGCGAATTCCTCTGCCTCCAAGGTTCCTGCCCACGCTTCGATCCCGTTTCATTGATCGCCCTGCAGTGTTGGTTGCAGGGCTAAGCTCGGCGCTCTTGACAACTCCTCGAGGCTTGAGGAGTAAGTTCTGCACGCCAATGTGTTTTCTTCGCACCCCCTTACCAAAACTGCGGTGTGTATGTGTATGTTATGGTTCGACGTGCAGCTAACTGATGTCAAGGACGCGTGGCCAACCTTGCACGGGCCCGGCCTCCCGTTTGAATTATGAGCCTTGGTGCATCTTTTTATCTTTGGTTTTGCAAGAATCGCCGTTTCCTTTGTGGTCTTATGTTAGCTTAAGTGTTGGCTGAATATCAGAGAGAGTCTGATGAATATCAGAGAGGACAGTTTGGGTCCTTGGACCAATTGGAAATAAATATTAGGCATGTGGTTACAGAAGCAAGACTCTCTAACTTGCTCGCTCAATGGGCCTCAAACAGGGGGACTACCTGTCACCTGCAATGACTAAAAATGAGATGTATTGGAGTTATATGAGAAGCTGCAACTCTTCTCTGCAGAAATGTTCTAGAGTAGTTGGAAGAGAGGTGAGCTAGCGTCAAGAGAAAGAAAGGTCATTTTAAGCACTGAGCATTTTGTCAACTCTGCAGAAGGTGTCACTTGTCTTCTCGTTGTTCACTGATTTGCTCCAGCGGGGCGCTAGTAAGTCTCCATTTGTTGGGAGTGAGATCCATTATTGTTACTGATTTTGGCATAGCAAATATACTACCAGTAATTTTCCAGGCTCTGCCATAGTTCTGGGTTCACCCCAGGGGTCCAGTCTTTTTCTATGTCAGACCATCAACCATCCAGGGCCCACAGGGTAGAGCCCTGGGTGTAGACAGGCCTGTCTCCTGTCTGCCACCTGCCGATGCAGCTGGGCACCGCAGCCACACCTGCAACACCTCAAGGGGCAGGCCAGAAGGTGTGGGCTAGTGAAAAGGTGGCCTTCCAATATGAGCCTTGCTAATGCACGATGACCTGGTTCCCACCCCCTGAAGTTGGACACCTCACAAAATGTATTACAGAATTACATGAGCAAAGTTACATACAAGCCTGTCGTTGGAATCGCAATCACAGTTAACATTTACTATCTGATGGGTTTAATGTTATTTTTCATCCAATACTTAAAGGACCACAGTAAAATAGGTATCATTCCTATTTAACTAGTTAGGAAACCGTAAAAGCTATTAAGGTTTGTTTGTTAAGGTCCTGTATTTACTATTAGAAAAGGCAGGATAGAAATCCACTTAACTCCCCAAACCTGAGCTATTGATAATTACACTTGCTCCATGCTTGCTACCTGCAGTACAGCACTAGGTCTAATATAACACATGTAATTTCAATGGGCTTAAGACTAGGGATTCTATGTTTGGACAGAATACATAAACAACTTTATTTATTTTAAGAATAAATAGTATGCATGGAAGTTCTTGCTTTCACTACTGAAGTGACAAAATGCATGAAGCAGGGATGTATCAGGGGCCCGGGAACTCGTACAGCAGCAAGGCACATGTCTTGCACATAGTTGACCCAGGTTTGATCCCAGGTATTCAATATGGTCCTCTGAGCCACGCTAGGAGTATCCCTGAGAAGAGAGCCAGGAGTAAGTCCTGAACGCTGCTGGGCGCTGGACTAAAAAAAAAGTCATATTTTAGATAACAAAGAGCTGATAATAAGTAATTTTAAATGCCCCAAAAGATAGAGCATTAGATGTTCAAAACTCTGTATTAAATGCTTCATAAATCATTCCTAAATAAAAAGCAATCTTTCTCCTGTGCAATACTTGATCAGACATTTAAACTAATGTCTCTTCTGAAAAAGTATAGTCAGCTGAAGAAGTAACATATCTTTAAATAAAAATATAATTCTCTCCATATCTCCATTGATTAGTTCAAATTCTGTGTAATTGAGGAAAATGTGTATATTAATGTTATGTGATTCGTATTCAGTTCTAAAAATTATTTCTAAACTCTTAAGAAAACGATATATATAGCAGTTTTTCAGCATTTGTGATTTTTTTACTTCTAGAAAAAAATCCAAATTTTAAAATGTTTCTGTACCAATTTTCCTTATTAGTATTAACCAAATCATCTTTATTTAACTGAATTCAGTTATCAAATTTTAAGATAACTCTTATGTGTTAGTAAGATCTTAAATATTACACGTTTCTGTGCAATTTTAGAATTTACCTTAATTTCCAGGCTATTGCCATATTGTAAGGTATTATAGCAAGAATAGCTTACTTCAACACTAAATAGAAATCTAGAAATCCATGTGTTAAAAGTACAGTGTGACACTGAGTCAGTGATGGACATGGACTGTTGTCTAGTGTGAACAAACTGCAATCCAGGTGCTCATACAACAGCCAAGAAGATAGGAGTCATTCCGCATGATAGACTTTCATTTGTGCCTAAGCCCCGTAAGTAACCCACTTAGAAATTAAGAGAGACTCAAGCCACCTCACCATAAGAAGTTCAGATTATGACACCCTTCCTTCTTGACAAAGCTTGCAGATGAAATCCCAGCCGGAAGCCGATGGCGATTCATACTTAGTCCTTTAAGAAACGGTTTTAAAACACACAGACTAGTTAGAAAGGTAAGGTGACGGTGCTGTACCTCCGAAGCCAGAAAGATGATCAGGGATATCACAACACTGTGCTTGAAGGGCTGACATGGAGATTGAACGGTTCAGGACACTCGAGAGAAAAGGCTACACACAGAATTCCCTGATGAGAGGCACAGACTCCAGTGACCAAAGCCAGGAGGGGTATTAAGTAGGTTCTAAACTGTGTCATTACAGTCCACCTTTGTTTATAGCTATTTTAACTCGTGAGGAAAAATAGGTAATTCCAGTAAAATGCTGCACTAAATGATGTTATTCAAGGACAGGAATAAAAGCCGTGCTTTTCTTTTTGCTTAATGTTCCAGTTTCCAGGAATCTAAGTACCTATCAACGGTGTGAAGTGGGTTGTTCCCTGTATCTCACCCTCACTATCTCGCCTCATAACCATACCCTATATTCCCCACTGACTCATTCTAACTACTTATTTTAGGACAATAAACACTAACTCGTTTTCCAGAATTTTCCATTTGCCTGTTGGTCATGCATAGGTCTTCTTCGGTAAAATTTCAGTTCAGTTTCTCTCCCATTTTTGATGGCACAGGATACGATGACATTTTGTTACTGAGTCTTATGAGCTTTTTTATATTTCATTATCTTAGTCCTTTGTCAGGTTGTGGTGTGTAAATGGTTTCTCCCGCTCAGCAAATGCCTTTACATTAGTCACCGTTTCTTTCACGGTGAAGAAACTTCTTAGTTTGATGTAGTCCCATTTATTTGTTTTTCGCTCTGTTTTCTTTGCAAATGATGTAGTTTGTGTTTTTCCCTATGTGTTTTATAGGATAGAATCTATGTTGATTTGTTAGATCCAATCTGAATTAACTTTTGTGTATGGTGTGAGATACACAAAAGGCTTGTTGTGAGGCCCAACCCAGCAGGGCCTCACAACAAGCCAGACAACCGCCCCTCCCCCACTCCAAGAGGGCCACCATCTTCCACATCGGACTTCCCTCTTGTCAGAACTCCACCCAGCAGCAGACGAGCCTATCACAGCCCGGATCATCGACACCCACCCTGCAGCAGTTTTTTTTTTTAATCCGGCCCAGGTATGCTGATCCAGAGACTTATAGACATGGAGCAGACCTGCTACTTACTCTCCCTGTGTCCAGCTGCTCACGAGGCACCCGGGAGGGATGGCGGGTTCTAGCCCTGGTCCGCCACCCCAGCAGGTCCTCACAACAAGCCAGAGGACCCCCCACTCCATGAGGGCCGCCATCTTCCACATCGGACTTCCCTCTGCTGGGTGGAGTCAGAACTCCACCCAGCAGCAGACGAGTCTATTACAGTCCGGCTTGCATGGCTGCTTGCAGCCGCCGGTTCATCAATAAATGCTTTATTTAGAGGTGACTACAAGAGTATGCCACACATATGGCAAGCCTGGCAAGCTGCCCGTGTTGTATTTGATATGCCAATACCAGTAGGTCAATTCCCATGACCTAATATAATTGTCTAAGGCTCTTTATGTTCCTGGAGCAAGCAGATGCCCTTGGGCTCTACTAGCATGAGACAGGACATATGGAGATATTACTGGTGCCCGCCTCCAGCAAATCGATGATGAATGGGAAGATAGTGATAGTGATGGTGTGAGATAGTGGTCCAGATTTTTTTTTTACTTTGGTATCTTTAATTGAAGATACTTTTCCTTCCTCTAGTAATGTACTCAGTCACCTTGTCCTAAAATGACTATGGATACATTTCAGGGCTTATCTCTGGGCTCTAAATCTATATCTCTAGTCTAAGAGTCTGCTTTTATTCTAATATCACACACTTTTTTTAATTACTATAACATTATTGTATACTTGAAGTCAAGAAATGAAATATCTCACATCTTTTTTTATTTCTGAGGATCACTTGGGCTATATGGGAGTTTTGTGACTCCATATGGATTTTAATAGCATTTGTTTCATGACTGAACAGAAACAATGGAAACTTAATGGGGGTTGAATCTCTGTAGTATTGGGTAGTGTGGTCATACTGACCAGGGATGTTTACTCCGTACATTGCAAAAATGGTGTTTACTCTTCCAATTCATAAATAATGTGTATGAATGTGTTTTCTATATCTTCCATTTTATTGTGATTTATATTTTCTTTGAATAATATTTTTACCTCCTTTGTTACACTGATTCCTAGGCACTTGGGACACAATTTTTTTTTAATTTTTTATTTTTACAATTACAAAGATATACAATTAAAAAAGTTCATATTTGGGTTTTGGTCATACAGTGTTCCAGCACCCATCCCACCACCAGTGCCCATCTCCCACCACCAACGTCCCCGGTTCCCTCCCCCACCCCCAGCCCTGCTCCATGGCAGGTTCTTTATTTCTTTCCATTTCTCTCTCTTTCTCTTTTCCTTCCCCTCCAGACATGGATTACAGAACATACATTAAAGTGTTGTCATGTGTATCTTTTTGCCTCTATTTAATGCTCAGTTCTAGGTTGGCATTAGTACCCTCGACAATTGTTAGCACACTGTTCCATTTTCTGTCTTACCTAGCCTCTGATTCCCACACGTTTGTGATAATTTCCACCTTTGACAAGACCTCCTGATATATGTTTCACTTGACCTTGGATATTGGTATCATAATATGTACATATATATTTATGTTATGCAGATAAATGCAGTCATTCTGTATCTGTCTCTCTCCTTCTGGCTAATTTCGCTCAACATAATCTTCTCCATGTCCATCCATTTATAGGCAAATTTTATAACTTCATTTTTCCTAACAGCTGGATAGTATTCCATTGTGTAGATGTACAAAAGCTTCTTTATCCAGTCATCGATTTTTGGGCACTCTGGTTGCTTCCAGATTCTGGCTATTGTGAATAATGCTGCTATGAACATAAAAGTAGGGATGGTATTTCCGCTGCGTATTTTTGGTTTTGGGACACAATTTTAAGTGAGATTGTTTTCTCTCCTTTATTGCACATAAAAATGGAACACAATTCTGCATACTGACTTTATAGTTTTCCATATTAATATATTATTTATTTATTCATAGATGTGTTGCAGGGTTCTTAAAGTTTTCTGTATGTAACATCAGGTCATCTGTGCAAAGTGATAGTGTGACCACTTTTCAATATGAATCACTTTAACTTTTAGCAATTAGTGCTTGCCTAATTACTGTGACTTCCTTTGATTTATAGTGATAATCTAGCTGGATAGCGTACTCTTGTTTGAATATTTACTTCATTCCGTATGTTGACTCTATCATGCCATTCCATTCTGACTGGCCGGGCTTCATTCAATAAATCATTAGGACTTCTGTGAGTCTATGGGAGGATTCCCATATAAGTAAGCTTTTCCTTTGATCTGCTGATCTAGGATTTCATGTCTCTTGTGGATCTTGTCATTTGATAATGTTCCTTGGTATTCTTTTTGCAATTTATCTTATTGGGAATTCTTGAATCTTTTTAGATCTGAGTGTATGAATGGTTACTCTGATGAAAGAGTTCTTGGCTTTATTTTCAACCAATATTTCTTCTCATTCACTTTTCTCCTCCTCCTATAACTAATAATTTGAAGGTACCTGACTTGAAGATGTCCCAGAAATCCCTTATATTTCCTTCATTATTTTTCTCTGCTAATTGATTATTTCATATACCTTATTTCAGTAACATTGATTTAGTCCTTTGCTTCTGCTGTGGAGTTCACCTACCACTTTTTTTTTACTCCACCTTCTATGTTCTTCAATTCAATGACATCTAATTTCCGTTTTCCCTATCCTATTTCATAATTTTCCTTTGTTGGATTCCTCTTTCATTGCTTGTTTCAATTCAGTGAGCATCCTTACTAACGAACATTGTTCCTCCAAGTTCCTTTGGTAAGTTAGCGAGCGGTGACTGGGGATCCTTTGGAGCTCTGTGTTCATCTATAAATGTAAGTAAGTTCCTTCACTTCTTCACTGTGCCTGGTGCACTGTGAGGACCAGTGGTGTTGTGTGGTTTTGTGTAGACTAGGGTGGCAGCCAAGACTTACAAACACTAATTTCACACAGAGTCTCAGGCGCTGAGTTAGTGCTGCTTAGAACCAATGCAGGGAATTTCATGTAGACCAGTGCCACACCCAGCATTTGCCATCCCTGGTGTCTCAGTGGCTTTGTTGTTAGTTTCATTAAATTTGGGCAGCCGTTCACAATAAAACAATTCCTAATCTTCAGGGGGAATTCTCCCTTTCACTCTGAAAGAAAGCCTGGACTCAGGTATGATGGGGACTGAGAGGGTCTTTATTTCCTGGCAGTGCTTAGAGGACCATATGGGATGCTGGGGATCCAACCCAGGTTGGCCGCATACAAGGTAAACGCCCTGCCCGCTGTGCTATAGCTCCGGCCCCTGAGAGGGTGTTGTATGTGTTCAACTAGAGCAACTAACTAGCTGATGGCCTACCAAGCTCCATCCACAGCTCAGAGTACTACGGCACTGCTTCCTTGGGGTGAGGGCAGATGAACAATATTGGAACTGCTGTCCTCCAGATCTTGTTTGACCCAGGTTGAGATTCCCAGTCAGGTTTTATGAGTAGGAAGTTTTAGAAACCTGGGATGTAGAAATTGCCTCCATATTTTTAAATATTTCAGCGCAACCCTCTAGGCCTCCGCTGCTTCACCTCCCACCATTCTGGACCCCATTACCTCTTTCTTCTGCTTCTCCTTCCATCTTGGAGAACCTCCCTGACCTTTGCTGCACACTCCCTCTGTGGGCAGCAATTCTGTGATGATTCCTGAGTTTTGGTGACTATGTTGTTGCTTGGGAACAGGGGAATGTCACAGGACTCCCTTGCCTGACAGCCTCAAAAAATTCAAATACTAACCACTTTTTGGTGTAGAAATGTGTCATGAAGTACATTCAGAAAGTTGTGCATGTTTTCTCAGAAGATTTCATCATTTCAAACAGAAACCTTATTTGAACTCTGATACCATGATAATCCTTTTGTATCGAACTTATTTTGTACCATTTTCTTCAAAGTTAATTTAAGCATGTTGAAGCATCAGAGATTTTGTCCTTTTAAATACTGAATAGTCTTAAACTACATATATATATATATGTGTGTGTGTGTGTGTGTGTGTATTTATATATACTATTTATAGTCGTATACTAGCCCTGTAAATCTAGTCACCTGTATAAGGGCATTGTGCTCTTTCTACATTTTGGCTACTGAATACTGTTGCTGAAATATTAGCATAAAGTAGATGTTCTCATTTCTGCTTTCAGCTATTTGTAGAGAAATTGTATTTTAGACAATACTGAACTTTTGTATAAGATCAATCAGGTAAATTATGTATTATAAGAATTTTGTAGGCCAAATCTCAAAAACTACCCATTATTTTTAACATATTCCTGTGCAAATATGAATTTCAAGCTTTATATAGCTAACAAATGAAATTTCTGGTGGTACCATATCATAAGAAAGAAACATGAAATATATCAACCCTTATCAAAAGTTTAAACATTTGTCTACAAATATAAATGATCTCATTGAAATATTTAGATCTTTAACTCCCTAGACCAGAGAATAAAGTAACAGACATGACTCCAGGGTTAACTTCTTGGGGCATGGAGTGGCTCTTGACCATTTCCCAGTGACAAGAATGGAACAAGTTTAGAAGCGTGCTTGAGGCTTGTGTTTCTTCTGATTCTCTCCACTTACTTTCTGCCTGGAAAGAGGAGCTGTAGTTTTCTAACCAACGATTTTGAGGGCAGTACCCAAATCTTGGGAACACTCTGCACAGGGTAAACAAGGACATCTGAAGAATCTGAACTCTGAAATTTTATTTTTGGAGACCTTACTCGATATTACACCACACATAAAATGCATCTGTATCCCGGAGTGATCAGATGCCCTTGGGCTACACTAGCATGTGACAGGACGTATGGAGATGTTACTGGTGCCTGCTCGAGCAAATCGATGAACAATGGGAAGACAAGTGAAGTGAAGTGATAAAAGTGATCCCACATTTAAAACATTTTATATATCTAGAAAAGAACGCAGGTGGTGCTAAATAGCTGGAATTAATTTTATAGATACAGAGATATATATTGAATATTTCAATATTGTCATTTCCTTTTGCTTTCTAGAGGCAATTAATTTTTAAGTATTAATTTTTTCCATAAGCTTTAAGTGCGCAGGTCACAGCTGTATAGTACTGAGCTTTAACCTCAAAATCAAACTCAACTGCATCCTCTCAGGACACTTATTTTCTATAACTATAACCTATTTCAAATAAATTTAAACATCGCAGTTTCCAGAACCACAAAGTAAAAGATATATACTCTTCCTATCATTTCTGGATATGAAATAAAATGTTTAGCAATGCCCATGCTAGCATAGCGCCATCCAAGGACTGGTGCAGAGAAGTTTCTAGAATGAGAACAACCTTTCATAAACAAGGACCAATTCCTCACCTATCAGCTTCCGAAGATAGAAAACTGCTATAGTAAAAAGCAAGCACTGAAACAAATCACCTTTCCTTACTATCATATATCAACATTTAAAGACTTTCTGTGATTAATAAATTGGTCATACAGTTCATTAACTGTAAGAATCATGGCCTCAAAAAATTTTTTAATGTGAGCTTAATAGAGGCTAGGAGTGAAGTTGACCAGACCATCAACCATCAGCCATCCATCAACCATCCAGGGCCCATGGGGCAGAGGCCTGAGCATAGACAAGCCTGTCTCCTGTCTGCCACCTGCTGATACAGCTGGGCACCAGCCACACCTGCAACACATCAAGGGGCAGGACATAGAAAAGGACTGGGCCCCCTGGGATCAACCCAGAGCTAAGTCAGAGCCTGGCAAGCTACCCGTGGTGTATTCGATATGCCAAAAATAATAACAATAATGGACCTCATTCCCAATGAATGGAGACATTACTAGCACCCACTTGAGAAAATCAATGAACAATGGGAAGACAAGTGATAAAGTGATGTTGCATATATATGTTGCATATATACTGCCCGTCGAGGTGTTGCAGGTGTGGCTGCGGTGCCCAGCTGCATTGGCAGGTGGCAGACAGGAGACAGGCTTGTCTACATCCCCAGGGCTCTGCCCTGTGGGCCCTGGATGGTTGATGATCTGATATAGAAAAAGAAGGATGAACCCAGAGCCGGGCAAAGCCTGGCAAGCTACCCGTGGTGTATTTAATATGCCAAAAACAGTAACAATAATGGACCTCATTCCCAACAAATGGAACGTTACTGGCGCCCGCTCAAGAATATCGAACAACAGAATGACAAGTGACAAGTGGCATATATAGTGCACACCTTCATTTGATCACTTGAATCCCGTTATTCATCGATTTGCTCGAGCGGGCGCCAGTAACATTTCCATTGAACCCTATCACGTGCCAATGTAGCCCAATGGCATCTGGTTGATTCAGGAATATCAAGAGCCTCAAACCGTTCCTTCATGGTCTTGACAAGGAAGTCTGATCATCTTGTAGGTGGGCGGTCAAGTGATCTTTTAACATCCTGTGGGATCTAGTCAGTAACAGTTCTAGTCCAGCGGTCATCTCCAAATCGCATTACATGTCCAGCCCATCTGATTTTTGATGCCTTGGCAAACAGGACAGTGTCCCTGATTCTGGAATAGTGATGGAGGTCAGAACTCTGGATTCCTTCTCTCACTTGAGTGAGGCGTGATATTCCAAGCAAAGCTCTTTCGATTCCTCTCTGGGAGACCTGAATAGCATTCTCATCCTGCTTTCGTAGGGCCCAGGTCTCTGAGACGTATGTTAGTGCAGGGAGAACAGTGGAGTCAAAGAGATGTGCCTGGAGCCGGAGGTTCTTTGTCCTTTTAGCTATTTCTTCGATGCCTTTGAAAGCATTCCATGCCGCTCTGTTCCTCCTGGCGCAGCTCAGGTTTTAGGTCATTCATCATGTTGACTTCTTGACCTAGGTACGCATAACTGCTGCATTCAGAGATGTTTGTTCCATTGAGAGTGATTGGGGCCTCTGGAACTAGTTCAATTTTCATAAACATAGTTTTCTTTTAGATTCAGCTGTAGACCTATCTTTCCACATTCTCGGTTGAAGTCAGCCAGCATTTGTGCCGCTTGGCTAGTGTTTGGTGTTATTAGAACGATGTCATCAGTGAAGCGGAGGTGGTGTAGTTGCCGACCATCTATCTTCACTCCCATTCCTTCCCATTCTAATTGTCTCATGATGTTCTCGAGGGTGGCGTTGAAGAGTTTTGGTGAATTGGTTTCACCCTGCCGAACCCCTCTTTTAACTCAATGATCACTTCTTTGTAGAATGGTGAGATTCTGGTGGTAAATCCATAATACAGCTCACTAAGGATCTTGATGTATTGGGTTTGAACACCCTGTTTGGCTAGGGCTTCGATGACTGCTTCAGTCTCCACAGAATCAAAGGCTTTCTTTAAATCAATGAACGTGAGACAGAGTGGCATCTTGTACTCCCTACAAACCTCAATGAGCTTGGTTACCGTGTGGGTATGGTCTATTGTGCTGAATCCATTTCAGAAGCCTGCTTGCTCGCATGGTTGTCCTTCATCTAGTGTTCTGTCAATCCTGTTCAGGATGATTCGTGTAAACAGCTTGTAGATGACGGACAACAGGCAGATGGGGCGATAGTTGCCGATGTCGTGAATGTCTTCCTTCTTGAACAGTAGAACTGTCCTGCTGGTTTTACATTGGGAGGGCACCTTGCATTCAGACAGGTAGCATGTGAAGAGTCGAGCTAGTGTATTGATGAGTACTGATGGCAGATTCTTCAGTTGTTCGGGTCTGACTTGTCCGGGTCAGGTCCTGTTCCCTTCTTTACCGACGAAATGGCATGTCGGATTTCAGAAGGGAGAATGTTGGGAATGACATATCCATCCTGTGGAATTTGGTATATGGGCAGGTGGACATGGCTATCAAAGAGATCTGAGTAGTAGTCATTATAATTGTGTGTGTATCTATCTATCTATCTATCTATCTATCTATCTATCTATCTATCTATCTATCTATCTATCTATTTATCTATCTCTCTCTATATATATAAAATATACACACATACATACACAAATATATATGCATATATACATATGTATATATATATAATCAGAGAGATATAAAAGATTATTTTGCCTACAAGAGATAGATTCAATTTGATATAGCCAAATATATGGTCTGAGAATCACCAAGACTAATCCCGAGGCACAGTCAGGAGTAAGCTCTGAGCTACCAGGTATAGCCCAAACCACCTCAAAAACAATTTATAATTTAATCAGTTAATAAATCAAATGGTGATTTTCTCTACTAAGCACAATGTGCTTTGCTAAAAGTGACAATTATTCTAATAACTTGATGTAGAAAATAAAGATTAAAAAAACTGACCATCTGCTTAACCAGTTTTTGATGAAACGACATGATTTTGAAAACGATATTGGTTGACTTTCTCTTTCGTTCTTGACAGCTTATTGATGGTTTTCCACTTGGCTCAAAGTTTCCATCACCTTGCGGAGACCATTATGATCAGATAATGCTTCAATTGTATCATAAAAAGCTGCTAACGTAGCCAAAAGTTTTTCCACTTTCAGATTTCTGGGACGGGATTTGGGGAGAAAACAGTCAGGTGAGCATAGCTATGTGAGTACAGAAGAAAAGGTAGAGGAATTGATAGAGTGTTATTGGTCTTCTGAGGAAGCTGGTTTATGACGTTCAAAGATCACGCCTTGTGTTGTTGATTTCTTAGGGAATAATCAACATTAACTTTCTATTATTATGGCCCTTTAGCTATAAAAATTAAGTAAATCTCATGAAAAGAATTTCCCTATTTAGATAGGAAAAAACTATTCATTGATGAAGATATGAAAGACTCAAGTTTACTACTTCCAGAGGATCCCAGAATCAGATAATTACTCCCCTCAGGTCCAACTTTAATTAGATTAGTGCCCTCTGCTGTACATACGCAAAATTACTAAAAACTGCGTGCTGCTTCAAGATGTGTCTAGACACTCATGACTTTGGCATTTGACAGAAGCTGATCATTAATAGCCCTTATTATATTTCAACTAGATAAGCTTTATGATGTATTCAGTGAAATTTGGCACCTGTAATTGGTTAATCCAAACAAAACAATACAATTATTTATGTATAGTCATTATAGATTCCTTGTTCTAGAAGAGAAATATAAAATGTTTGCAAAATGAAAATTATTTCATGATGCCACTTATTTCTGAGACCTCCTTTCTTTTTAAATAATTTGCTCCAATTATTTCCTCCTTGGCTTTCTTTTGAGTATTCTCCTATTTAAGTCAGAGGCAATTCTGAAGCCCACTCACTTTTTCCTTTGCTTATGGCATCAACAATTTTTTCATACATTTTTTGTCATTTGATTTGTGTGCGTTTCCTAAATTAAATTTTTTTTGCTTCTGTCTGAATTTTATTAACTGAAAATAAGATTAGTAGGCAGGAGACATATCTTTAAAGTGTCCTCAGTCAACTACTTATCTTTTGCTTATCTCTTGATTCTGCTTGTAAAATATATACATCACACTCACCTTTAAATAATGTTTTTACATCCCTAGAAAATCTTACATGTTTGTTCTAGTAGAGTAAAATAGGACACTCCATTTAGATTTATATGTTGTTGTATCTTAATTTTGTACATTTTCTCTCTATGAATGAAGAGATATTTTAAATAATGTCATTTGAAATGGGAACAGGAATTTGTTTATATATGCTGATGTGGGTAATAATCTGTTAGTCTGGGAAATGAGTGTTTTGATTTTATTTATTTCCATCTTATTGTGATTTTCCCCCTCTAAATCTACGCATGTAATTCATCTTTATAAATTTGTTTGTAGTAGATAGCACAGACTCAATGTATAAATATGTTTATTAGTCTAATATTTTTATTTTAAGATCCATATTTATACAGTTCAATATATATGAATGTATCTTAGAAAGTAATTATAGTATATATGTGCATTTTTAAGAATGTGATATACCCTTTTTCAAAACTAAAGGTACAAATTTTAAAAAGCACATTAAGTTAAAATGTACAAACAGAATAACACAATGTAATTTCCTTAAAGTATTAATGGGTGATAGACTAATTTTTTAAATTCGTGGAGATTTTCAGGCACTATTCAATGAATCTGACAATCAAAAAATGGAAGAATAAGAAAAACGAGAATACTGTAAATTTCGTGTTGTATTTACAATGTGTGCTTTCCTCTGAATATAATTTTCTGTTTTAGGTCCCAGAAAGCTTTAACTAAGCAGAAGAAATAAACCCATAAATGCTGATACACAATTTCTATATTTACTGCTCTTCATTTCAACCAATTGAAGTCATTTGACAGTAACATATATTCTCTATTTAAATGTAGCAAACATGCATTTGGATAATAGTATATTATATTAAGGCAACATTTATATTTAGGGGTTAAACATATAGTAAATAGCTTATTTTTTGTCAGAAATGAAGGAATGCCACCTATAAAATACCACTTGGGACCTAATTACTTCCAACAGTGGCATCGTGTAACAGCTAGGCCGCTATGCCCACAGATCCTCATTCTATGTTCCCTTGGAATAAAAGTTTTTGTCCAGAAGTTTGGGAAATAGATTGAAGCCTCAGCAAAAGTGTCTTTGGTAGAGGCAGGGTGGGGGCCAGGGGAAAGGGAATCGGGGACATTGGTTATAGGAAATGTGCACTGGTGGAAGGATGGGTGCTGGAACACTGGAATGGGTGCTGGAACACTGTATGACTGAAACCTAGTCATGAACATCTTTGTAATTGTATATCTCGCAGTGGTATATTTTTTTTTAAAATAAAAATTATTAGACTTATGAGAAAATCTAAAACAAAATAGATTTAAGCCTCAGGGAGGTGCACTTCAGATGACTAATTCTCCAGCGCCTCACTTTGTTTTGAAGAAACTGCAATTTTAAAACAGAAATAGTCTATATTCTATATCCTAGTAATAGTCTATATTACTAACAATAAGTGATTGCTATTAAATTGGGAACATTAACCTGCCCTTGATAAAATAAACTCATTATTTTACATAAGAATATCTTTTATCCTCAATGTGTGCTAAATATCTTCAACAAGAAGCATAACAAAGTTAAGACATACTAAATAAATTTCAGTGGAATTTGAAGAACTCCTGAAGGCTCGAGAAAATCCAAGAGGGACAGAGTAAGTTGAATTCTGTATTCCCTCCAACACTAGAATCCCACCCGCACGGCAGAGCCTGACAAGCTACCCGTGTCATATTTGATATGCCAAATACCAGTAACAGTTATGGACTTCATTCTCATGACTTGATGGGATGGTTTGGGGCTCTTTATGTTCCTGGAGAGGGCAGATGCCCTTGGGCTATCTCGCATGTGACATGACGTATGTAGATGTTACTGGTGCCCACTCGAGCTAATCGATGATCTACGGGAAGACAGTGATACAGTGACATTGATGACTGAATTGAATAAAGGTTCCAAAAAAAGAAAGAGTAGACATACGTGTCCTTATTGCACAGGTCAGGGCTTCGTGGAGTTTTCCACTAGCAAACCTTTTTTGGAGAAATGCAACAGGGTGAGTTAAAAAAAAAAAACTTAGATTCAGTTACTTGGCAATTTCAAATCAATTCTTGATCTTAGCAAGTTCAGAAAACTTTCACTGCTGCCAAATTTTTCTGACCACTCAGTTTAGGAACCCCCAGTTTTAGAAGCATCAGGTATAGGTAAAGAGTATAAATACCGGGACCGGAATGATAGCTCAGCGGGTAGGGCATTTGCCTTGCACGAGCCGGCCTGTGCCGGCCTGGGTTTGATCCTCGGCATCCCATATGGTCCCCGAGCACCGCCAGGAGTAATTCCTGAGTGCAGAACCAGGAGTAGCCCCTGAACATTGCTGGGTGTGACCCAAAAAGAAAATAAAAAAGAGTATAAATACCAAAGACGCAGTAAGTTTGATAAACCAAGTATTTGGTTGGCTCTGCAGCCCGTGTTTCCCCTTGCATACGCTTCTATCTGGTTGCTTATCTCTGTTTCCCTGCTGCCTGTGCTCTCTTGAACACATCTCCCCTATTCCTATCCCCTCACATCTTTCTAAATAAGTCTCAATAAAATCTGTATTTCTCCAACAAAAAACGGTTTAAATTAGAATTATATTCTTAAATTAGCACCCCCATGTCTCCGAGAGGCAAAAGGATCAACATCTGGCCAGCTGCACTCTTCCTTACCAGGTTTCAGCAGTTAGAAACAGGCCAGAATTCTCCATGCTAGCTCCAGCCTACACTCTACATGCCAGTCCAGATCTGCTTGCAAACATATTTCACTTGATACATCAGAGCTAGTTCCTTGTGTTACAAACACGCATTCACTCTTCCTTTATACAGAAGGAAAACTGATGTGTGCATGTGTGGCGTGTGGACGTGTGCACGCTGTTTCGCTAAAACCACTGTCTAGCGTTTCTTGAAAGTAGGTATTGCCACATGGCTAAATGCAGTCAGTAAGTGAATAATTAGGTCACTATAGCATCTTATGGACAGTTAAAATTCTTATTCTAGGAGTAAACTGTCACATATATATTTAAAGCAAAGGCTAGGGAACCAGAAAGATAGTACAGGGGATTGGCACTTACCTTACAAGCCAGGGAGTAAGTCCTGAGCAAAGACCAGTGTGTCCCAAAGATCTAGAACAAGCAAACAAAAATATATAGGCTAAATCTAAGTGAAGGAAAAAGATATATCATGTGATGATCAGCCAAAGGAGAGCTGGAATGATCATATATCTGAAACAATCTCTACCACAGCTTTTCTGAGTTATAACTGACATATCATAATGCATACATACACATTTATATGTGACACATATACAGTGTTACAATGCTATGCATGCAATAACTTGATATGTATTGTGAGTTGTTTACCATAGTCTATATATATATAAATAATTTGACATATATTGAGAGATGGTAGATAACTTATCTATTATGAAATATACTAATCATTTTGAAAAAGTGTGATGAGAATACTACAGGTCTACACTCTTACCTTAACAAGTGTCAAGGATGCAGTCTAGAGTTATCTACCAATGTCACCATACTCTACACTAGAGACACAGAACTTCCTCATTTCATGAATGGCAGTGCACCCTTGACCAGCATCTCCAAGTTCTCCTGCTTCCTCTGGAAACGGCATTTCTGTTCTATACTAGTGGACCCACTTTCTCATTTTTTTTTAATTCCATGTGATACTATGCTGTGTTTATTTATGACTAGACTATTTTCCTTAGCAGCATACCTTAAGTACCTAGTTATTTTTAACTCCATTATAAATAGGACGTTTTTTTCTTAATTTCTCTTTAGAACAATTCATTATTAGACAGAAATTCAGCTGAATTTTATCTGTAGATCTTGCGCCGCAACTTAGAGTATTACAGATATTTTTGTGGAATCCTTAGAATCTTCTATACATATTTAATATTATGTCATATGTAGAGACAATTTTACTCCTTCCCTCCTTATGTAGAAATATTATTCTCTTTTTTTTGTCTAATCCTTATGGCAAGAAAATGTTCACAGCTAGTACTTCCAGAGATGTGTTGAACAGAGTGCTCTGAAGGGGCATTCATTTCTTCTTCCTAAGCTTAGGCAAAATGTTTTCAACTTTTCACTGTTGATCATGTTTGTTGTGTAGTCCTCATATATAATATTTATCACCAAAAACATGTTCCTTTATACCTAGTTTATTGATAATTATCATTAAACGATGAATGTCCGATAAGTTTTCAAAGTCTATTGAAATGATGTAGGTTATTCATTATTCTGTAAATGTCCTACATCTTATTAATTGCAATGTAAATTGGAATAATGCAACCTCGAGATAAATCCTATTTCATAGACTATCAGACTTTTAATGTAATGTTGAATTTTGTTTGCTAATATTTCATTGATGATAGCGTACATGTATATTCATACATTATATTGATCTATAGATTGGTGCCTTTGTCTGGTTTAGATATAAAGTAAAAAAAAATGAGTTTGGTGATGAAAACTTTTCAGATTCTGTATTGCAAATCATAGTTGCAAACCATAATTCCCAATGGGAGAGAGAGGGATAAATAAGGAAAGTGCCTGTTATAGAAACAGGCTGGGGATAGGGATGGCTGGACAGAAAAGGGGATATTGATGGTTGGAAATCTACGCTGGTGAAGGGTTCTGTATTGGAATACTGTATGACTGAAACCTGATTATGAACTATCTTATAACTATCACATGGGGATTCAATTAAACATCTTTTTATTTAAAAATTAAAGAATTGAGTTTTGAAGTGATTTTTCTTCATTATTTTTGTGATAATATGAGGATTACCATTAATTCTTCTTTAAATATATAGTACAACTCACTAGTAATGACGTCTGATCTGAATTTTTTATGTAGGGAAGATTTTTGGCTTCTGACTCAACTTCTTTTTCCAATTGCTGATCTATTCAGATTTTCTATTACTTCATAACTCATCATGGTTGGAGTGCATGTTTCTAAGAATGTAACCCTTTCTTCTGTGATATTAAGTGTGTTACTTTCTAAGTACTTATAAAATGAGTATCTTGTGATATTGGTTTATTTTTCTGACACCAGAATATGCTCCAGATAATTCCAAAGGTCTTATATTCACAGATTCTTTCTTATGCTCATCATGTCTGCTCTGAAAGCTCTCTGCTGCATTTTTCGATTCATTCCTCATATTCTTCATCCTCATGATTTCTTTCTAACTTTCTTCTTTATGACTGATAGCTCTTTGTTGGTCCTCTTGCTTTACTGTCCTAATTTCATTGTCTATGTGATCTCATAGTTCACTGAACTTCATAAGACATTTTTAGTTAGAAGAAATGAGCATATTCTTATAAGCTGTGTATCTACCAAGACTGAATTAGGAAGAAATAGCACATATGAAGATACCTATAAGCAGAATGGAGACTAGATCATTCTGCCCACTGACTGAGCTGTTCTCAGACCTCTTCTGTAACTGCATTCAGTTCACAGTTCTTGTCCTACCCTAGACAAGCATTCTCTCAGTCCCACAAGGCCAGCCTGGGTGCTTTGAACTTCCTGTTTTCCTGAGGTTCTCCTGTTAGTAACTATTTTCCCAATCTAACAGTTAAGCTATTTTTTGGTTCCTCGCCCATCAGCCTGCAAGGATTTAATTTGCCACCATCACTGCCCTAGTGTTACATTCTCAACTTACACCCTTCAGCCCCGTAGTAGCATAATTCCTAACAAAGACAAGTTTTCCTATTCATGTCCATGGCCTTTGAGCATTTGATATTGCCCTACAAAGTTTCTCTATATTCTATAATGACATTTTGTGTCTTTTCCTCTCCCTCCAACTGACTTCCCTCAACATGCTATTCCCCAGGTCCATCCACTTGACAGCAAATTATGTGACATTATCTGATCTTGTGACTGAATAGTGTTCCGTTGTATATATGTACCATAGTTTTTTGTCCAGTTATCATTATTCTTGGACAAATGGGTTGAAGAATTCTTAAAACTTAAGAGTAAAATGAATACGGGTCAAAGAGATGGCTTTAGAAATAGAGCACATTCTTATGTGTGGGGCCACAGCATTGCAGAGAGAGGCAGAAAGAGACAGAGAGAGAAAGGCAGAGAAACAGAGAGAAACACAGGGAAGAGAAGAAAGGGGGAAAAGGGGAAAAAACATTAATATAGCTTTAAAAAATTAACAGAAACATAGTTGGGGATTAACAAATGTCAAAAGTCTACAAAAAATGAAGAGCAGGAGAACTGGTCTTTAGAAGGAAGCTTGCCACTAATAGGGTGAGGTTGATGGGAGTAGATAGTTCAGAGAAATGAACACTACAGTAATTGGGAGAGAAGTGATCTCTCTGGCGGAGAATGAGGTGCTGAAAGGAGGCTAAAAGTGACTGCACTTTTTATTTTCATAGCAGCACTATTCACAATAGCCAGAATCTGGAAACAACCAGAGTGCCCGAGAACTGATGGTAAAGAAACTGTGGTACATCTACACAATGGAATACTATGCAGCTGTTAGGGGAAAATGAAGTTATGAAATTTACCTATAAATGGATGGACATAGAAAGGATCATGTTGAGTGAAATTAGCCAGAAGGAAAAAAAACAGATATAGAATGACTGCATTTATTTGCATGACATAAATATATACACATATTATGATACCAATATCCAAGGTCAGGCGAAACATGGATTAGGAGGTCTTATCAAAGGTGAAAATTACATAAACGTGTGGGAGTCAGAGGTTAGGTAAGACAGAAAAAGGAACAGAGTGCTAATAATTGGCAAAAGTGCTAATACAAACCTAAAACTGATCATTAAATACAGGCAAGAAGATACACATGATAACCTCTAAACATATGTATTGCAATCCACAATGTGTAAGAGAAGGAAGAGAGAGAAAGAGAAAGAGAGAAAGAGGAAAAAGATAATAAACTTGCCATAGAGGCAGGCTAGGAGAGGAGGGAGGAATCAGGGACATTGGTGGTGGGAAATGGGCACTGGTGGAGGGATGGGTGCTGGAACACTGTATGACCGTAACCCAAATATGAACATCTTTCTAATTGTATATCTCACGGTGGTATAATTAAAATATTAAATTAAAAAATTAAAAATAAAAATAAATAAAAGTGACAGCCATAAGCACTAACTAAGCATTTTAGTAACTGCATTCCAAGAAAACAGGCACCTGGTCATGGGTAAGAAGTTGTAATACTTGTATAAGTTATGCAGTGAGTTCTGTGATTTCATTCCTTTCTTCTGTGGGGTGGGGATGGGATGGGAGTTGCCACACCCTGCCATGTCCAGGGCTTACTCCTGGCTCTGTGCTTAGGGCTCACATCTGGTGGGGCTTCGGGAACCACGTGGGGTGCTGGGAAGCAAACTTGGTTGGACTCGTGCAAGGTAAATGCCTTATACGCTGTGCTATCACTCCGGCCCCACAGCCTCGTTCTTAAAAAAGCGTTCTAAAAGATGAGTGTAGGGCCTGATTTTATATGAAAATACTTGATGTGGGGCCAGCGTGACAGCACAGCAGGTAGGGCGTTTGCCTTGCACACGGCTGACCTGGTTTTAATCCCCAACATCCCATATGGTCCTCAGCACACCAGGAGTAATTCCTGAGTGCAGAGACAGGAGTAATCCCTGAGCATTGCTGGGTGTGACCCAAAAAAGCAAAAAAACAAAAACAAAAAAAAACTTGATGAGGGGCACAGCAGAGCCTGGCAAGCTACCTGTGTCATATTTGATATGCCAAATACCAGTAGTAATTATAGACCTCATTCCCATGACCTGATGGAATGGTTTGAGGTTCTTTATGTTCCTGGAGCTAGCAGAATGCCCTTGGCTACACTAGCATGTGGCAGAACATATGGAGATGTTACTGGTGCCTGCTCAAGCAAATCGATGATCAACGGGAAGGCAAGGCAAGGCAAGTGACAGCCATAAAGGCCTGCTGGGTGAAGGGAAGTGGTCAAGGGAGGTGGACACTGGTTACTTGGAAGGGAGAACCGGATTGGTGCTGGAACACTGTACGCCCAAACTCAATCATGAATAACATTTTGTAAATCACAGTAATTTAATCATTTGTTTAATTTTACAAAGACCTTAACAAACACCCACCAAAGAACAGACATAAATGGAAAATAAGCACATAAAACTAATCATCCTACAGGACTGGAAAGTTCTAAACTAGAGAAACAATGAGATCCACTCTATACATATCAGAAAGACTCAAAACCTAAACTCTGACAACATCAAACATTTCCATTTATTAGAGCAGCAAGAAATATTCCCATTTCTTACTAGTAGGAATGCAAAAATAGTAAAGTCACTTTTGAGGACTGGCCTTATAAAACTAGTTACACCCATTCACCCAGCAATCAAGAACCTTGGTGTTCATCCAAATGTGCTAAAACATGTCCACACAAAAACTTGCACAAAGATGTTTATAGAAGCTTTATTCATAATTGCTCGATCCTGGAAGCAAACAAGATCCCTTTTGGTAGGTAAATGGATAAAGAAACTGTATTATATCCAGACAATGCAATACTATTCCGTGCTAAAAGGAAATGAGTCACCAGACATGAAATGAACCTTAAACGTATATTATTAAGTCCAGGGGGTGGGGGAGCAAATATGGAAAGGTTAGATGCTGTATGATTCCAATTATGTGACATTATAGGAAAATCTAGACTAAAGACCGCCAAAAAAGATCAGTGCTTGCCAAACACTGGGGGAGGCTGTGATAAATAGGTGGAACACAGGGTTTTTAGAGCAGGCCAACTTCTATAGAAAACTATGATGGTGGATACAAGTCATTACTGAATGTTCCCAATTCACAAAATGAATAGCACTAGACGGATTGCTAATATTTAAATTATGGATTTTCATTAGTAATGTATCAATATTGGCTCAATTGCAATTCATATACCACACTAATGCGAGATGCTTATTAGAGAAGAAATTGTGGAGGAATGGGCTGTATATAGGAACTCATTGTACTTTTCGTCTGTCAAGCTAAAACATCTTTAAAAATTAATGCCTAGTAATTCTTCAAATGAGCAACAATTTATAGAATCTTACAAACATGTGAATGTTTACACAGCGATACAACTCTATCATCGAATGGTACTCAAAAACCATTGCAAATGCAAATAAAATCTAAAATAAATTATGCCTAGTTGGGGACAAATCCTATCTCAAAAAAGTACAAGCTATATATTTCCAATTACATGACGTTTTTAAGATGACAAAAAAGTTGGAAAGTAGAGAGACAAAAACAGTGATTACCAGGATTTGGGATTGGGAGGGGAAATGGATGAATCAGAATATAAAGGAATAGAATGAGGGAGGCAGAGCCTGGCAAGCTACCTGTGTTGTATCTGATATGCCAAAAACCAGTAACAATTATAGACCTCATTCCCATGACCTGAAGGAATGGTCTGAGGCTCTTCATGTTCCTGGAGAGAGCAGATGCCCTTGGGCTACACTAGCACATGACAGGACATATGGAGATGTTACTGGTGCCACTCAAGCAAATTGGTGAACAACTGGAAGACAAATGAAGTGAAGTGAAAATGAGGGAACTCTAGGGTAATGTAACAATTCTGTATTTGAAAATTGACACCGATTATTGCAAGATGCAGCAGCTGATAACAATTTGCATAGAATTAATAGGTCAGCTCACCAGACTTCTGTGGAGCTGGAGCAAGGGCCCCTGCCCCTCCTCGGTCCTTTCCGGAAGGCCCAGTGGGCCTGCCCAGAACTGCAGCCGGTGCTATCAGACATGATCCAGGGATGCAGATGTACAGAAGTGTTCCTGCCTGCTCGCCCCCTGGTGATATCTCAAAGCCTGGTATACTGATATGCCAGGTATCCACTCACATTTCATAGAATTAAATATATAGCATACAATCACAAGTATGTGGGCACGATGTGTGGTCTATGGGAACATATCTATGATTTCCTATGCAGCAGGCTCAAATGGCACAGTGGAGATTTAATAATGTCCATTGACGTTCGTCTAAGAGTATATTCATCAACCGTATATAGAGGATTAGCTCCAACAAGCAATATAAAATACATTATTCAGTGTATGTGTAGGACAAGTTCAAACAGAGGTTGAGAAAAATTTGTAATAAGTGTTGTCCATAGGTGCAGTGGTGGTGGGTCTGAGGTTGACTAGTACAAACCACTACATTCTAAAAAACCCAGAAAGAACTAAATGTACAATGCGCATATACAGAAATAGGTACAAAACTATGACATCTAAGTAAAGTCAATGGATCAATGTCAATTTCCAGATTGATACATCAGCTGTACAAAATCCTACCTCAGGTAGAAGTTTAGATAAGGATATGTAAAGGAGATCTGAATGATCTCATTTGCAATATAATATAGTGATCACATGACTGTATTATGATAATTTACAATTATTTCAAAGAAAAAAATGGAACATACTTAGCATGACTGTTCAATAATATGCACAATAGAGGTAGTGAAAGAAGTTACAAATTGTGAGATATCTGCCTTGCCAAAAGTGGGGTAATATACAGATTATACACAGAATAAAGAAAAATTAAGAGATCAATGATCCAATGATCCAATAAAATATGACAAAGAGCTTACAGAAGTTAAAATTTGATTAACAAAATATATAACTGGGATGGATGTCCAGGGTAACTAGTGAAATACTAACTGAAATTATAATTGACATAAAAAGCATTTCAAATAAATGATTCAAATATGAATACTATTCAGAAGCGCTCCTAGAATTCAGTGAGTGCTCTTAACTTCACTGAAGTGAATTTAAAGATAGTAAAATAAGAGTTATTTATATGATCTGAAAATAGTAGAACTGTCCCAGAAAATCATTTGGATATAGTTTCCAAAATTATTTATTTATTATCTTTGGTTGTTACTGGGTTATTGTATTTTCTAGATTTTTTGAGTCAAGTTTTGAAAGTGTATTTTTTGGGAATATTTTAAATATTTAAAAACTTTGGAATATATTCATATAAAAAAGAGATGTCACAAAAAAAAGGAAAACTACAGACCAATCTCCTTGATGAATACAGAAGCTAAGATCTTCAACAAAATACTAGCAAATAGAATCCAAAGAGTCATCAAAAAGATTATACACCATGACCAAGTGGGATTCATACCGGGAATGCAAGGATGGTTCAACATCTGCAAGTCAATCAACATAATACATCATATCAACAAAAATAAAAATAAAAACCATATGATCATATCAATAGATGCAGAGAAGGCATTTGACAAGATTCAACACCCGTTCATGATGAAAGCTCTCCGAAAAATGGGGATTGAAGTAACCTTCCTCAAGATAATCTGGGCCATCTACTACCATCCCACAATGAGCATCATTCTCAATGGGGAAAAACTGAAAGCCTTCCCCTTAAGATCAGGGACAAGACAAGGCTGCCCACTCTCACCACTTCTATTCAATATAGTACTGGAAGTACTTGCCATACAATCAGAGAAGAAAAAGACATTAAGGGCATCCAGATAGGAAGGGAAGAAGCCAAGTTATCACTACTTGCAGATGACATGATATTATACCTGGAAAACCCGAAACTCTCTACCAAGAGGCTCCTAGAAATAATACATTCCTATAGTAGAGTGGCAGGGTACAAAATCAATACCCAAAAGTCAATGGCCTTCCTATATGCAAACAGCGAAAGAGAAGAAAGGGACATTAAAGAAACTATCACATATCACCCTGATACCCAAAGCAGGGAGAGACAACACAAAGAAAGAAAACTACAGACCAATCTCCCTGATGAACACAGATGCTAAGATCTTCAACAAAATACTAGCAAACAGAATCCAAAGACTCATCAAGAAGATTATGCATCATGACCAAGTAGGATTCATCCCGGGAATGCAAGGATGGTTCAACATTCGCAAGTCAATCAACATAATACATCATATCAATAAAAGAAAAAATAAAAACCATATGATCCTTTCAATAGACGCAGAAAAAGCATTTGACAAGATCCAGCACCCGTTCATGATTAAAACGCTCCGGAAAATGGGAATTGAAGGGACTTTCCTCAAGATAGTTACAGCCATCTACCAAAAGCCCACAGCAAGCATCATTCTAAATGGGGAAAGTTGAAAGCCTTCCCCCTGAGATCAGGGACAAGACAAGGTTGCCCCCTCTCACCTCTTTTATTCAATATAGTACAGGAAGTACTTGCCATAGCAATCAGAGAAGAAAAGGACATCAAGGGCATCCAGATAGGCAAGGAAGAAGTCAAGCTATCATTATTTGCAGATGACATGATATTATACCTAGAGAACCCTAAACTCTCTACCAAAAACTCCTAGAAACAATAGACGCATATAGTAGAGTGGCAGGATACAAAATCAACACCCAAAAGTCAGTGGCTTTCCTATATACAAATAACGAAAGAGAAGAAAAGGATATTAAGGAAACTATTCCATTCACAATTGTGCCACAGAAAAACAAATACCTAGGAATCAACTTACCCAAGTATGTAAAGGACCTGTACAAAGAAAACTACAAGACACTGCTCCAAGAGATAAAAGAGGACACAAGGAAATGGAAACATGTTCCCTGTTCATGGCTGGGGAGAATCAACATTGTCAAAATGGTGATACTCCCTAGAGCTCTGTACAGATTCAATGCAGTCCCTATGAGGATACCGATGACATTCTTCAAAGAAATTGACCAAACACTCCTGAAATTTGTATGGAACAATAAACGCCCAAGGATAGCTAAAGCAATCCTCGGGAAAAAGAAGATGGAGGCATCACCTTTCCCAACTTCAAACTGTACTGCAAGGCAGTAGTAATTAAAACAGCATGGTATTGGAATAAAAACAGACATGTGGACCTATGGAATAGAATTGAGTATCCTGACACCCAACCTCAAACACATGATCATTTAATCTTTGATAAAGGTGCAATGAGTCTAAAATGGAGTAAGGAAAGCCTCTTCAACAAGTGGTGTTGGGAAAACTGGGCAGCAACATGTAAAAAAATGAATTTGGACCTGTGTCTAACACCATGCACAAAAATCAGATCAAAAGGGATTAAAGATCTCAATATCAGACTTGAATCTATAAAGTACATTGAAGAAAATATAGGAAAAACCCTCCACGACATTGAAGCTAAAGGCATCTTCAAAGGTGAAACATCACTAACAAGAAGAAAAGATAAACATATGGGACTACATGAAACTAAAAAGCTTCTGCACCTCAAAAGAAACAGTGACTAAGATACAAAAAGCAGTCCACAGAATGGGAAAGAATATTCACCCAATACCCATCTGATAAGGGGTTAATATCCAGGATATATCAGGCACTGGTAGAACTTTACAAGAAGAAAACAAACAACCCCATCAAAAAATGGGGAGAAGAAATGAACAGAAACTTCAGCAAGGAAGAAATTCGAATGGCCAAAAAACATGAAAAAATGCTCTTCATCACTAATCATCAGAGAGATGCAAATCAAAACAACAATGAGATACCACTTTACACCACAGAGACTGGCACATATTCAAAAGAGCAAGAACAACAAGTGCTGGCGTGGATGTGGGGAAAAGGGGACACTCATCCATTGTTGGTGGGAATGCCGGCTGGTACAGCCTTTCTGGAAAACAATATGGACTTTCCTCCAAAGACTAGAAATTGAACTCCCATTTGACCCAGCCATACCACTCCTGGGAATCTACTCTGGGAAACCAAAAATACGCAGCGGAAACACCACCCCTACTTTTATGTTCATAGCAGCATTATTCACAATAGCCAGAATCTGGAAGCAACCAGAGTGCCCGAAAATCAATGACTGGATAAAGAAGCTTTGGTACATCTACACAATGGAATACTATGCAGCTGTTAGGAAAAATGAAGTTATAAAATTTGCCTATAAATGGATGGACATGGAGAAGATTATGTTGAGCGAAATTAGCCAGAAGGAGAGAGACAGATACAGAATGACTGCATTTATTTGCATGTCATAAATATATATGTACATATTATGATACCAATATCCAAGGTCAAGTGAAGCATATATCGGGAGGTCTTGTCAAAGGTGGAAATTATCACAAACATGTGGGAGTCAGAGTTTAAGTAAGACAGAAAATGGAACAGGGTGCTAATAATAGTCGAGGGTACTAATTTGCGTTGCAGAAAATCAAATACCTAGGAATCAGTTTGACAAAGAATGTAAAGGATCTATACAAATAAAACTACAAAACGTTACTTTAGGAAATAAAAAAAGACCTGAGCAAATGGGGACACATTCCCTGCTCATGAATTGGAAGGATTAATATTATCAAAATGGTAATACTCCCTAGAGCTTTATACAGATTCAATGTGGTCCCTATAAAGATACCCATGATGTTCTTCAAAAGAAATTGAACAAACACTCCTGAAATTTGTATGGAATAATAAACCCCCATGAATAGCTAAAGCAGTCCTTGGGAAAAAGAAGATGGGAGGTATCACTTTCCCCAACCCCAAGCTCTACTACAGAGCAGTTGTAATTAAGACAGTGTGGTATTGCTATAGAGACAGACACATAGACCTATGGAATAATAAAACCCCACAAATAGCTAAAGCAATCCTTGGGAAAAAAGAAGATGGGAGGTATCACTTTCCCCAACCTCAAGCTCCACTACAGAGCAGTTGTCATTCAGACAGTGTGGTATTGGTATAGAGACAGACCCGTAGACCTATGGAATAGAACTGAATATCCTGAAACACACTTTCAAATATATAACCACTTAATCTTCGATAAAGGAGCAAAAAATATTAAGTGGAGCAAAGAAAGCTTCTTCAACAAATGATGCTGGGAAAACTGGGCAGCTACGTGTAAAAAAATGAACTTAGACCTCCTTCTAATACCATGCACAAAACTCAGATCATAATGGATTATAGATCTCAACATCAGACATGAATCTATAAGGTACATCGAAGAAAACATAGGAGAAACGCTCTACGACATCGAAACGAAAAGTATCTTTAAAGACGACACACCACTGACCAAGCAAATGGAAGCAAAGATAAACAATGGTATTATATAAAATTGAAAAGCTTCTGCACCTCAAATGAAATGGTGACCAAGATACAAAGACAATCCACAGAGTGGGAAAGGATATTCACCCATTACCCATCTGACAAGGGGTTAATATCCAGGATATATCAGGCACTGGTATCACTCCGCAAGAAAAAAACAGCCAACCCCATCAAAAAATGGGGAAAAGAAATGAACAGAAGCTTCCAAAAAAGAAGAAATTCGAATGGCCAAAAGGCATAGGAAAAAGTGTTCTTCATCTTTAATCATCAGAGAGATGAAAATCAAAACAACAATGAGGTACCATCTCACACCACAGAGACTGGCACACATCCAAAAAGCGCAAGAACAACCATTGCTGGCGTGGATGTGGGGAAAAAGGGACTCTCATCCACTGTTGGTGGGAGTGCCGGCTGGTCCAGCCCTTTTGGAAAACAATATGGGCATTTCTCCGAAAAACTAGATATTGAGCTCCCATTTGATCCAGCAATAGCACTCCTGGGAATATACCCGAGAGACTGAAAAACACATAGCAGAAACACTATCTGTACTTCTTTATTCATCTCTGCGCTATTCACTATAGCTAGAATCTGGAAACAACCTAAATGCCCAAAAACAGAGGACTGGCTAAAGAAACTGTGGTTCACCTACACTATCGAATACTATGCAGCTGTCAGAAAAGATGAAATTATGAAATTTACCTGCAAATGGATGGACATGGAGACTATCATGCTGAGTGAAATTAGTCAGAAGGAAAAGGACAGATATAGAATGACTGTATTCATTAATAGGATATATATAAATTCCAGTGTTTTACTTAATGTGGGAAATGGCAATGGCAGATTAAAACTCACCATTGAATATACACAAAGAGACTTAAGTGATAAACTCTAAATATCTGCAGGGCTAGCCATAATGTGTAAAAAGAAGAGGGAGAGAGATGCAGAGACAGAGAGACAGACAGAGAGAGAAAGAGAGGAAACTGGGGCACCTGCTATTGAGGCAGCCAGGGGGTGGACGGGAGGGGTGGGGTACATTGGTGGTGGAAATGGGGCACTGGTGGAGGGAGGGGTGCTGGAATACTGTATTACCAAGAACCAATTATGAACACCTTTGTAATTGTATGTCTCACGGTGGTATAATAAAAAATTTTTTAAACAATGGGCTGGAAAATTCAAGAATATTAACTTAGCATATTACAATTTATTACACATATACAAATATATGTGCACATATCTACCCCCCCATGAATGAATGGATTAGCATAATAGTAAGCAAGATAGATAAGCCACAGTATAAAAATACAATATAATTACTGATTTTTAAATATAAACTTATGAAGGTGATAAATGAAATAAACATGTAGGAATAGCACATAAATACTTATATATTCTTTGGGAGGGGTTGAAGGAAATTGCATTTAAGCAGAAGAGAGAGAAAAATGAATAATGTACTAATTAATAAGATGAGGGAGAAGTGGATGCCTATTTTATCATTTGGAAGTCTACTTTCTCAAGTAGTTTTATTTATTGATACATATTGTATTGTTGCATTTTAATATAAAAGTTAGTTTAGTCAAATCTCCATTTCCTAGCTATGAGAAAATAAAGTTCAAGCCTATAAAAATTATCGTAGTCATTTTTTATAATATCCTGAAGATAGAAAATTCAGAAAATATACATTCTACAACTCACATCTTAGAAGTGTCATAATAACTTAATAGACATTCCAGTCAGTGGCAATGATCAAAAATTCAAAACAGATTTTTATTTAGGATCTACCTCATCTTCAAAAGGTCAAAAAGGGGGCCGGAGCGATAGCCCAGCGGGTAGGGCGTTTGCCTTGCACGCGGCTGGCTCCATGCCGCCAGGGTTCGATCCCCGGCATCCCATATGGTCCCCCGAGCACCGCCAGGAGTAATTCCTGAGTGCAGAACCAGGAGTAACCCCTGAGCATTGCCAGGTGTGACCCAAAAAAAAAAGCAAAAAAAAAAAAAAGGGTCAAAAAAGGTTTCGCAATCTCTTCCTTTTTTCCATAGGTTTTTAAGAATTAAAAACTAAAGGTGAGATCCTGAATTATTGAAACAAAATAACCGGAAAAAATTATTGCCTTCATAACACTGTGAAATGCATGTTTGCCGGACATGAGATACGCCATTAATGCTGACTAGAACAACACAGCTTTGAGACTTGGATCACAGAAGCCCTCCCTCATTAAAAAGAAGCCCATATGGCTCCCAAGCCCATCGAAGACCCCCCAACTATGTGCTTCCTTCAGCCTCAGATCTTTAATCAACACAGATGCTGAGATTTTAGCCAAGGTGCTTGCCCTGCATCTGAATAAACTGTTCCTGCAATTAATTAACCCAGACCAAGCAGTTTTTTGTGCTGGTCACAGAGTCTCTGGCAACCAGAGGAGACCCTCATCCATCATCTCACACCACCAAACCCCCATTTATAAACCAGCCATTCACTCTGAGCAGAGGGGGGCCTCTTCACGTTTCAAACACGAGCAAGAATTGGCATAAATGGATTTTTCCTTTTTTTAAGTCCACTAGAGTCTATCTCATCAGATTTTGCTACATTTGTACATTATATTAAGAAACAAGAGTTTTCACTTTTTAGTTGTTCAATGTACCCAAAGACTCTTTGAGATATTTTCATGTACTTAATTCTAAGTAAGAACTAATTATTCATACTTCTGACGCCATGTATACAGATCATCAACTGAACTCCACTTTTTGGTGTGTCTTAGAAAACAGTTTAAAATATAAATTCTGTCACAAATATTGTATTTTAAAAGAAAACAGATTTTGATTCTTCCTTAGGGATTTGACATAATCTTCCTAGGAATGGAGTTGAAGGAGAAAAAAAAAAAATTTTATAAATTTATAATATTTTAAGAACAACAAACTTTTATTTTCATTAACAGTAATATTTTAAGATCAACAAGCTTTTATTTTTAACAGATCCCCCTCCCATTAACTAAGCCGAGGATTAGAAAGCGCCCATCAAAGTGAATAGAGCAATAAATGGCAATGGGAAATAGTTCAACACAGTTCTGTGATTCTCTGTTTTGCTTTTGCTTCGTTTCACTTTGTTTTGTTTTTGTTTTCTGCTGCAATGCGAGTGATCAAACCCTGGTCTCATGCATGCCACACATGTGCTTTATCATGGAGTCACATTCCAGTACTGACTCTTGCAACTCACTGTTCTAATTCTCCTTGCTCACCAACGTTCAGCTTCAAACATTCCATTTCTGTTTCCCTGTGTTTCCTTTCAGATATTTATTAGAGAGTTGTTTTGCTTTATTTATTTTTTATTTTATCGAATCACCATGAGATAACCAATACAAAAGCTATTCATGATTGGGTTCAGTCATACAGTGTTCAACACCCAACCCTCCACCAGGGCACATTTCCCAGCATCAATTAAGCACTTTTATTTTAAGTGTTTATTACATATTTGAACTTCTTTTTCCCCTGGTTTTTGGGCCACACCGGGCGGTGCACAATGGCTTCTCCTGGTTCTGTTCTTCGGGGTCGCACCTGGATGTATTCAGGGAACTCTGGTGTGTAAGAGGTTGAACTCACGCCTCCTTCATGCACTCACCCTCTTCAGCTGTCTCCAACCCGAGGCCAGTAATTTGAGAAAATGGTATTACAGAGGCTCGTGTTTGCCTGGGAATTCATAAGCTGTCTATTTAGTCAGATACACTGAAGTATGTGGGGGAAAAGAACATTTTCTTCTGCTAGTTTCCATATGAAGTTTCCTTGTATGGTACCATATCCTCCCATAAGCTGTTTTTTGAAGTGGGGCGCCTCCCAAGCAGAGTTCAGGACTAGAGATGGTTGGATACAAGCCTGTCCCCATCCCACAACATATTTTGACATTAAAAACTCTATATGTTACAAAAGAGCCCCTCATTTTCATTTCTCAATCTTAATTTTGACTAGATATATTGAAATAAATCAACAAATAAATTTCAAGTGTCATCAGAAAGTAAACTAAAACTAATGCAAACTTATAAAACATTTATATATAACCATTACCCCCCAGAGAGTATGAATAAAAACCTACTTGTAAGGAGAAATTCATTTTTGCCTCCTGATTGTCCTAAGATTTTATTCATCTCTTTAGTAAATTTGGCAAATTGCTAAATCCATATATAACTGTTTTTTAATTTAGAAATTTGGCTATAATTCTCTTTGTGACATATATCTTTGTGCTTAGATATCTGTTTAGATAATCTGTCATTGGTATTTATGACAGAATTCCTTAAAAAAGAGATGATTCATATTTTTAACATTTCCAAACTAGTTAGAAATTTAATACAAACAATAATGCTTAAATATCTACCTAATTCCAATGAGATAATAATTATCACAACAAGTCCATGAAAAGATTATCTTTAAAAAAATGTAAACAAACTAGTATAACTTAGTGAAATACATGCAAAAACAAAACATATAAACAAACTTAAAAGTGAACATTTTAACGTTTGTGCATAGAATCCCCAAAAAAAGTTTTTGTAACAAAAATTTTATTAAATAATATCATTTGAACACTTCCAGATTTAAATCTAAAAAAAAAGAATTATTTTCTTTATGAAAAACTTTTTTTTTCTTAAGCTCGTTGAAAATAAGTCTTTCCCAAAAGCAATTTCTTGAGTCAATGCATCTGTTCTCAAAAAGTAGCAAAATATAAACAATAATACATCAGTCTACAAGGACGAAATACAAAGAGACACGAGAATTTGGCAAGTTTGTTATTAAGGCAAGATTCAGATTCATGAGACTGAATGTATGCACACATGCATATGTGTAAAAGTAGCTGTATTTCTCTGGGAAAGAAAGTAAAACAAGATATTTTATCAGTTCTGAAACTACTAGGTATAAGAGAACTTTCCAGTTTAATTGTTCACAATTGACACAACTATTCCACCACCATTTAGTTTTTATAGTAATATGTTACAGTGGTGGTGATGACTGACAAATTTTTACCTTCGCACAAAGATCTTTGTAGAGAAGGCTGTGAAGTCGCCATATGTGAAGAATGAGTTTATAATGAGATTCTTACGGCAATTAAAAAAATTTAACCCCCACGAAATACAATAGAGCAAGATACTTACTGAAATTTGCTTATTAACAAATGAGACTACAGTGAGGCTAAAGTTACACATTGTTCTGCAGGTGTTTGTTGTTTTGAAAATCTACATAATGAAGTTTTAAAATAATCTACATATTAGTTTTACATATTTAAATGTTAAACTCACGGGCCAGAGGGGTGGGCGTTTGCCTTGCATGCCACCGACCTTGGTTCAATTCCCCATCCCTGCATCCCATGTGGTCCAATACACAGCCAGGAGTACACACATGTGATCCAAACACAGCCAGGAGTAATACCTGAGTGCAGAGCCAGGAGTAACTCCTGAGCATTGTCAGGTATAACCCCCCATAAAAGCAAAATAAATAAATAAATAAATAAATAAATAAATAAATAAATAAATAAATAAGTAGATAAATAAATAAAAATTAAAAACTCATTATTTCTGGTTCCTTATTAGCAGAAAATACATTTCTCTAGATATGTTTTTTTTTTAGTTTTCAGCTTTAATTGAGGCAACACTTCTATTTACATCAGTATATATTTTAGGAATAAAATTCCACATCTCATTCAAACGATATGTTCCCATTGCACAACTATCACCAAAAAGCACATATACCATTATCATTGCCCATTGGAGCTCTTCTACTTACTTTATTCTCCTTCATTTTCTTTTTTGGGCCATACCTGGCAAATGGTCAGGGGTTACTCTTTGATTCTGTACTTAGAAATTCGTGGCAGTACTCAGGGAACCATATGGGATGCCAGAGACTGAACCTGGGTTGTCATGCGGCAAGGCAAATCCCTCCCCACTGTACAAGACTCTGACCCTCTCTTCCTTTTTCATACTCCTTCATACTTTTTCTATGTGAGAAAATTAACAGAACACAGAAATATCCAGTGGGTCAGGTGCTTGCCTTGCATACAGTCAACCCAAGTTCAATCCCAGGCACTGCATATGATCTGAGTATAGGTCCAGAAGAGATCCCTGAGCACAGGATGAGGGTAAGTCCTAAGTGTGTGTGTGTATATGTGTGTGTGTGTGTGTGTGTGTGTGTGTGTGTTGGGGTAGGGGAGTGTGAGGAAAACGACAAAAAAAAAGAAAAAAAATGAAAAAAATCAACACGAAAACCACTTATAGGGAAATATTTAGCAATAAATACAAGAGAGACATTTTAAAGCCGAGATGCAGCAGCTCAAGTGGCAGAAGCTTGCTTTGCAGATAAGCCCTTGTTTCAGTCTTGGCAACGCTGGCCTGGCCTGGCCCCACCAGGCAATAGGCGGAGACCTGACAACTAAAATAAAGATCCTTTATTATCTCGATACTTAACTTCTAGTGATTACACAGTCTAAATTGATAGCAACGTGCCAGTGAAATCTTCTTGGGAATAAGAATGTTTAAGTAAAAATATTTACTGCTAAAATTAATGGCAGAGGTATTAAAATGATTATTTATGGTGGAACAATAGAAATGTTTCATAAGCAGTGGTGATGGCTCTACAACACTGTGGATATAATTAATGACATTGAACTGAATACTTAAAAATGGGCAACATCATATATTTACAATATAAAAATTAAAAATATAATGCTTTGAATTTACGCAAAAATCTCAGAAATATTTAAAAGCATGTGAAATAGACTCTTCATCACCAACAAAACTTTACTCCTACTATTTATTACCATCAATCTAGACAAAAGGAATTCATAGTTAAGCAAAATATCTGTCCCAAACAGCACAATCTTAGAGTGCATAGTGTCCGTATCTTTGCCTCCCAGTAACTACTCCCAAGAGTATGACATTTTATGTGACAAAAAGAAAATAAAGAGAAAATTAAGGGCCTAAAATAGGAAGATTATTCTGAACAATGAGGCAGTCCCAGTGCAATCATTTGGGACCTGAAAGCAGAAGAGGGAGGCGGAAGTGTGAGTCTGTTACAGCAGAATTTTACCGGGAGCGGGACTCGGTATGGCTGACTTTTAAGCTTGTTAAGGGGAAGCCACAGACCAAGCAACGAAAGTTGCCTCTTGAGCAAATGATTTAGGTAAAAAAATCTGTTTACTTACCAAATTGACACCTTTTAAAAATCACAGCATCTAACATTGGAACCAGATTAAGAAAGAAGATGCTCGTACAAAGCTAGAAGTACACATCCAACCTTGAATACACGTTGCAGTGTCTGTTAGAGCTGTTTAAAACACATATCTTGAAATCCAGATATATGACATCTGGAAATTGAACTAAAAATATTAAATATCCTCACAAAATTTCACTCTATCAATGGCTAAAAGATTCTTGAGTCTGCACATTACTGGGTCATATTTTGTTTGTTTTATTACCAGTGTATCTTATGTAATATTTTGCCACTGGGCATGTGGAGAGAGGATATGTCAGAAAGGAACTGCTAAGATAATAGAGGGAAGTGGTCAGTCTGGACGAGGCTGGTAAATCAATATGCATGATACCCTATAAATAACAGTATGTACGCCACTGCGCAATAGCAAACAAGAACAAAATACCTGCCATAGAGGGAGGAGGGGGGAAAGAAACTGGGACACTGGCGGAGGGAATGTTGTACACCTGAAACTGAATCAAAAATAACTTTGTAATTCATGGTGATGCAATAGAAATATACAGTTAAAAATGTAAAACGTATAAAACATTAAATGAAACAAAGATAATTAAGGTGCTTGTCTTACTAGCGTGTTGCCAACTCCAGTTCAGCCTCTGAGCACAGAGCCAGTAGTAGCCCCTGAGTGTCACAAGCTTGGCCTTACAAACTCCCCTTCAAAAAAAAAAAGAACTTAAAAGCAAGCATTTAAAAGTATATACAATTTTACCCAGGAATTGACTTTTAGGAATATAACCTAAGAAAACCTTCAAAAGAAGTATGTAAATATTTCACTGCATCAACATCAAAATAATCAAAAATGTTTCAACAATAATTGATTAAAGTGTATGACTTTTAATCAGTGTAATACACGTTAAACACATTGCTGTGGGAGTGAGAGGGATAGCACAAACACCGCGGTACATGCTTGCATGTCGTCTACCCCAGAACAATCTCCACTAGCCACATGGTCCCAGGAAGACATCTACAAGCAGCCCCGGAGGTTCCTGCTACTGGCAGGTGAGACTCTGAAGGCTTCTGACCACCTCCAAAGTGGCCCTGCACCACTGGACCAGAGCAGCACCTCATTCTCTGGCCCTCTCATGGAACCACAGGCCTAGCTGGTCAAAAGAGACTGGGAGGAGCTCAGGACCCTGCTTGAGAGGCCAAAAGAAAAACAAAACATGGCAAAAATACCATGGTGGTATAATTAGAACATGGAAAGATAAAAATATATGTAATATTAATCGCAATATTACAAAACATGCACCATATATTACTTTCAAAATTAAAAAGTTATATAAGCAAGTTTGTAGTGTACAGACAAGTATGTATGTGCATGTATGCATACATGTAGTACATACACATATAAGTGCACAGAAGGATCTGTGTAGTATATGCCAAGTAAAGGTCTGAGGGTCATTTATTTTGTAAAAGAATTATTTTAACAGATTCTAGTGTTTAATTTTTCATTGCTTTTTATTTTCTAAATAATTTAATAGTCTTGTATCTTAACTTGTATCTTACTGTAAAAACATATTCTTACAAATTTTAAAGTACAGTAAAAGTGTTTTCTCCTGAAAGTTATTGCAATTTAATTTTTGAAAACAGAAATAACTTTAGTGAAATAACTTTGCATTAAGTTTCTTAAACAAAGGATGCGGCTTCTTGGCAAAAGCTATGACTTTGATGCATAAGTCCTCAGTTCAATTCCTTATACTGATGAAAAGAAAAATATCACACACAGAACAAAAATGTTTTCTAATATTTGATCAGGATATTTTGTTACAATAATCTCCAATTCCCTAGAACTGTGAGTATCCACAAGAATTATATGAAAATAAGCAAACAAATTTGGAAATGCTTCAACTGGTGGGAGCAAAGAGGATAAAAAAACATCTCCTTGAAAATATAGTTAAGTACTCCAGAAAGCAATGTTCATCCTAATGTACACTTGGAATCAAAGTCTATCACTAAATATTAACTGTGTGTAATGTAAAATGCATTTCCAATTACAATAAGAGAAAAATCGTTTACTCCACTAGGCTTAAAGGGAAATATCTACAATGAGTCAATCAGAGAATATATTAAGTTCCTATGACGGGATCTTTAAAAAAGGCAAATGGACAATGACATAGTGAGCCTACTGTCCAGAATTTCTTTTAGAGTCTACTGGGCTGGAGAGATACACAGAAGACAGACAGGGCACCAGCTGGAGGGACGGCACAGCAGACAGACAGGGCGCCAGCTGGAGGGATGGCACAGCAGAAGGGCGCCAGCTGGAGAGGATGGCACAGAAGACAGACAGGGCACCAGCTGGAGGGATGGCACAGCAGACAGACAGGGCGCCGGCTGGAGGGATGGCGCAGCAGACAGACAGGGCGCCGGCTAGAATGATGGCACAGCAGAAGGGCGCCAGCTGGAGGGATGGCACAGCAGACAGACAGGGCACCAGCTGGAGGGATGGCACAGCAGACAGACAGGGCGCCGGCTGGAGGGATGGCACAGCAGACAGACAGGGCGTCGGCTGGAGGGATGGCACAGCAGAAGGGCGCCAGCTGGAGGGATGGCACAGCAGACAGACAGGGCGCCGGCTGGAGGGATGGCACAGCAGACAGACAGGGCGGCAGCTGGAGGGATGGCACAGCAGACAGGGCGCCCGGCTGGAGGGACGGCACAGCAGACAGACAGGGCGCCAGGCTAGAGGGATGGCACAGCAGACAGACAGGGAGCCGGCTGGAGGTATGGCACAGCAGACAGGGCGGCAGCTGGAGGGATGGCACAGCAGACAGACAGGGCGCCGGCTGGAAGGATGGCACAGCAGTCAGACAGGGCGCCGGCTGGAGGGATGGCACAGCAGACAGACAGGGCGCCAGCTGGAGGGATGGCACAGCAGACAGACAGGGCGCCGGCTGGAGGGATGGCACAGCAGACAGACAGGGCGCCAGGCTAGAGGGATGGCACAGCAGACAGACAGGGGCGCCGGCTGGAGGGATGGCACAGCAGACAGACAGGGCGCCAGGCTAGAGGGATGGCACAGCAGACAGACAGGGCGCCAGCTGGAGGGATGGCACAGCGGACAGACAGGGCGCCAGCTGGAGGGATGGCACAGCAGACAGACAGGGCACCAGCTGGAGGGATGGCACAGCGGACAGACAGCGCGCCAGCTGGAGGGATGGCACAGCAGGCGGACAGGGCGCCCGGCTGGAGGGATGGCACAGCAGACAGACAGGGCGCCAGGTTGGAGGGATGGCACAGCAGAGAGACAGGGCGCCAGCTGGAGGGATGGCACAGCAGACAGACAGGGCGCCAGCTGGAGGGATGGCACAGCAGACAGACAGGGCGCCAGGTTGGAGGGATGGCACAGCAAACAGACAGGGCGCCAGCTGTAGGGATGGCACAGCAGACAGACAGGGCGCCAGCTGGAGGGATGGCACAGCGGACAGACAGGGCGCCAGCTGGAGGGATGGCACAGCGGACAGACAGCGCCAGCTGGAGAGGATGGCACAGCAGGCGGACAGGGCGCCGGCTGGAGGGATGGCACAGCAGACAGACAGGGCACCAGCTGGAGGGATGGCACAGCAGGCGGACAGGGCGCCCGGCTGAGAGGATGGCACAGCAGACAGACAGGGCGCCAGCTGGAGGGATGGCACAGCAGGCGGACAGGGCGCCCGGCTGGAGGGATGGCACAGCAGACAGACAGCGCGCCAGCTGGAGGGATGGCACAGCAGGCGGACAGGGCGCCGGCTGGAGGGATGGCACAGCAGACAGACAGGGCGCCAGCTTGAGGGATGGCACAGCAGGCGGACAGGGCGCAGGCTGGAGGGATGGCACAGCAGACAGACAGGGCACCAGCTGGAGGGATGGCACAGCAGGCGGACAGGGCACCAGCTGGTGGATGGCACAGCGGACAGACAGGGCGCCAGCTGGAGGGATGGCACAGCAGACAGACAGGGCACCAGCTGGAGGGATGGCATAGCAGACAGACAGGGCACAGGCTGGAGGGATGGCACAGCAGACAGACAGGGCAACAGCTGGAGGGATGGCACAGCAGGCGGACAGGGCACCAGCTGGTGGATGGCACAGCAGACAGACAGGGCGCCAGCTGGAGGGATGGCACAGCAGACAGACAGGGCGCCAGCTGGAGGGATGGCACAGCAGACAGACAGCCGCCAGCTGGAAGGATGGCACAGCAGGCAGACAGGGCGGCAGCTGGAGGGATGGCACAAGGACAGACAGGGCGCCAGCTGGAAGGATGGCACAGCAGGCAGACAGGGCGGCAGCTGGAGGGATGGCACAGCAGACAGACAGGGTGCCAGCTGGAGGGATGGCACAGCAGACAGACATGGCGGCAGCTGGAGGGATGGCACAGCGGACAGACAGGGCGCCAACTGGAGGGATGGCACAGCGGACAGACAGGGCGCCAGCTGGAGGGATGGCACAGCAGACAGACAGGGCGGCAGCTGGGGGATGGCACAGCAGACAGACATGGCGCCAGCTGGAGGTATGGCACAGCAGACAGACAGGGCGGCAGCTGGAGGGATGGCACACAGACAGACAGGGCGGCAGCTGGAGGGATGGCACAGCTGGTCAGACAGGGCGCCGGCTGGAGGGATGGCACAGCAGACAGACAGGGCGGCAGCTGGAGGGATGGCACACAGACAGACAGGGCGGCAGCTGGAGGGATGGCACAGCGGTCAGACAGGGCGCCGGCTGGAGGGATGGCACAGCAGACAGACAGGGCGCCAGCTGGAGGGATGGCACAGCAGACAGACAGGGCGCCAGCTGGAGGGATGGCACAGCAGGCAGGGCACTTGACTTGCATGCAGCTGTCCCCAGCTCCATTCCCTGCAACTGGGTGTTGACCAAAAATAAACAAAAAGAATTTCTTTTACAGTTTACATAAAGTTACTTCTTAGCCATATCCCACTGAAGATCCCTAAATGATTTCTGAATTGGTACTTGTCACTTGTCACTTGTCTTCCCGTTGTTCATCGATTAGCTACAGCAGGCGCCAGTGACGTCTCCATTCATTGGGAATGATGTCCATTATTGTTACTGTTTTTGGCATATTGAATACGCCACGGGCAGCTTGCCAGGTCTGCTCTGGCTCTGGGTTCATCCCAGGGGGAAGTGGTGTACCAGTCAGTATAAAGTCTGGACTGAGAAGGTAAAGATCACCCAGTAAGATACATTACTGGGTTGGACAAGAGTAATAGTACAGAGGGGAGGGTGTTTGCCTTGCACACAGATGACCAGGGTTCTGTCCCATGTGGTTCCCAGAGCACCACCGGAAGTAATTCCTGAGTACAGAGCCTGGAGTTCGAGCATTGCCAGTTGACCTTCAAGAAAAAAAAAATCCATTATTGGGAAGTTGTAGTATTGTTTGAGTTTTCTTGTCTGAACACTGAAGCTGGTGGGATGATGATTTGTAAAAAGCGAATAAAACCATAGTGTAGTTATCAAAGATTCCATTGGTATAGAAACATGAGAAGGATGGAAATAAAGCTTCAAACGGCAAAGAGGCTTGCCCGTAAGATCAGAATAATCTAAATGGGGGAAAGAGCCATGTCCATACCAGTTGCTTTTGTGCTCACAAGTCTAAGTTTCAGTTGAGACCAGGAGAAAAGGCAACGCCAAGGCAAAGTAAGTAGGAGGTTTTGTTTATTATAGAACAAAGTTCCAGAAATAATACAATGGAAATATTCACTCTAAGTATAAAGTGATTACTGCGGGGTTAAGTCATTCACTCTTCATAATAACTCAAGGTGAATGCAAATATTATCCCCTACTTTGCAGCTGAAAAAAACAGCCCTGAGAGAGGAAGTGACCTTTCAGTATCACAGCTTGTAAGTGGCACATCTGAGGTTCAAACCCAGCCGGCCAGCTCAAATGTCCATGCTTAGAGCAACTGTTCTTTTCTCAAGCGAAAAGAATGTAAACAAGAGAAGATTGTGAAGAAGATTCCAAGTATAGGAAGCAACGATGTAAAAGTCGAGAAACAACGCCTAGCAACACCAGCTACCTCTAGAAGACAGACTTCTCTGGGTGAGGCGAAAGAAGAGGCATGTTTCTCTTGGATATTTCCACGGACAAAGAATGGATTATTATTTTAATAATTCTTAACATTTCAAATACAAGGATATATATTCACTTCTAAACACAAAAACAAACTAAAAACCTGATAAAACATATCTAAGTATGTACAATATACAGCAATACACACACACATACACATACACACTCACACCAAAGATAGATATCTATATATATATATATATATGTAAATATATAGAGAGATATTTATATATACAGATCAAATGTTGTGGCTTAGTGCATTTAGATTGTTAAATATAGTTTTATAATATGGCTTTAACAATTTTCTCCTGAAGTAACATATCTTTGGAAAACAGCAATGTTTGGTTTTATTTATGTCAAACAAGAGAATAAATATAGTAAAACAGAAAAGTTCAGCAAAGAAAAATAGCAACGTCCAAAAGAAATAGCCACGATTACATTTTATTTATAAATACAGATTTTGTATTTTTGTTTACAATATTTAACACAAAATTAATACAAGGTAGTTTAATATATTTAGCTTCAGATATCTTAAGGAAACAATACCAAAATTAGAACACTTTGGACACATTTAATTAGCATTTAAAACCTCATTGGGATACTCTGGTTTCTCTTCAAATCATGTGAATCTTCCTCCTTTTCCTAAGCCCTCACCAGAACATGGGGACAATTCAGCAGTACTTGCTGCTTTGAGAGCACGCCATGTACCACAATCCCAACATCACAACCCGTGTGTGAACAACACAACCAAGCGTGTGACCCTTGGGTATCACAAAAAACACAACAACAAAAGGGAAAGCAACATTTCATAAATGAAATCCAAATTTGAAAAGGAAAGCTTGAGTATTTTTAATCATCTTCCATGTCCTCTGTATCATCTATAAATACAAAAATCAATTCTTAAACAATATAAAATATGACAATTAGTCAGTTTTATGAAAATCTAGGGAAAAGAAAATTGGGTTTTCATTTGAAAGATACACAAGCAAAATTGTTTTGCATTTGAATTCCTTGTGTACACCTGACCTCTAACAAAGGTTTTAACTAACAAGCAAATTTGTAACACTTCAGCTGTTTACCAGGCCTTAAATCTGACCAGTTTGGAGCCGTCTTCAAATGAGCCAGATGAGAAACCACTTAATTAGGATTTTAATTATTTTCTTGCATTCTGATAGTATCTGGGAGTCGCTGAGAAGCAGTTTTTCTCTGCAGTTTCTCAGCTGCTAACACTGTTAACACCCAAGGCTGTGTTTGTGGTAAATTCCCAGCTCCAGGAGCACCTCGGAGCAGTTAAGTTCTGACCCACTGAGGGGCTCTACAGCCAGCCTGCCTGCACTCTGCTGTGGCCCGAACTCCGTCGTCTCAGTGGGGCACAACTGTCTCCTTTCAGTAGGATGAAGTGAGTGTATTTTGGCCTCAGGATCGTGTTGTATCTTTGAACTTCTCTGTGTCCCTGCAGTGATTGAGTTCTGAGTAACACAGTGAGTCAGCTTGATGACTTGAGCTTTTAAGCAGAACTAGATAAAAATGCCCGTTTGTGCAGGGAGCTCACGTTTAAACAAAATATTCTGACTACAAATTCGTTTTACTTTAAATTTTCTTTCTTTTACAATGCTCTTACTTTTTTCTGCTCTTGGTGCACTGCACCACCCTACCGCTCAAGGTGCCAAAACGCTCTCCCACTGCTTCCGGTCACCTCTAGTTCACTCTCTCTTCCCCACCCCAACCCCCCCCCCCCCCATTCCTCTGCTCTCCTTCCCTCGGGGCAAATTTATTTTTAAAATGTTTGAAAGAATTATACAAAGTGGTCCCAGCTTGTAATCAAAAGGGAAAAAAGTCTCTTCGTTTTCAGGAGTCTCAAGGAAAGGATAAAGGTTTGGGCATTTTATAAGCTTTGTCAAGATGTCATTTCACTGGTAGATTACAGTCGAGGTTCTAGTGTTCACATCTCTAACAAAGCAACTAGAAGAAAAGATAAATATATGGGACTACATGAAACTAAAAAGCTTCTGCACCTCAAAAGAAACAGTGACTAAGATACAAAAGCAGTCCACAGAATGGGAAAGAATATTCACCCAATACTCATCTGATAAGGGGTTAATATCCAGGATATATCAGGCACTGGTAGAACTTTACAAGAAGAAAACAAACAACCCCATCAAAAAATGGGGGAGAAGAAATGAACAGAAACTTCAGCAAGGAAGAAATTCGAATGGCCAAAAAACATATGAAAAAATGCTCATCATCACTAATCATCAGAGAGATGCAAATCAAAACAACAATGAGATACCATTTTACACCACAGAGACTGGCACATATTCAAAAGAACAAGAACAACAAGTGCTGGCGTGGGTGTGGGGAAAAGGGGACACTCATCCATTGCTGGTGGGAATGCCGGCTGGTACAGCCTTTCTGGAAAACAATATGGACATTCCTCCAAAGACTAGAAATTGAACTCCCATTTGACCCAGCCATACCACTCCTGGGAATCTACTCTGGGAAACCAAAAATACGCAGCGGAAACACCATCCCTACTTTTATGTTCATAGCAGCATTATTCACAATAGCCAGAATCTGGAAGCAACCCGAGTGCCCGAAAATAGATGACTGGATAAAAAGCTTTGGTACATCTACACAATGGAATACTATGCAGCTGTTAGGAAAAATGAAGTTATAAAATTTGCCTACAAATGGATGGACATGGAGAAGATTATGTTGAGCGAAATTAGCCAGAAGGAGAGAGACAGTTACAGAATGACTGCATTTATCTGCATAACATAAATATATAGGTACATATTATGATACCAATATCCAAGGTCAAGTGAAACATACATCAGGAGGTCCTGTCAAATGTGGAAATTATCACAAACGTGTGGGAGTCAGAGGCTAGGTAAGACAGAAAATGGAACAGTGTGCTAACAATTGTGAGGGTACTAATGCCAACCTAGAACTGAGCATTAAATAGAGGCAAAAGGATACACATGACAACCCTTTAATGTATGTTCTGTAATCCATAGTCTGGAGAGGAAGGAAAGAGAAAGATAGAGAAATGGAAAGAAATAAAGAACCTGCCATGGAGGAGGGCTGGGGGAGGGGGAGGGAACCGGGGACGTTAGTGGTGGGAGATGGGCACTGGTGGCGGGATGGGTGCTGCTACACTATATGACCAAAACCCAAATATGAACTTTTTAATTGTATATCTTTGTAATTGTAAAAATAAAAAATTAAAAATAAATAAATAAAAAAAAATTAAAAAAAAATGAATAGAAGGTTAACTTCTTTGAACTTGTTATGACTGGTGATTTATTTTGGAGGCTTGCTATAATGTCATTCACTAAGACAAGGATTTAGTTTGAAGTTCACATTTAGTTCTGTCCAGAATTACTGCGGAAACATCCCCGGAGCCCTATTTCATTTATATATGTAGGCAGGTTCATTTGGTGGACAACTGTGGCAGGCAGAGACCTATGGAAGCTACTTTGATTCCTGAGGCAAGTTAGTCAAACTAGATAAGACTGAGAACGATTTTAATGCGACATCCCTGCTGTAATCATATTTACTTTACCTGTAGAAATCGTGTTTAATGAACTCATTCCCACTAATTTTTATGGAAAATATTCCGAAAGTTTTACCAAGTGGATGGACTTGTTCTTTATCTAACATAAATTATTCATTTTATTAAAATTGAAAATTATATCATAAAAGAGCAGAGTTTTCACTGACTGGTATCAGACAGGGGAAAAATGAGTCAAAGCTGAGAATTTGCAATATCATTTCTGGCTTTGAAGTCGAGGCCAGTCTCAGAGCCAAAAAATGTCTCTTAGAACTGTGAGTGACCCCTGGCAGAGTCAATTAAGAAAAGAACTTTGAACGTAAGACCACAAGAAGCTGAATTCTGCTAACATCCTTCACAAACTTGGACGCAAATTCTTCCACCTTATCCCCATAATGCAGCAGACCCTGGTTGAGACACCAAACAGATGCCAGAAATTCTGTTGAATGTAGTTGAACTTCTGACCTATGACAGAGTTAATAGATGGGTGTTGTTTGAAATTGTTACATTTGTGATAATTTTTATAAAGTAATAAAAATATAAATACACAGTCTTCAGATTATCCACATCAGCAGGATGTTCCACCAAGACTATCCTTATGTAAGGACTTATTTATCCAAATTTTCTTAGCATTGTTATTTATTCAACCTTACTTTTACCTGATTTATCTCACTCTCTCTCACTCTCTCTCTCTCTCTTTTTAATCCTTCTTGATCCATTTGTTAATGCTCTTAATGGCATGTATGGACAGGAATTATTGAAGTATTTAGATTGTATTTTCCAAAGTGTAAGCTGAAAACCACTAGTGATTTCCACGACTGTAATTCCTAGATGGTTCCAAGACCCAGTACTAATAAACAGTGAGTCTAAAGTGAAAATATTATTCACTTTTCAATCTCTTCAAATTCTCCTGACTGCATAAAAGAGATTTAACACCTATATAACACTGATATTGTTCCTCTTTGAGCTCATTCTCAGGTGTAGAGTCCTGTTGGCTCTAATAGTATCTTATTAGAAGTTATGGTATCTTGTTATAGTCATAGTATCTTATTAGAAGTCATGGTATCTTGTTATAGTCATAGTATCTTATTAGAAGTTAATAATGTCATAGAATTACTGAGTTCATTTCTGTTTTTTTATCTGGTAAACTATGCTGGTTTTCTGATTTGGGGGCCAATATAAACTTTCCTTTTTCAGGAGGAGGATTTGAGTTTGAGGGTATCACCCAGAACTATGTGGGGCTCTTCCTATAGTATTCAGAGGACCCTCTGTTGTACTGGGAGTTCAAACCATTGTCACAGCTGCCACAGTTGCACACAAAGCAAATGTTTCATCAGTAATATCTCTCTAGTTCCATAAAGTTTCCTTTAAAAAAATTGTTGTGTCTAAACTATATTTTAAAAATATTTAAATACTTTTGAAGTCAGAATTTGCATCATACTCTTGGTGCTTTCACTGCCACTGGCTGCCCCTTGCCCCACTGAGCAGAGTTTAGTAAATAGATTTGCACTGAGAAATCTCTCTCTTTCCCTCTCTCTAATCCATGCATCAGTATTCTTGTTTTGTTCCTGACCCTTCCCTGAACCCAAGTCCAGGAATATCTAGACTGAAAATTCATAGAGTTAACATCAGGTAAGCCTACTGCAAGACAATGTGTATTGGGGGAGGGCATGTGTTCCTTAGCTACGGGCATAGATTCATAAACACTTTTTTCTCCAGTTAAGTAAGGAATAATTAGGAAATTCATCCAGGGCTGAGGGGAATTCTAAATGAGCACTTTCAAACAATGAAAAATAAAACTTACAAGTCAAGAAGCCATTGTGAAATTCAGCTGGTAATATTTTTCCTTTATTAGTACCAAAAAGCAAGTATGCATTTTACTAATTATATTTGATTCAATAAGGTATGATAAGTACATTTAAGTTAAAATTACTAGTGAACAAATTGCCTTGGCATACAAGATTGGGAGTGGGTGAAAATAAGTGAAGATATGAAATACTGATCTGGTAAAAGGGGTCTTGTTCCAACTCTAACTGCAAGAGAAAGAGATCTCATAATAACACAGCCCCTCAAGTGAAAATTAAGAGCAGGCTACAGGCTCTCTCCTATGTAAAGACATCTGACATTTGCTCTCCCATTTCTGGTAGAAAACCCTAGCCTCTATCTGTTTTCCAAGTGCTGGCACTACTCGGTGGAGGCTCCTATATTCAATGACAGTTTACACGGTAAAGCAGTAGGCACTCTCATACTTCCATTAAGACGGCAGTTCTTTCCTTACATGGCAGTTAGGAAGCAGAGTTACATTTTTACATTGAGATAGTTGTTCAATAGACACTGGCTCATCTAAAAAATGCTGTTTCTCTTGGAGAACTTAACTCAGCACAAAGCTCACGAAACCAAATTGAAGCAACAACTTGAAAACAAATGCGTAAAAGTCACCAACATGAAGTGAGGGTCACAGATGACGTTTCTAGTAGATATGGTTTTGTTTCATCTTTTTATCCTTTTCATGGTCTCCATATCCCCTACTGATATCAGAACACAGTCAATATCCACCCACTGTGTTCCTTGGGGAAGCAATATTAACTGCTTGTCCCCGTTGGCAAGTCTGAGAAAGGATGGAGGCGTATATGTGTTCCTTCTTCACGTTACGCTTGAGGACAAAGCAAAAAAAAAAAGCCACAAGAAAAAGGTAGCAGAAGGAGGAAGAATTTAAGTTGAATTTTTTAACTCTATGCCCTTAAAAAAAAAAGCACTGACAAGTTTGTGACACAGAGTTCTCTCCAGGAAGCTGGCTTACAGTAAATCCTATGGAATGATAAAGTCATTATAGGAATGAGATACTTCATAATTGCAGGAACTGCTTGGATCTGTCTAGAGTCACTGAAAGTCAACAGACTCGGCTGTCAGGAACTAGCGAGTCAAAGGAGAAGGAAGACAATCTGGAATCTATTTCATCGCAGGTAGATGCAGAAGCCAGAGTAGGTCTAGCTGTCCTGACTTGAACTTCTGATGGAATTGCTGAAATTCTGCCTGAGAAATCTGCTCCCGCCCCACACCTGCCAGCCCTCACCCTCCACACTGCAACCCCCAGCCCACCTCTGGGAGAAGGTGTTAAGCCACACCCAGTGGTGCTCAAGGAAACTCTTGAGCAAGGTTCCCCCTAGTCTGGCACTGCACAGGCAGAAGTTCTGGGAAACACAACTGCAACCCTACAAAATTGACAAGACATAAAATCACCACATTGAGGTAAAATCCTACGCTGCCAAAGGTCACATAGAGCAGCAACGAGCCTGAAGAGGCCCCCTGGACCTTTTTCTAGCCTTTCCTCCCATTTACTCTATGCCGTTAAAAAATATCAAATCTTATTATTATAGACTGTATTCCCGCATTTCTGCTTAAACACTAGCTGGATGTATTGTTTGGGACCTTCAACCAAATGGCAAGGACTGACCTCAGAGTTGAATGGCAGAGAAGTACAGCGATACCAGGGTATTAGGGAAAGCCTGATCTTCTGATTGGTATCACAAAAACAGCAAAGCAACACTTTGGGGCTGAAGAAGGAAACAGATCATGCAAGATAAAGAAGCTGAAATTTGGTGGTGGAAAAAATGCCATAAAGTGTCAGGGGAGAGGTAGCAGAAGGAGGAAGAATTTAAGTTGACACTTTTAAAAATGAGTATTTGAGTTTTTGACAAAGAGCAGGGAATAGCTTATAGAATATTTTATCATCTTTAAACTTGTCCATATGGAAAGCACCTGAAAATCCGTGGTATACTTTGCAATATATTGTAAAATGCTGACACATTAATTTCATATGAATGAATAACAATCCTGCTGGAAGAAAAATAAAGCCATATCGTGGATATGCAATATGATGTCCCAACCACAAACACACATGAACAGTGGTTCTCAAGTTTGCTCAGATGGAAAGCACGTGAAAGTCGGGGCATTCTTCTCCTAAGAGCATAAATTTTGATAAATTTTTAACACCATGAGAACTGAGAACAGTTTTGCTCAAAGCCAGTATGACAGTGTGTACAGAATATGAAACTGTGTACACAATATGACACTGCTCACATGGGCACATATGTCTTCAAAATAAAAACAATCAGTTGTTTCCAGACATTCCAAATAAGAATCTCTTCCCGCTTGTGCGTATCTGTTTCACATTTGCGTGTTCCACTCATCATGGAATGAAAATAACTTCAGGTCCTGAGAATCTCTTCCTTCCTTCCAAAATCCCATGCTACTGCCCTGCTCTTGGCATCACTGCAGCTCTTACTTTGCCCTGTAATAACTACTTTTCCCAGCTGGAGTTATACAAAGTAATGCCCCAAACCCATTCTCATTTAGCCTCACAGCATGATGTTTTGGCTTGTTTTTCTTTTAGGATCATTCCTGGCTTTGCACAAGGCTTACTCCTGGTTCTGCACTCAGTGATCAGTCCTGGTGGTGCAGGGGACCATATGTGGTGCCAGGTACTGAATCTTCTTGGCTGTGTGCAAGACAAGCACCTTACTCACACTTACCTTATCATTTACCACTCTGCCCTTCATGGCATCAGGGCATGATTAGGGGTTATAATATTATTACTATTGTGATGTTCTTTCAGAGACAGACATGGGGCAGAGCTGCTACTGGCTCTCACTGTGCCCAGCCGCTCATGAGGTGCCCGGGAGGGTGGCAGGTTCTAGCCCTGTCCCATCACCCCAGCAGAGCCTCACAACAAGCCAGATGACCCCCACTCCATGAGGGCCTCCATTTTCCACTTCGGACTTCCCCCTTGTCAGAACTCCACCCAGCAGACCAGCCTATCACAGCCCAGCTCGCAAGCAGCCGCCCGGTTCATAAATAAATGCTGGATTTTGAGATGACTACAAGAGTATGCTACCCACACGGCAGAGCTGGCAAGCTACCCGTATCATATTTGATATGCCAAATACCAGTAACAATTATAGACCTCATTCCCATCACCTGATGGAATGGTTTGAGAGCTCTTTATGTTCCTGGAGCAAGCAGGTGCCCTTGGGCTTTACTTGCATGAGACAGGTCATATGGGCCCAGCACACTTCCTCTGCGCTACTCTACTGAGACAGGTCATATGGAGATGTTACTGGTGCCCGCTCGAAGCAAATCGATGATGAGCGGGAAGACAATGATACAGTGACAGTGATGTTCTTTCGTAGATAAGACCAATTAGGCTCAGAAAGTTCAGGTCACTTAAGTTTCAAAACAAACAAATAAAACAAGTAAGAACTCTAACCTCAATATTCTAGTTTCAAAAATTCATGTTTTGAATTTTGTTTGCTTGAATGTACTTCTGCAATCTTATTTTCTGATTTCTGTGTTTCCCCAGTATATTATGATTCCGGCTTTTTCTTCTCTGTTATCACTGCATCCCTGTATTCCAACCTCACCTGTACTTTTGTAAGAATGTATTGATAGGCTGATCATTGATTAACTCTGGATCTTTGACTTTTCTGCTTAGTTTGTGTATTCAAGGCACTTGTTCTAATCTCAAATTTGCATATGACAATTTAGCCTGACTCAGAAAACAGATTTTTCTAGATATTTCAAAATTAAGAATTTCTCTCTTTGCAGGGAGAAAGGGACTCTCATCCATTGTTGGTGGGAATGTCGACAGGTACAGTCTTTTTAGAAAACAATATGGACATTCCTCAAAGACTAGAAATTGAGCTCCTGTTTGACCCATACCACTCCTGGGAATATACCCTGGGAAGCCCAAAACACATATACCAATACCATCTGCACTTTTATCTTCATAGCAGCACTATTTGCAATAGTCAGAATCTGGAAACAACCAGACTGCCCAAGAACTGATGACTGGATAAAGAAACTTTGGTACATCTACACAATGGAATACTATGCAGCTGTTAGGAAAAATGAATTTATGAAATTTGCCTATAAATGAATGGTCATGGAGAGGATCATGCTGAGTGAAATTATCCAGAAGGAAAAATATAGATATAGAATGGCTGCATTTATTTCTATGATATAAAATATATATATTTATTTATATAGTATGATATCAATATCCAAGGTCAGGCAAAACATGGGCCAGGAGGCCTTGTCAATAGATGGAATCAACTGCAAACATATGGGAGTCAGAGGTTAGGTCAGACAGAGAAGTGTGCTAACAATTGTTGAAAATGATCATACCAAACTAGAACTGAGTATTGAGTATAGACAAAGGGATACACATGATAACCTCTAAATGTATGTATTGCAACCTACAATGTGTAAGAGAAGAAAGAGAGAGAGAGACAGAGAGACAGAGAGAAAAGAGATTTAAAAAACCTGCCAGGCTAGAGGAGGCTAGAGGAGGGGGGGAGGGAAATGGGGACATTGGTGGTGGGAAATGGGCACTGATGGAGGGATGGGTGCTAGAACACTGTAACCCAAACATGAACATCTTTGTAATTGTATATCTCACAGTGGTGTGATAAAACAAAATATAATTTAAAAAGAACTTAAATTAAATTTAAAAAACAATAATTTCTCTCTTAAACATTGTTAATTCCTGTGACAGCTCACCATAGGGTATTAGCCATGATGTACAAAATGCTTTGGGTCAGTTTTTGTATAATGAAATTACAAAATAGTCTGGAAAAAGTAAAGTATGAACAGAAAAAAGACAGTATTTTTATGTCATTTGTATAAAAATTCCTTCTCATATCACCATTACTGTGACATTAATTTCTATTTCATGCATTTCTGTCCCTGTAACTTTCCAGATATTTTCTCTAGTGTTTTTAGTATTTGTGGCACTACTCATAAACATATCCCAAGTAGAAATCAAACTTATCCTCAGTCATTCACTTATATTATTCTTCTAATCTTTCTAAGCATCATGTGCTAAATTCCTCTTCTAATTCATGAGTGCCCTGGTCAAGGCTATACTGACCACAATATTGACAACTCCCAATATCTACATTGTCATTTATCACTGTTGATATTCACATTCCTGCAGCCAATTTTTAATATCTGAGATGGTAGCCTTATTCCAGCCAACCTGAATTAGTTTAAGAAGTAATTTTATAAGATAGGATATGAAAGAATTTATATTGGAGCAATTTTATATAATTGTCATTGCACTCGATTTTTTCATTGATTTAAAAAAAATTCCCAAGCTATTTACTTGAAATGTTGGTAGATCTAAAGACAAATGTATATTCTCTCTAAATCTCTGACCCCACCTCATCTGTATTTCCTTTAATTATCATTATCAGTTATCTATTGTGGAATACCTTGTCTCTTCTTGGTGTTTTCTTTTTTTTGACTTGGTGTCCTTTCATTCAATCCTACCCTCTGCCTCTATTAACATATCGTGACTTTGCTAATGCTTTTCCCTCTCCTCTCCTCTTCCTTATCAGCATCATCCCAATCATTTCTCAAAAGTCCCTGCTCAGACTGTTGGAATCTTCCCGAATTATACTCCACTGTTATTTTTTATGTCTCCATTCCTCCCAAACTTTGCATAATTAATAATTTTCTCCATGTTTTCCCCAAGTTCCAGGCATCGTTATATAAACTCATAAAACATAAAATAAAACGGACTAAATTGACAGAATTCAGTATGACACATAACTACTAAACAATTTACATTTGACTTTGTTCTCCATCAAAATGCTTCAAGCTGTTTTTTAAAACATACAAATTTTGGACACCAAATAGGTCAGTGGTCTCACGTCTCTATTCTTCTTGTTTCACACTTCATGCTAGAGATAAAAGGAATTACATCTTAGTCCAATAAAAATCACATCCTAGGAGAAATGGCTAAATCCCTTTAATTTTCCTATATTCCTTAGATACGAGGTAATATAGTGAGTTCAAAGAGCGGGTGAAAGAAACATTCTAATTAAACAGATCAATTAGCAAGTGAATATATATTTTAATTAACCCCAAGATCTGTGTCCAACATTTTACTATAAATGAAAGAGAACTAATTTTCAAATTGTGTTAAGATTCATGAGGAAACCAGTTAAAAGTCAGAGAATCCATTTTTGGGGCCACAACAGCATTTGAAAAAAATTGAGACAGAATAAAGTAGAAAAGATGAGAGTCAGAATGTAGACCAGTGGTAAAGTATTTGCTTTGCATGTGTGAATTTCTGGGCTCAGACAGCAGCACGACAAAAAATATGAATGGATGGATGGATGGATGGTTGGATGGATGGATGGTTGGATGGATAGATGGATGGATGGATGGATGAAGGGATGGAGGGATGGAGGAATGGAGGAATGGAGGGATGGAGAGATAAAAGGATAGAGAGATAGAGATAGAGAGATAGACAGATAGAGCGATATAAAAAGAAAAGAAACACATGAGAGTACACTAGCTATGAGTACACTAAATCCCAGAATCAAATTCATTTTTTGTGTGAGGAGGGTAGAGTAAAGTTATTGAAAATACGTTTGATAGTTCAAAAATATATATTTCTTGCTTCTAATATGTTTGAAATCTATTTGAAAAGAATGGATCTTCACCCCGAGCACCCCCAGGAGAAATTCCTGAGTGCAGAGCCAGGTGACACCCCTGAGCATTGCCGGGTTGACCCAAAAAAGCAAAAAATAAATAAATAAATAAATAAATAAATAAAAGAATGGGTCTTCTTCAGATCAAGCAAAACAATTCTATAACCATACCTAATTCGATTAAGTTTTCCATTTTTATATGAATGTGGATTTGATTATTAGGAAGCCTTAATAGCTTTAATGGATTAGCTGGTACTATGGTTGGTGCCTCTGAAGGTGAGCAAAATTTAATTCTGTTAGGTGAAGAGAATTTTATACAAATAAGCATCAAGTGAGCCAGTGATTTCATGGAACAGATAAGACTTTTACAGAAAGACTCCAAGACAAGATTTATAAAAACTGATTATACCACTAAGTGACTTTTATACATGTACTATAATAAAACATGATCACCCTGTCTCTTCCTAAATTGGTCAACTCTATCTTGCTCTAATTTTTGGCTCAGATAAAGTGTCTCCTATCATATGGAATTTCCCCATCATTTCCCAGAAATCGCCTTGGTCTGGTGTCATGACATTGCACTATCACTGCCTACATGCTTTTCTGTCCTCCTACTTGATTGTCAACTCTGAGACAGAAAAATCCATCTGTTTGCTTCTCTGTGTCTGACTCCAGATAGGAACAAAAGACGTACTCCACAGGTACTTCCTGAACAGGCTATGTCCAAACAGACTCTTCAATTAGTGCTTTAGCATGTGAATAATGGTTATATGCTTACCCCGAGGGATTAGGAGAGGGCAATGGAGTATTTTGGGTCACCTCATGTCTATATTGTCTGAAATATTTTTCATACTATTTATTAGTTTTGGAGCCACACCTGACTGTGCTCAGGAATCCTCCTGGTAGTACTCAGGGAACCAAACCTGAGTTAGCAGCATGCAAGGCAATTACCCACTATACTAGCACTCCAACAAGAATTATTATATTTTATAACATAAAAATGTTAGTTTTTTAAAAATTTTGAATAAATAAGGGTGGGGTGGAGAATAAAAGGAAACACAGACTTCCGTCTCCAGAGTCATTACACGGTATTAGCCAATGCACCCTACTTCCTTTGACGAGCTACTTCCTTCATTCACGGTGTGGTCAGTAAAATACATATTTCAAGGTCACATTAAAAAAAATTCCTCAAAGTCCAGGGAGATAAATCAAAGACTGGAGTTTTGCAAGCAGGAGACCAAAGTTCTACCCCATGAAGTTCATGATTTACCAAGTACCACGGGAAGCAACCCTCCACATTAATTGAGCTGGGTGCATCTGGTAGCACCGCTGACTGTAGTCAGTCCTGCCTTGTTCTCTTCCCCCCAACCCTCACCCCCATGACCATCCCTGTAAGTCCTCAAAGTGAGAATCAAGATTATTTCATACCACAGCATCAACTGATCTTTTTGCAAATGAGTGATGCCTATGTATACATTATCTAATGAGGCAAGAGAGATTGCACAGGAATTAAGACACTTACCTAGATGCGGCCTTGACACTGAACACAATCGATCCCTGACACTGCACACAATCACTGAGCACACAACCAGGAATAGGTCCAGAGCATCACTAGGTGTGGCTAAAAGGGAAACCAACCCCCCCAAATCCTCAAGAGTTAAGTTAAATCATTATACAGCCTTGAAATAAGAGGTGTCAAATATAATAAAAATGAATCATGTGATATAACAATAGCAATGAAGTAAAATATACATTCCTCATTTTATAGTAGTGATTTATTTTGATCACTTTGGGGTTGAAAACCCCCTTTAAGAAGTATATGTACGCTCTCAAGAAGATGTGTCTGAGGACATTTATTCACAATTCGAATTTAACTCACAGAGAGCTCAGACAGTGTGGTGGATGCCAGAAGAAGGTCGCTGCTTTCCAAACGTCATGATGTTCTTCACATACCTAATCTCACGTGGTCCAAGGAAATTTCCTATGGCTACGTCAGTCTCCAGTTATTACCATTACTAAGAAGGGAAACCAGTCATTTAAAGTAATTTAAGATGATTTCTCTCCCATCACACAGCTGGTAGCAGAATCCAAACTAGATGACACATTTATGCTATCATTTTATATTTTTCCCTCAAAGATATTCTCTTCAAAGTTATCTAAACAAAACATTGACACAAACACCACTGAAGTTGTATTTTGAAGAAATTACACATGTGGGTTTACTTAGTATGAAAGAAGACAATGAAGTGGTCAGAGTTCACCATCATGATGCATTTTCATCTCCGGGTTGACCATGTGCACAATGCACGCTCTCTAAGCCCCCGCCAGCTTGGCAAGCCAACGCAGGAGAGCAAACTGCAGGTCTACCACATGGCAGGCCAGCAGCCTCTCCCCAGGCCATCAGGCCATTCTGCTAATGGGCTTTTTGTATTGGTAATTAAATAAAGGAACCATGTAATGCATGCTTATCTCTTCGCTGATGGCATCCTGGTCTCTCATGCTACTTAAGGTATGTATGCCATAAATAAGTTGTCAACATATTTTAAGCGCTTGCAGATTTTTATAGGAAGGAGAATGTCTATTTTCATTTGCAAAAATGTAGGAAATTTGAGGAAATACCTATAAATGTGTTGGTGATATTTTTTAAATAAAAGGGAGAAGGAAGTGCCAGGGTTTTGGTCTCTCTTGATTTTTACTTTGTCAATTTCTGATGTGAGTAGCAACATCGCTGCGTCATTATGACTGATGATCACTGGCGGAGTAAACACAAAACAGCATCCCAGGATGCGCCACTTCGGAAGAGCGCCTGTCTCTGGAGCCAGTGGCCACATTGCAAGCATGCCAACAAATGAATTGCTGGTAGCATCTGCTTAATCTGGCTTTTGTCCACATGTCACAACTGTAATGTTGCTAATTGAGACTTTTTTTATTTGCTCTAGTCTAGTTTCTTCATTTCCTTCTCTCCAAACTGAGTCTAATGTAATCAGCATTGACTGAAAATCTGCCACTTTCACTGGTGCCACATTTAGAAAATAATCTTTGATGTTTAAGAAGTATGCTTACCAAATGTCTTCATCCAAATCTGTGTGAGTTCCTGATATTAGGTTATAGTCAAGATGGTGTCTGGTATTTGTTAAAAACTTTGCATTATAAAATGATTCAACGGAGTGTTTAAAATATTAACTAATAATAATTCTTTGACACCTGTAATTAAAATAATTCTTAGATACATATTTTATCAATATGAGCAATAACACAATGAATTATACATTTATAGTAAGTAATCACAGCATTCAATTACTTTATGAAATAACAAGGTATTTCATAAATTACACTTCACTTTAATTAAAAATAGTTTTTAGGGACTGAGAGATGGTACCTCATCTAAGTGTCTGTCTTACAAGCTCTGAGTTCAATTCCCAGTGCTACCAAATGTCTGAGCATGATCCTGGCATTTCTGCTGTCTGAGATCCTCAGTGCCACAAACGGTCTCTGGCCAAACCACAACCAGGTGTGTGTAAGTGCCACAATTAACAGCGTAAGTCCCAAAGAACACCACAACTAAAACAAAGGTGCAAACACCTTGCAGAGAATTGCAATTTCCCTCCCCTTGTTCGCTGTGTGAGCACTGCAGATCCCAGTGAGCACTTAAAACAGAGCATGAGTGAGCACCGCCACAAAGCACTCTGTGACCCAGCTATCACAGCTCCAACAGCCACAGCAGGAATAACAGCAACAATAACAAAAATATTTTGTAGGGGCAGGGAGATAGTTGGAGAAGCAGAGCACACATGTGCAAGGCTCTCAACTTGGCCTCTCGGAACCCGTGGTTCCCCAACAGTGCTGGAATAGCCCTGACAATCTTCAATCACTGCTGTGCATGGTCTCTATTAAAATAGAATGATGAGTTTCAATCCTAGAGAAAAATGATAACGATTTAAACATATTCTCATGATCAGTACATTTAATGAGAATTATCAATCCTTCTAAAGGAATGAAGGTAGTTTACTTGAATTGGAAGAAAATTATTAATATACTAAAACTTAGCAAGTTCTTTTTAAAAATTAGAGTATTCAAGATAAAGACAGCTTAGACTATCTACTAACATCCATTTAAGCCAAAGAGATTACAATACTAGTTTCATTAATCCTCTAAATTGTAGTATTCCCATCTTTTTAATGTTAATACTATTAATATAAAATTGTTATATAGACTCTGTGGTTTGAATTCTACATGAAATTTAAAATACAGTTCATAGTTCATTCATAGTAGTGTATATGTATACTCGTAACATATATGTGTATACATATGTATATTACATATGCATATATATATAAGTTCAAATTAAGAACAAGGTTTTAGGGGTGGTGATCTAGTTCAGCTGTAGAGCATTTACTTTCCTTGTATGTGTGAGGCCCTACATTTTTATACCCTGAGCCACTGAAAATACTTTTAATTGTTATTTTATTATCTTTGTTTGGGGACCACACTGGGCAGTGCTGAGATTTTACCCCTAGCTCTGAATTTATGGATCACTCATGGTGGGGCGAGAAGGACCATATATGGGATGATGTGCAAACACCCTACCTGCTATACTATCTCCCATCTCCCAAGCCCTTAAGTAATTTTAATTTTAAAGCATAAGGGCTGTTCATGATCCTGGACATTCTAGCACACACTGAGTTTTCAACAGCAACAAAAACAACAACAAGTGACTCTATCCCTGTCAACTATATGTTGACTATTGTGTAACACTCCAGAGCCACTGCTGTCCAGGGGAGTTAGAACCTCCATGTATATGGCTGATAATGCCCTCTAGTGGCTATCGTGTCTAGGTGAGTCTTGGTGCTACAGGTTGCACCTGAGACCTGTACTTAGCTGGCCCATACTTAGTTGAATTATATATGATAGACTTAAGGATTTATTTTTTCTGACAAGGAAATGTTCTTCTGATGTTGTCAGGGGAAACCTAAAGAAAGTGGAGATTTAATGTGAGAGAAATAAATTTGACACAAATTTGGAAGTGTCACATTGTATATGCCATTTAATACAGTAATCTCACATTTTGTGTAAAGACTAACAAAACTGAAGTGATGTGATTCAATGGTGTTCTTATGGCATGTGACAAGGTGGCTTTAAAATACAACTATCAGAATATACCATATATATGAACACTATAGATTTACATAAACTGCAAATTAGCCTGGTCACCTTAGAAGAGCCTTTCAACCAACAGCCATCTTCACTTTCATGTTCTGAGCAGAAGAAAGAAACTTCTTTATCCTCCCACTCTCTTCTCTCTTATAATCTTTTTTAAAATCACTCTGCCACTCCACAACTCCCAGACAGGTAATACAGGGAGTTTTGGATAAGATGATGAGATCTGGATGGGGTGAGTAATCAGTCCCTAAACCTAAACAATAAAGAAGTGAAACTTCTGCACATGAGGCTACTTTCTTCTCTTGACAAGACACCCATACTGGCCTTCCCTTTGTCAAATCATCTATTCCCCATAATGTATACCCAGAAGAGGCAGCAGAGTTGAGTTTTATCTGAACTGAAACTACTCACTGCTCACATAATGGAAGAGTAAACTGAATGCTTACATTTCTATTTAGCATTTGCTTTCTGTAGAGTCGGGATGAAATCGAAGTTGTTCTGTGTTCAAAAATGAAAAGGTGAAAGAAAGGACAAAAGCACAGTGTTGTCATTAATAAAATGAAGAGTGCTTGCACATGTACAGGGCACAATATTATTAACAACACTGGCAAGAATTTGGCATGGAGATATGTCCCTGGCAACTATTTTGTGCCCTCCAGCTGCACTAGGCATAACTCAGGAGAATCTAATTTGCATTACTCAGCATTAGACCTGGAAAGACCTAGCTCATCCATCAATGGTCCAGACACCAGCAGCATTTGAGGTGTAATTTGAAGTTGATGAACATTTGCTGTCTAGCACTCTAAGGCTATTTTCTCTTCATACAAAAGAATCTGCACCTGTCTATTGCAGTCAGGGCCAATAATGAATAAAGCTTTCAACTAATTTGTTTGTTGTCTAGTTCCCAGAGCAATAACACCCTCTTGTGTTACTCTTTGTTACCCCTGAGAGGAAGCGTCCTGGCCACTCCTGACCCCTGGAGGACCACACATGTCCCTAAAGCACCCTGTGTTCATATGTCTCCCCTTCCCTGCCTCCCTGCCCATTCATTTCTCTATTTTCTCTGCTTCATTCACTGACACGCTTCTACCACATAGTATTTTCTAATTATTACGTACCTTCTCAATACAAAATAACAAATAATAGTGTTGAGATAGTCAAACTAAATATGTTCAGTTATTATATTAGTTATTTCTATAGACCACATAATTCTCTGGCTCAGAGTTTTATGGCCACACAAGATCCTCAGAGGGTAAATACCAAGCATGGAAATTTAAAGTAAAACTTCATGTGCTAGTTGTGTTTCAGAGAATAAACATCTTTTACCTTTCAAGTCATATATAGTTTTACAAAAACACACACATACACCCACACACACACACAAACACACACAGAATCACTAAGCCAAGGCACAGATAGCTGTACTCACAGCAGATACAACAAAATATTCTCCTGAATCTTGGTTAAGATGCAAGCAAAATAAGGTGTTAGAATTATGGTTAAGGCACTTTACTTCTTTGCAACAGACTCCAGTTTAATCCCAAGCCCACATGGTCCCTCAAGCAACACTGGGTGCAGTCTTGGAGGTCCCCATATCACCCCTGAGATAGTCTGGGCAATCCCCATCACGCAGGGCCTGAACACAGTACAGCACTCTAACCTCAGACACTTGCATTAAATCACTGCATGGTTGCCTGAGAATCACTGCGAGGATCCCTGGGCCTCTTAAATGTGGCATGGGAGCTCCTCTTCCCAGAATGTGCACTATAAAACTCAAATTTTCAGTATGATGTGACTGTACATGTAGAATGACCAACATTTGTGTGATCCCGATGACAACTGCTCAACTTTTCAGAAGGTGTGACAAAACAAGGTCTCATCCATTGGAATAACGCAACTGTTTTAGCAGACATAATCTATTTAAACAAAAGAGAAGAGGGTACACTGTATGATTCTATTTATAGGAAAGTGCAAAAGCAGCACAGACTGTATTAAAATGATCAAAGGCTGCATACTGAGTAGAGGATGAAAAAGACAGACTCAAAGGGACTTCTGTGGCTTCTGTGGCTGGAGCAATAGCACAGCGTGGAGGGCATTTGCCTTGCATGTGGCTGACCTAGGCTCAATCCCCAGTATCCCATCTGGTCCCCTGAGCAATTCAGGAGCAATCCTGAGTGCAGAGCCAGGAGTATCTTGAGCATCACAGGGTTTGACCCAAAAATGAAAAATAGGGGGCTTCTGTGGTACTTGTTATAGTCTGTTTTGGCCATTTTATTACTTCTGTATAGATGTGTCAAATTATACAACAAACTATTTAAACTTTTCTCTATGAACTTCAACAAAAAAGCATAAAATTGTTGGGTCCTAAGAGATAATCAGTGAGTGAATTCTTCCTGTGCACAAGGCTGAACCCATTCCTATCCTTGCACAACATTATGAGCATTGCCTGAGCATTGCCAGAAGTGGTCACAGAGCACAGTCAAGAGTAATTCCTAAGCAATTCCTGTGGTCCCAACCCAACAAAAAAATGTTAGAATCGCATATACATATCAAGTTATTTAAAAGACTAGGGTTGTCTAAAAAATAACGAATTTCGTTTCATTCCACTATGAGCCTGTCATTTGTAGTGTTTTTCTGGAATTATTTTATTTATGAATAATAATTAACCTACAACTATATTTTCCTGAGTAATTCTAATGTTAATGATTATTTTTTTGCTTAGTCATTCACATACTAACTGGGGTCCAAAAATTATACTTTGTAGTAATTATCCTTATAACTCAGTGGACCATATTATGCATATCAATGATTATAAATCTAGCAACTTAAACTAGATTTTTCTGGATTATTTTCTGGAATATTTTCAAACTAATGACCATGGATAGTAAATTCTTATTTTTACAAAAAAATGTGTACATATTCTTTCTCTCAGCTTGTTTAAATTTATAATGATGATCTAGTCAAAGAAAGTTTATAAAATGGCCAAAAATGTTTTTAAACCAAAAATGAAAAAGTATTCCTGAATCAATGTTACTTGCAGCTAAAGTGGTAATATCAATCTTCTTGCCAAGACAATTAACAGCTAATCAAGTCTGGTGATCTGTGAGTTGTCAATGGGAGTTAGCAAAATGATGAATAAAAGTGACAGATAAAGACCAAAGCCAGTAGACAAACGTGCTAAACACTGGACTCCTTCCTCACACCTGGTCAGGCTGAATCTCCTCCAGCCAAATTAACACATTACCTTTTCATTCCACCCTCTTTAACAGCTTTTATTCAAACTTTTCTGTCCAGAAATAAACACAATTGAAGTTCAAGGATATTTTTTGCAACTAATGAATTCTACAAAAATTACCTAAATAAAATGTCAAATTAATATGGGCAAGGTAAAGAAGCAACACTCTCCTCTCCACAGTTACTTCACCTCTTTATTATTGATGTAATCCACTGGTTTCATAGAGCAGAGCACCTCAAGCCTGAATGTATTTACCACTTTGAAATTCTTAAAAGACAGATTTCAACTTAGGAAATTTGTCTGGGTAGAGGCCAAGATTCTACATTACCAAAATAAGGTCTTAGTTCACTTGAAGAAATAACTCATTCACGTTAAGATACTTAGTTTGGCCAAGATTTCAGAAGTTTAGGTATTATTTCAAAGAAGAAATCCAGGAGTACAGTGATAGTACAGCAAGTAGGGCATTTGGTTCAATCCCTGGCGTACCATATGGCCCTATGAGCCCACCAACAGTGATCCCTGAGCACAGAGCCAGGAGAAAAGGTACTAAGCACTAATGGGTGAAGCCTAAAAAATAAACAAACAAGCAAAGAAAAAAAAAAGAAATCTTAGGGAAAAGCCTCCAGGATTTTTGAATAGCTTTCAATCAGGAGGCTACTAGGGTGAACTTTTTAAATTATCTATTCATAGCACTTCTGTAAAATCAAATAACATTAAATTACTGAGGGACACCTTTCTGAACAAACATTTTCCTTGTGACAAAGACGGATTAAAGTTGTTTGTGTATGCTGTACTTAATTTTGGAGCCAGAGATTAGAGCATAGATAAAGACTTGTATAATGAGGAACATTTAATGCTACTGTATCCCAGACTAAATCAATAACTGGCACCTAACTAGGCCATATTGAGAGAACATGATTTGCTTTTCCTTTCCTTTGCTTTAATGGATTCTCTTGCCATTGGATAATTCAAGCTGAATAACTCTGATATCCGAAACCTAAAACCATTTATTTTATCAGGTAACTTAGTCGCTTTTAAAATCTCTTTTATACTAGTTACTCTAACAAAAATCCTGCTCTGTAATAAGTAATGTTTGGATCAGTTGAGCATGGCTGGTATCAATGTGAATGTGATATAGTAGCTATTGGGAATAGAAATTAGAAGGCACTGGATAAATGATCAAGGAAAGCATCAGGAATGCCAAATAAACTGATAAGGAGGTAATTAGCAAACTACTCAAATTTGCCCAACACTCATTCTTTAATTTTTTCTTCTAATCTTTTCATGAAATTGTTCATTATTAACTATTGCTAATTTCTAAAACTTAATCTTATTTTATTTAAGCTATGGCAATTTAGAAAGTTCTTAAGAGAGTGTCAGCATTCAATATTCCAAACTCCAAACCCACCACCAGCGCCAACATCATTATCATACACCAAAGACCAAGATTCACTCCCCTCTCCCCACCCCACTTCCTCAACAAACTCATCCTGATTCATATGGTTTTGGTGCATATAGTTACCTCATGTCAAAAATGCATTCAAAGTTCAAACCCGTTTGTGATTTGGGGTCTGATTATTTTGATATTTATCTTCACGATCATGTACTCACTGTCTCTATGTGTGTGCGTGTCTCTCTTTCCCTTTATAATTACTTGGGTGAACAAATGCCCACAAAGTGTGCTAATAAGCTGCTGAAGCCAAGATCTCCTCTTTGAAACTGAACGTGTTGGGGCTCAGTGGGGTCCCCAAGAGATACTGGGGTTCAGCAGGGTCTGCTGTCATGTTCAAGCTGATGGCCATTCCCCCTGACCAACACACAAAGAACAGAATCACTGGCTCCTGATAGACTGAGCCTCCACCACTTTATTCAAGTCAAGTCAACTGTTTAAATCCTCCCAAAAGGTTAGGGGTTGGGAGATGCAAGAGGTGATGGAGTTTGACCCTGAGACAATGAGAAGGTGTAAAAGACGCTCCTTCCTGGGGCAATCCAATCTACCAGGGCACCCCTCCCCAGAGATAGAATTCTGTCCTGGGGCCATAGACCTGAACAGGACAGAGGAAGAATTCCAGTTAAGGGCATATTCATATTGTTTTCTCCTTTGCTGGCATAACATTTACTTCTTAATATTTCTTTATTTTTTTGGGGGTCACACCCGGTGATGCTTAGGGGTTACTCCTGGCTCTTTGCTCAGGAATTATTACTGGCCGTGCTGAGGGAACATAATGGGATACTCGGGATCGAACCGGGTTGGCTGCATGCAAGGCAAACACCCTCCCACTGTGCTATCGCTCAGGTCTACATGGGGATTAAGCTTAAGGGTGTATTTTCCTGGGGACATCTCGGCTCAGGTCTACATGGGGGATTAAGCTTAAGGGTGTATTTTCCTGGGGACATCTCGCTATATATTTCCGACTACAGTACTCAGGCCAAGTTTTATCATAACCCCAACTGGTCCAAAATCAGTTGCTTATGTTTGGATCAGGTCATAGTTTGTCCCATGACCTTGATCTTGGTTTATTATACTGTTTATGACACTTATCTGTCCCAATTCGAGGCCAGGGTAGTTTACTGACAGCAAGCCCTGGGTCCATCTAAGTCCCGCAATGGGACCCTTCTCTTGGGCTTTAAGGAACTAGAATCAATCTAAGAGCAACTGAGGTTTTAAGTTAGGAAATACGATGGATGCCTGGGAGTAAATATTTTAGAGTTAATTAACTCCTATATCACAAATAGCCTTAACTGTCTTCCTGTGTCTATAAAAAAAGATCTTTGCTCTAAAATAAGAATATGCAAAGGGCATACAGGAAAGAGAAAAATTACATTTCACTTAAGAATACAAAACCCAGGGCTGGCAGTTTGGAGACAGAGGGCTGTGAACAAAGGCAACTCCAACAGAGAGCCAGGGAGTAATCAAAACAAGCTAATTAACATAGATCTATTTCTGATCTTCTTTCCCTTTTAGTCTCCAGGAACCAACTAAAGGGTTCAACCAATTTCCCACATCCAAAATTAAAGGGGGAAAGGTATCAAAACTACCTATAAGCATTGGTTCCATAGCATAAACTAGAAGATGGATTTTTTACTAACATAAAACTTGCTTCTTTTCTTTAAATTTACTGCAAGTAAATATTGGCTGAAATTCTCTACAAGTACAAAATAACATAACTAGAACATGCAGTAGGTTACTGGGTTTCAAAAATCAGTTCTGGGGGCCGGAGCGATAGCCCAGCAGGTAGGGCGTTTGCCTTGCGTGGCCGGCCCATGCCGGCCCGGGTTCAATCCCCAGCATCCCATGTGGTCCCTGAGCACCGCCAGGAGTAATTCCTGAGTGCAGAGCCAGGAGTAACCCCTGAGCATTGCTGGGTGTGACCCAAAAAGCAAAAAAAAAAAAATCAGTTCTGTCTCTACTAGAAGCAGGACATTTGATACATCACATGTAGTTCTTCACTTTCATTTTCCTGTTGGTAAAGCTGGGACGATGACTAGTTCACAGGGAAGTTATTAGGACAACTGAGTGTGTAGCCATAGATTACTTGGAATGGTGCTAAGGATTCGGAAGGCACCATTCACTGGGTTCCAACTCAGAGACAACTTAGGGAATTTTTTTGCATCAGTTTGGTTAAATCAATTACAGACGTATCCACAGTTAATAAAATGATGCAACCGAAGAGGCTGTATTAATAACATTTTTAGTGCTGGAGAAAATGGATACAAGAAATGTTCAGGAAAAATAAAAAAATAGAATCTGGAAAGAAATGACCTGGTCTCAGAAAAGAGTCAGAGAGTATAAGTGAGAGGGCATGTACAGTTCTCTGATGGGGAACAAAGTGGGAAAGTGACAAGAAATCCATGCCCAGAGTCTCAGGCCTTTTCATCCCGCTTTCTCTTCCCAAGCCTGCTGGCTCACTCCCTGTGACACTGCAGATCAATCATCTGATTCCACAAAAGAACACAGAACTTCAGACTAGAGATCTTGGTCCCATCTATTCAGCTGAGAATCAGTTGTTTGCAAAATAAGTAAAAAAAAAAATCCTATGATTTGGAGCAGTACAACTGTACGTGAAAACTATTTATGAAACTATAGAGTCACTAAGAATTTTGGTATGTCTCTGCCAGGGAAGAGAACTTCCCTGTTTATAAACCCCTGTTCTGCAATTGACACTCAGAATAACAACAATAATAATAATTTCTCCTATCATCATATACTTTAAGTATTTAATTTCATTGAATCTTTCAACCAACACTATGAGAAGAGTAATTCTTTCCTCTCCATCAAAAGGTAACTAAAACTCAGAAATAAGAGTTCTTAAAAGTCACTTGTCACCTGTCTTCCCGTTGTTCATCGATCTGCTCGAGCGGGCGCCAGTAACATCTCCATTCGTTGGGAATGAGGTCCATTATTGTTACTGTTTATAGCATATCGAATATACCATGGGCAGCCTGCCAGGCTCTGCCGTGGCTCTGGGTTCATCCCAGGGGACCCAGTCTTTTTCTGTCAGAACATCAACCATCCAGGGCCCACGGTTAAGGGGTTTTTTGGTTTGTTTTGGACAGGAAGGTTATTTTGGAGCTATGCCCAGGGATGCTTAGGATTTATTTGTGGTTCTATGCTCAGGGATCACCTTTGGTGATGTTCAGGGGTCCGTATGTGCTGTTGAGGATGAAACTGGGTTCAGCCAAATCTCTCTTACTCCAGAATAAGATCTTTGAAGCAGGTCTTCCATGGTGATTCTCAGCTCGACACATTTTGCTAGACCCAGCCCGAGTACCACTTCTCCTGGGAAGATTTGCAGCACTCATGGAAGTCTTCAACCACTCCTTGCTCATTCCTGCTTTGTTTCAGACATTTTTTGGCAATACCCTTTGACTCTATGGTAATTATTCGAGTACTGGATTGAAAACACGAACTAGCCATTCAATGCTGAGAACAAAATTAATGTTCTATAATCCTTGGTTGAATGAATTAAACAGAAAAATTTAAAAAAATAATCCTCAGACAACTCTTTCCCATAGCTCGGCATCTTCTTGTCAGTTCAACTTAGGTTTCCATAAGGATACTAGGCAGTGGGACCTTGCAAATCAAAATATATGTCTCTAGTGAGACTGCTGTGTAATGGTAAGAATCACAGAAGGAAAAAGACAGATATAGAATGACTGCATTTATTTGCATGGCATATATATATGTGTGTGTGTATGGTATAATATGATACCAATATCCAAGGTCAGGTGAAACATGGATCAGGAGGTCTTGAGGTCTTGTCAAAGGTGGAAATTACTGCAAATGTGTGAGAATCAGAGGTTAGGAAAGACAGAGAAGGGAACAATGTGCTATAATTGTCTAAAGTGCTAATACCAACCTAGAATAGACCTGAGCATTACATACAGGCAAGAAGATACACATGATAACCTCTAAATATATGTATTGTAATCCACAACATGTAAGAGAAGGAAGAGAGAGAGAGAGAGAGAGAGAGAAGGAGATAAAGAATCTGCCATAGAGGCAGGCTAGGGGAAGGGGGAGGGAATCAGGGACATTGGTGTTTGGAAATGGGCACTGGTGGAGGGATGGGTGCTGGAACACTGTATGGCGGAAACCCAAACATGAACATCTTTGTAATTATATATCTTAAGGTGGTATAAATAAAATGTTAAAAAAGCATGCTGTTTAAAATAAAAAAAAAAGAATCACAGCTTGAAGAAGAATAAGATGAAAGGAAGGAGGGGAAGGGGAGAAGGGGAGAGGAGGGGGAGAGGAATAGAGGGAGGTGGAAAAAGAAGAAGAAAAGAAGGAGGAAGAGATCATCATTTTGTTAGATGTTTTAATTTTTTTTCTATATAGGAGGTGATTGCCTCCATGAAATATATAAGGCTAATTTTTATCTATTGTTAAATCCCCATTTTGAAACATTTTCAAAGAAGTGATTAGATGCTAAAATACTTCGGTACTTAGGCGCCTATGTTTTTCCATAGTTAACACAGTTCTTCTCATACTTATTCATGTAACTGGGCACCTGGTAGTGCAGGTGCTTATTATGAGATATCAGAAAAGCTATGATTTATTTAATTTAAAATAAATGTATAATTTAAAACTAAAGTATATTCCATTTAACATTAGATTTTAATATAAGCAAGTGGTACCAGGGGGCAAAGGTTTAGCAAACTTAAAATTAAGAACATTATATCCATTAGCTTAATTTTCTGTAACCTCAAATGGTAAAACACTGCCATTATTCAACTAGAGGCAGCAAGCAAGGATCACAGAAGAATACAGAGGTTTTTGGAGTGCTTAATGAGAGGCCTTAATTTTAAGTCACACCAATAAAGTTATCCCTCCCGGGCACATCATGAGCAGCTAGGCACAGTGAGAGCCAGTAGCAGCTCTGCCCCATGTCTGTCTCTGGATCAGGATACCTGTGCCGGATTTAAAAAAAGACTGCAGCAGGGTGGATCACAATGAGCCGGGCTGTGATAGGCTGGTCTGCTGGGTGGAGTTCTGACTCTGACGAGGGGAAGTCCGGTTGTGGAAAATGGAGGTCCTCATGGAGTGGGGGTCGTCTGGCTTGTTGTGAGGCTCTGCTGGGGTGTCGGGTCAGGGCTAGCACCTGCCATCCCTCCCGGGCACCTCATGAGCGGCTGGGCACAGTGAGAGCCAGTAGCAGCTCTGCCCCATGTCTGTCATGGCAGGTTCTAGCCCTGGCCCGCCACCCCAGCAGAGCCTCACAACAAGCCAGGCGACCCCCCACTCCACGAGGACCTCCGTTTTCCACATCGGACTTCCCCCTCCTCAGAACTACACCCAGCAGACCAGCCTATATAGTCCGGCTCGGCGCAGCAAGCGGTGCGTGGTTCATCAATAAATGCTGGACTTAGAGATGACTACAAGAGTATGCTACCACATGGCAGAGCCTGGCAAGCTACCCGTGTCGTATTTGATATACCAGATACCAGTAACAATTATAGACCTCATTCCCATGACCTGATAGAATGGTTTGAGGCTCTTTATGTTCCTGGAGCAAGCAGGTGCCCTTGGGCTCTACTTGCATGAGACAGGTCATATGGAGTTGTTACTGGTGCCCGCTCGAGCAAATCGGCGATGAACAGGAAGACAGTGACACAGTGATACCAATAAATCAGTGAAGGCACAAAATCATTTATTTATTTATCAAAAGGTGCCAACAATCTATCATACCCAGTGCTGGTCTGACCATTACAATAAATACCGTAAAGAGCTTAGTTTCCTGAAATTAAAAATTTCCTTAGTTAAGGACAGAGGGGACTTTTTATTTTCATAAAATGTGATTGGTGCCATAATATGAGTGACTAAGAGTGGAATAAAAGCGTTGTTTATCACAACATTAAGAATGTTGAGAAGTATAAAAAAAATCCTGCAAGAGATGATAGCCAGGGCGCAGGAGATAGCACAGATGGTAACACGTTTGTCCTGTGTGCACCAGATCCAGGTTCGATCCCAGCACCTCATATGGTTCCCTGAGTCCTGCTAGGTGTGATCCCTGAGCACAGTCAGGAGTAAGCTCTGAATACCACCAGGTGTGGCCCAAATGCATGCATGCATGAAAGAGAGAGAGAGAAAGAGCAAGAGGGAGAAACAAAGAGAGAAATGTTGGTCTAGGTACTAACTGACAGAGCGCTGTAAGTTTGTATTGACCCATCAGCAGAGGCATAACAAATAAAATGTGGTGTGTTTGTATAAAGAAAGTCTCTGTATGAGTACGTTTTGAAAAAGAAGGAACAAGATGAAAGAATAAACTAGATCCATATGTGTAGATAAATCTCAAAAACATAACACTGAGTGAGAAGGCAAAGTTACAGATGATGTTTATATTATGGTACCCTGACGTAAATTTACAAACATACAACACATTCGTTTGGAGGTATATGCTTATGCAATAAAAGCATAGAAGCATGGACCAGCATTTTGATACTCATCAAAACCATGAGCATGCTTGCCTCAGGGAATAGAGGAGAATGAAATTAAATACAAAGAGGCATAGTTATTAACAGTTTTAGTTTAGAAAATAAAAGGAATATTATTAAATTGACATGTATTGTGAGTGGTAAGCACAATGACATTTGTTATTCTTTTTGAAATTTTTAAAAACTACAAGGTAATTCTAATTTTAAAACATTATCCTCCATATCAAATTTAGCATCAATTGTGAAAAAAAACTACTTGCAGAGTAGAAACAAAATCTTTTTTTTTTGTTTGTTTTGTTTTTTTTTTTTTTTAAGTATTTTATTATACCACCGTGAGATATACAAATAAAAAGATATACAATTAAAAAGTTCATGTTTGGGTTTTGGTCATACAGTGTTTCAGCACCCGTCCCTCCACCAGTGCCCATCTCCCACCACCAACATCCCGGTTCCCTCCCCCTTCCCCAGCCCTGCTCCATGGCAGGTTCTTTATTTCTTTCCCTTTCTCTCTCTTTCTCTTTTCCTTCCCTTCCAGACTATGGATTACAGAACATACATTAAAAGGTTGTCATTTGTATCCTTTTGCCTCTATTTAATGCTCAGTTCTAGGTTGGCATTAGTACCCTCACAATTGTTAGCCCCCTGTTCCATTTTCTGTCTTACCTAAACTCTGACTCCCACACGTTTGTGATAATCTCCACCTTTGACAAGACCTCCTGATATATGTTTCACTTGACCTTGGATATTGGTATCATAATATGTACATATATATTTATGCCATGCAAATAAATGCAGTCATTCTGTATCTGTCTCTCTCCTTCTGGCTAATTTCACTCAACATAATCTTCTCCATGTCCATCCATTTATAGGCAAATTTTATAACTTCATTTTTCCTAACAGCTGCATAGTATTCCATTGTGTAGATGTACCAAAGCTTCTTTATCCAGTCATCGATTTTCGGGCACTCTGGTTGCTTCCAGATTCTGGCTATTGTGAATAATGCTGCTATGAACATAAAAGTAGGGATGGTGTTTCCGCTGCGTATTTTTGGTTTCCCAGAGTAGATTCCCAGGAGTGGTATGGCTGGGTCAAATGGGAGTTCAATTTCTAGTCTTTGGAGGAAAGTCCATATTGTTTTCCAGAAAGGCTGTACCAGCCGGCATTCCCACCAACAATGGATGAGTGTCCCCTTTTCCCCACATCCACGCCAGCACTTGTTGTTCTTGCTCTTTTGAATATGTGCCAGTCTCTGTGGTGTAAAGTGGTATCTCATTGTTGTTTTGATTTGCATCTCTCTGATGATTAGTGATGATGAGCATTTTTTCATATGTTTTTTGGCCATTCGAATTTCTTCCTTGCTGAAGTTTCTGTTCATTTCTTGTCCCCATTTTTTGATGGGGTTGTTTGTTTTCTTCTTGTAAAGTTCTACCAGTGCCTGATATATCCTGGATATTAACCCCTTATCAGATGGGTATTGGGTGAATATTCTTTCCCATTCTGTGGACTGCTTTTGTATCTTAGTCACTGTTTCTTTTGAGGTGCAGAAGCTTTTCAGTTTCATGTAGTCCCATATGTTTATCTTTTCTTCTAGTTGCTTTGTTAGTGATGAGAAACAAAATCTTAAGTTGTCATCAAATGTAAATTTAGTTTACAATATTTTTTTGCTGATGACCCACTAAAACATTTTTTATGGTTCACTTATATAACCTAGTATTTCTTTATAAATATGTATATATATGCATATAAACAAAATATATAGTTACAGCACTGATCAACTGACCCCAGAATAGAGTTCCCAAACTCACTGATGAATTCTCACTTAGGAAAACAGAGAACTCTTCACCTATGCATTGTAAGTTTTCATAGAAATGTTGACAGTTACATTCAAATGCTGCCACTCAAGCTGACTGGTGGAGAAGACGTGATTGTACAAACATACCCTAGTACTGGGAAATGGATATTCACTATTTTTTTTATATATATATATATATATATATATATATATATTTATTTTTAAAATTACAAAGATATACAATTAAAAAGTTCATATTTGGGTTTTGGTCAAACAGTGTTGCAGCACCCATCCCGCCACTAGTGCCCATCTCCCACCACCAACGTCCCCGGTTCCCTCCCCCCCCCAGCCCTGCTCCATGGCAGGTTCTTTATTTCTTTCCCTTTCTCTCTCTTTCTCTTTTCCTTCCCTCCAGACTATGGATTACAGAACATACATTAAAGGGTTGTCATGTGTATCTTTTTGCCTCTATTTAATGCTCAGTTCTAGGTTGGCATTAGTCATCACCAAATGTCTAAAATGCTGCTTTCTCCCTTAAAATGAGTTGGCGCAAATGTAAATTATTACATTACACTATGGGGTCAATGAAACAAACCACAAAAAGTTAAATCATAAAAAGTAAATCAGTTTAATATATTATTTTATACAATAAAAATAATTATTGAATATAATAAAGCTGGAATACTCACACATGAAAACTCTAGTTCTCAACAGTTGCACACAGATAGAAATATAGGTGTGTTGGAGATATGTAGATATCTCCTTAAGTTTCCTTTTCCTTTCGGTAACAGGTACAATTTCCCATTATTTCACAGAGTAGATGCCATATCTGCACAGTTATTAATAAAATGCTGAGTCTTCCACAAGCATTACCAATTTACTAATTTTGGTCCTGACTGCCCAATATGAAGCCATAAATCTGACCCATGACACTCAGCTGTAGGAAAATTTCCACTACAGTAAAGCCTTCACCTAATGTTGTCGCAGCTTCTTATAAAGGTGACTGTAAGTGAACTGGAGGAAAGCAAGTCTATAAATAATGTCATTTATTCACCCTGGGCTGCTGTTTTCTCCTCAATGTTATAGGGAAATGACCTTGAACAAAATTCCACCATTTGAGGAATCTGTTATACTTATTCTGTCTTTTTGAAACTCCCAACAGCCCACATCAGTTCTTTTTAAAGTGCTGACATGCAAAATCTATTTACTTGCAGGAAAAGCAAGGTTAAGTACAGAGTACTAGAAACTTAAGAATCATACTGGAGTCTGTTTAGTCTGAGGCCCAGGTCTGAAAAGCAGAACGTTTATTGTTCTTGTATTCATATTAAGTATGGAAAAAAGAATCACCAAATAAAAGGTGTTTCCCCTCCCCCAAATAATAGTTATATTTCTTCTAAATAATGTATTCCCTTAACATATTTTAGGAGGTCTTTAATATAATTTTCCGCCAAGTAGCCCTTGATCACTTGATCACTTGACATCCTGTTATTCATCGATTTGCTCGGCGGGTGCAGTAACATTTCCATCTGACCCTATCATGTGTAGTGTAGCCCAATGGCATCTGGTTGTTTCAGGAAGCCCTTATGCATAAGTAGCCCTTATGCATTAAATATATGAGTTTATGGTAATGAGCACTATTGCATGAGCACTATTTATTCTAATTTTATTATTTTGGAATGTTTCGAGATTCATAAATCTCACCGGGCTAAGGACGCCACTTTGCAAAAGAATGAGCTGGAGGGTAGAGGACCATATAGGTTGTTTCCTCGATTCTTTTGCAATTTCCCCCACCAGCTGGAGGTGTTGGCTCCACATTTTCTCGAGGGATTGGGTCGGAACAGTGGGCTCCTTGATCAGACTGCTGACTCCCTGCTTTCCCAACACGCCATGCCTACACTCGACTCCCACGCTACATCCTCTTACAGGCTCCTACTCTCACTTCCCACCAATTAATAGGCAAAATCAGATTTACTTCAGGACATAGTTCTTTGTTTATAAGAACAGGAGAAAACAGAGTCCATTCATGTGGTTGTTATATCCTGAAGATGGGTGTAAGGCAACCAATACCCAATGTTTTCCAACTTAAGTAAATGGTGTGACAGAGATAGAAATGTACAAAGTAACGAAGAGAAACTGTATACTGAAATTGGCCTGGGGTAATTATAGACAGTATTTTCATTTGTCAAGTATTCATTTGTTTGGGGCACACCATAGTGCTCAGGGCTTACTCCAGGCTTGGAACTAAGGAATCACTCCTGGAAGAGCTCAGGGGACCATATGCATGCCAGGGATCAAACCAGCATGGGCCATGTGCAAGGCAAGTGCCTTACCCTCTGTACTCTCTCTCCAGCCTCCATTCTTGTTTCTGATAACAATACTTTGAATCTCTTTTGAGGAACCATCACTCCTCACCCCTCCAGCCATAAAGGTAGGACTGTGCCCTAATTAGAGAAATTCAGAGGTAATTCAGGAGGAATTACTCAGGGAGATCCATTCATTCAACCATAATATCGGCTACAGGTTGAATACTTGAATTAATCTGGTTCCATTAGGGGGATTTTTGTGAGACCTTTCAACGAAATTATTAGAAAAGCAAATTTTTTTTTTCTAAGCTATTAGAAGCCATCTTGAAAAGAGCCCATCTGAGTATAAAACCAATCAGAAGAGAACCAGAGACCTGGTCAGGGAGAGACTAATTCCTGATAATGTTTCTTTTGTCTTTGGGTGCAACAATGATTGAAATTACTACTGCCACTGAATTTTCAACCAAGATGATCAACTAGTGCCTTTTATTTGCTTAAACAAGTCTGAATTCCATATCCAGCCATACTACCCAAAAGGGTACACTGAACACAGAAGACGTTGGAGTGCCAGATTCTGGCCTAGATTCTGTAACTTAAGGCAGCAGAGTCAGTAAGATATCTTCCCCACAACCAGCCCACAGCAGGGCACACACTGAGCTCCCCAGTGTCTCCTCCCATTTCTCTTCTTTCCCTGTGGCCTTTATTTGTGTCTTCTTTTGGATCATAGATTAATGCAGTGCATGGCTAAGTGACATGCAGCTGTAAACTTCTAAATTCTTACATATTTCTAACCTTCCTTACTAATCTCAGTATAATTTGTGAAGGAAAAACATTCATAACTGTTTCTTTAGCTTTGGAATAACTTTTTAATAGCCATCAGTTTTTTTTACTTATTATTGCCTATTGTTTTGTCAACATATAGTAAGTTTAGAAATTCCATCTTTCTAAAAGGAAGCTATTATAGCAATATGTATGTATGAGTGTATTACTTACATATATAAAATCTACTATACACAAGTTATATCTATATGAATCTTGTCCAGTTCTTCAATTTCCACAGTGTTTCCTTATGTTTTATTTCATTCACACTTACAATTATTTTACTGAGTTTCCTAAAAGGTTGAAGACCTGGATCCAACAGGGTAATGACTATGACCCCTTTTCTCATGGAAAACAAACACTGAGTATGACATCTTACACTGAAACCTCACCAAAGGAGTAAACAAGGAGCTCAGACTCCTTCGATCTTCTTCAGGAGTTTTGGAAAGTCTGAGAAACAGTCGCTTGAGATGGGGAGCTATGCTGAAACTGTCCCATTGGCACACATTAGTGCCTCATGCTACTGAATTCAACAGTCTCTGGGTGTAACTGAAGAGCAAGGTGCTGCCTACTTGGTATAAGGTAAAGAACACTTACAAAACTGGAAATAATTGTAATGATTACTAAAATTAATAGCCTAACTTTACAAATTTTACAAGTGAGACAATTAAAAGGCCAAAGAAGGTAAATGTTCCAAACTCATTTAATACCTTGGCGAGAGCTCCCGACGAGAGCACAACGCTGTTCTTACTAACATCAAACCATCTCTGGTGTCTTCCAGACCTGGCCCCATTTGTCTCTCCAGCATCATCTATTACTTTTCTTTTCCCATCCTATGATCTCACCAAAAAGCTCATTGACGTTTGCTATCAGATTTGATTTCATCATCCTCCATGTTCTGCACACAACTCCTAAAATGGCTTTGTTGGTAGGAAACAAAACTCAGTTTACAACACCTCATAAGTGAGGTGTTGAAATCCAGACCACCTGCATCTCTTTCATGTTCAAGAGGCCATGGAAAGCTTGAGGCTAAAAGCAGGTTGGAAAGAATGGGAATTGTAGAAGGCTCTGCATCTGGGGCAGATCCAGGTTATCAACAGGGCATGAAATTTAACTTTAATATCCTACTATTAATATTACTCAACTCCTGTGTGAAAGAACAGTGACCCCTTCTCACAAACAACAAGACTCTACTCAAACAGCTTACTCATAAATTTAAGTTACCCTAGTGCCCAAATTATTGTCCTATAATATAACCTCGGGCCTTAGCTTTAATGTCAACTAAATATCTCTTAATGTTTCCTGCATTTTGAAATATGATGTCAAATATGTAGGTCAGGAATGTGTACAGGTGGTGGAAGTCTAGCCCGGCATCCTCTAAGCTCTGTGCTCAATCCTTAGCACTGTGTGACCCCTGAGGACAGGTGTAGCATTCATAGTCCATAAGCATTTCTAGTAGTTCTCTGACAAAACTCAATTATACATGATCTGATAATGTATGCTGTAAGCTGATAACCGAGTTCAGAAATCTGCTAACCCCTGCGTAACACAACTTTCTTCATACTTGGGAACATTTGCTTTCTGATACTGCTTCAACAAGACTTATTTTAACTCAAAAATATAAGACATATTTTAAAAGATTTTATAATGATTCTGGTTTTTGTTATAAAATAATAAATGTGTATGAATTTTTAAATTGAGGGTCATGGATATTGCTCAGTGGTAGAGCACTTGTTTTGTATGTGTAAAGCCCTGGGCTCAATCCCCAAGAAATTAAAAATTATATAAAGTGCAAAAATAAAATTTAATAATATGAAGAGTCGTTAAGAAAATAGTTGTCATAAGCCACTGACATATACATCAAATAAATATTTATTTACACTCACACCAAGTAAAGTATCACTTGTATCACTTGTCTTCCCGTTGTTTATCTATTTACTAGAGCAGGCACCAGCAATATCTCCAAACATCCTGTTGCAAACAAGTGTAGCCCAAAGGCATCTGCTCACTTCAGGGACACAAAGAGCCTCAAACCATTCCTTCAGGTCATGGGAATGAGGGCTATAGTGTTACTGGTTTTTGGCATATCAAATACCACACGGGTAGTTTGCCAGGCTCTACCGTGTAGGTGGTACCTACAAGGTATACCAAGCAAAGTAATTTTGTCCCAATTGAAAAAGAATAGAAACTAATATTGTACAATATGGATCAGTCTTAAAACCATGTTAAGTAGAAGTAAGTAAAAGAAGTCATCATAAAAGACATGTGTCGGGTAATGCCGCCGGGGTCCCTGAAGTGTCAGGACAGAGGTTCTCTTCTACCTCCGAAGACGCAGGGAGAACAGATGAAAACTCACTAGTCTGGTGCAGTTCCAAAAGGGCTTTTAATAGTACAAAAGCTCTTCCACAGCACTCCAATATAATGAACAAACTCTAGCTCTGGTCTGAACTTAGACCATACAAAAGAGCCTAAGTCTCCCACCAAAGAGAGAGGATCTCACCCGAGCTGAGTCCTACCCAGAAGAAGGAGCAAAAGGCCAAAGAGCAAAAAGCCAAAAGACAAAAGACAAAAGATAAGAGGCCCAAAGCCAAAAAGTGAAGCGTGAAGGGGCCTCAAGTCAGCCCCTTATATACACCAAAGTAATCCAATCGGGAGGGTCATGTCAAAAAGAACTCTAAACAGAGTGTAGTGCCACACCCTATTGTAGGTATAAACAAAGGTTATGTTTATAACCAAGGTCTAATCCTTTCTACCAAGATTATCTCTTATGTAAAACACTGGAGAGAGAGAGAGAGAGGGCTGATATAAAGTAATACATCTTAACTTCATGAGCTTCATGTAATCTAGATGGTACCCACAAGGTCCTTCTTATTATTATCTGCACCAGGGTGATTCTGAGTATCTTGTTCTCGTGTACTGAAAGGGTCACACTCGCCTGCTTAGAGCAAACTAGTATGATCCTTCCTATAGTCTTCCTATAGTCTCAGCGTAGCCAGGGTGGTAGTCTCCTGGTAAATTCTAACTGTCCCACGCTGGGTGCAGTGGGTATAAAGAGGAGCTGTGCCCAAGCTAGAAAACATAGAAGTCTTAGTAGATGTATAAGTCAGAAGTTATTCAATCAAGGTGACTTCTGTAACTGCCACACCCTCTAGCAGTACTTACATAGAAAAAAGGTCTCATTAGAATGAACCTTGACTTAAATAAGATTAAGCTGGGAGTGGGCAAAACAACAAAGCTCCCAGAATAGCTAAACCTGTCCTCCAACAGACATGCAATTTTTATTACTTACTTATCCCTTCCGTTATTATTATTATTATTATTGTTGTTGTTGTTGTTGTTGTTGTTGTTGTTGTTTTGTTGTTTACTTTTCCTTCCTGACATTATTGTTGGTTGCACACATACCTTGCTGTAGCGTTCACACACTATATTTGTCACCATGGGGTCCACACACCCGGTTCTATACTACACCCGTGGTTGGGGTGCTCGCCAGTTATACCCCTTTAGTTGTGGTCTCGAGCACAGGCAGTGCTTGCAGGTGGTCACTGCGATTTAGGAAACATGCTTGCCAGTGGATGCAGTTCCTTGCTAGGCATGGCACTAGCACATCTTCAAATTGTGTTCACTGTCAGTGAACCCCACTATTCAGTTGCTATTCTCATACAAATGCTGCTAGAAACTTCTTACAATGCCAGTACGCACAGCCGGCAGAGCTACATAAACAGTACAGCCATGGGGACTTCACGCAGCACATGAGCGGCCAACTCCACCCCTCACATTCCCAACGTAAGCACTCAAGTCACTCGTCCCCAGGGCCCACAAAGTCTACTTTTTATATGAATCTACTTATGTGAAATGTCCTCAGTGATAAAATACCCAAATTATAACCTAAAATAACCCCTAGAGTTGAGGAAGAAATGGGATTTATAAGTTTCCTTAAGTATTTTTTAATTAAGGTTCAGTGATTTCCAATACAATGGTAATTCCCTTTGTACATAATCCCCACACCATACCCGCCTAGTATCCCTACCTCCCTAGGAAATGGGAGTGATTTTTAATGGCTATAAAAGCTTCTATTTGTGGTGACAAAAAGTTCTAACTTGAGTTCTAGTGATGACTGACCATACTGTGACTATAATAGAAAGTACTGGTTGTCTATTTTAAATGAGTAAACTCTATGCTATGTGAATTATATCACAATAAATTTGTTATAAGAAAATGAAGGATATAAACAATCTGAGTATTATATGTGTTGCAAATATGTTTTTCCATTTACCTTAGATCTTGATTTTGTTTACGGAAATTTTTTGTTGAGTACAGAAAATTAAGTATTTATGTAGTGAGAGCCCTTAATCTTTTCCTTTGTTTTTGTTGTTTCTCTCGTTCTATGCTGAGAAAGCCCAACCTCACATCATAATCAGGCAAATATTTATCTATATATTTTCAATCCTCTTAAGGTTTGATTTCTGTTTTTCTTTAAATAATTCCTTTGAAGGTGTTTTAGATATTTTACAACTATTTGAGCTAAGGGGCTTTATCAAATGACATTCTTCGTTTCATTATTTTTTCTTTCTTTCTTAATAATATTGAGCAAACAAATAGTTTGATATATAGTTAGAAGGCCCCTAGTCGAGCTTTATTCCTCACTGTTTTGCATTCAAACTGGAATACGGCTTTAGCTGCTGTGATAAATCAAGAACCGTCTCCCTTTCACCCTCTACCCTCCCTCAACCTCTGAATTAAACTTGGCAAATTATATTGTTGGATATGTAACTTGCTGAGTTGACTTCAGAGTTGTAATCTGGAAGTTTGTCTAATTGGACTGATTAGTTTTGGTCTTGTGGTCATAAAAGAACCAAGAAAGAAATCTGAAATATCAGATACATTCATCAGCCAAGATAGGGAGGTGTTGATGGCTTCCCTTTTTATGTTCATCCAAGTGGCTGGGGCATGTGTGGCTCATATTCTTTTGATTTGAGATTTAATTTTTACAAACTGTAAGAGGAAAGCTGCTGCCAATGTTATGGTTTGAAGAGCTGGCTTCTCTATCCAAAGGCACAGAAAATGTAGTATAATGACGGGGCTCAGATAATGAGGAGGGAGGAGAAAAAAATGAAGGTTGGCAGGAGAGTCTGTCCCTGCCTGCCATTTTGCAGGAAACCAGAAATGGCGACGAAAAAAATGCAAATTTATCCATTTTTCTTCTCACTAAAGGCCTCCTTAGACTCTCTGGGACTAAGTGTCTCTTAGTCCCACAGAGAGAATTTAGTCTCTGTGTTACTTTCTAGCTTCTCTTTGATGGCAATTAGCCTAAGTGACGATGCCACATGAAAGATTTTTTTTTTTGGACCTGAGGAAAAAAATGGTAGCATCTTGAGCTTAGAAATGTTAGAGTAATCACAATATTTAAAGTTCTATTGATTGCCTGTTCGTTGTCTCAAAAAATGCATCCATCTCTTTTGCAAAGGAATTTGCACAGGTTTGGGGAGAAATAACAGCATCAGCATAATGATACACTGATTCCCTTTCACAAGCAAATGTCTCCAGAGACAAATGTGAGCTCTGCCCCTCTTTAGCCCCATGTTCTGTAGCTCACCGCTCAACTCAGACTGCTCTCAGACGGAGCATTTTCTCTTATGGCCTTTCCTTATCTTCTCCTCCTCTCCCTAATGAGCAAAACTAACCTTGACTAAATTCCCTCCTGATGTCTCAAACATGTTTTTTTATTTCTCAGGTCAGTTCAGGAAGTGGTCAAAATTATAGGCTCCAGGTGAAATGCCTATATTCACTGAAAAGGAGTTATGAATCTGTTGTCTGAGTGATGTTGTCTGAGTGATGTGTTAAATAAAAAAATTGGCACGCTATCAGGAAGGTTTTCTGGGACTAGTAACAAAATCTGGCAAGGTTGGAGATCAGGTTCTCCTCTCCTCTCTCACAAGGCCCACACTTATCCAAAACCATTCTGACACACTACAGGTGGGGCGCTGGCTGCATCAGAGCTCAGGCCTGACCAAACACTGATGTGTCTTGAAGATCATTCCCAAGTGAGGGCAAGTCAGGTCAGCACAGTCTGTTGTAGAAGTCAGTCTGCAGCAAACACGGTGGAGGAAGTAAACAGACTGGTTTGTGGGGGCGCACAGGAGGTAATTTTGGGGAAAGCTGATGCACAGAATGTACACAAAGTTCATGCAAGATCTTTTTGACAACCCTCAGAGTCACCAGCAATTGTTCCAATCAGACACAGCGATGTTGCCCAGCTGTCAATCAGTCCATGGAGTGAATCTGGGAAGTCTTCATGCCACATCCCATTTCCCACTTTAATCCCTGGCCTCAAGGCTTCATTGACACTGTGCTTTGGAGGGAGTGGGGTCCCGCAAAGCACACCTGAACACCTGCTACTCCCATGCAGACACAGCCTGGAAACAAGCAAGTCTTTAGCATGAAATAAGTGAAATGGAGCCAGAAAACAAGTGGGGGAAGTTCATCCCACTTCCTCCACCAACCTCTCCTCAAAACTAGTCATTTCTACGGACCCTTGTCCTTGAAAACTGAGTAATAAATATCCCTTGATACCAAGGAGTTGCCATCTCATTAACACCTCCTAGGTCAGCTTCACTGGCTGCCTGACTCCCCTTGCCCTTCACGCTCTTGAGGGGAGAAGGTAAGTTCCTTATAAAGAAGTAGCTTCTGCCTTAATCTCTGCTTCCTGGAGAGCAAAGAATAAGATAGAGCTGTGGTTGGGCAATATATGAGAGGAGATGGAGCTGAAATAATTCAGAACACTAAAATATCAGATGATTTTATTTATGCTTTCAGTCTGGTGGATCAGGTAGTTCAGGCTGCATCTTCTCCACCACATCAAAACATGGAACCCAAAATGCTTCCGAATGCAACTCTTTATTGCTACATGCCAGAGGATGTGTCTCAAGCACTTTCATTTTAAAAATCTCTTGTAGTTGAGGTAATAGAATAACAATCGCCTTCAAACTGCCCGTACTGATGTGCCAAGCTACTGCCAGCTCTGCCGCCCAAGTACCTGTGGCCCTCACCACCACCTTTGTTACCTCCAACATTCCTTCCCTCCCACTCCTCTGATTTTTTGTTGGCTGACAGTTACGTCTTCAGCGCAGACCAACACTTGCACCAAAAACACAGCTATCCATGTGCTCCCGACACCACCTGCGCTCCAATGCAGCTCCCACACTCACTCCCAAGGTTTATTAGCAGCTGATATTGTCCAGACCCTTGATGTTTCTTTTTGTACCTTGTGGTACAGCGTTGAGTTCTTTCTCAAACACAACTCTATTCCAAATGACTTCATAATTTCATCTGCTCAAACTTCCTTCAAATACATCACAATTTATGTTGTCTATTGTTTCAAGGTTTACTTGATTTTGAGGCCACCCCCAGCTGTGCTCAGGGCTTTCTCCTAGCTCTGTGCACAGGGATAACTCCTACTGGTAACCAAGGGACTGTATATTGTACCCAATTGGGGTCAGCCACACGCACACAAGCACCTGACCCTTGCTACTACCAGGTCCCTCAATTTGACATTTTTATCTTAATAGTTGCCTTAACAAGATTAGAAAATTCAAATTCTTAGCTCCCTCTTGCTCCATTTACCTCCTGCCCGCCCCCATTGTTGGTGCCAGTGCTCTGGCAGACAGTGTTGCTACCATTAGCCTAAAGTATTTTCAAGTTTCTTTATAGGCTTCTTGTTTCAGTCTTTCTCTTCTTGGGTCCATCTTGTCAGTTCCTGTTTATCAATTCATTGTTGCATTTTTCTTCATGTACAATGTTGAGATTTTAATGCATTCAACAGCATCCTGGGAAATCCCTTAATTACTGTAGCCTATGAAACACTGCCTGAAGTTTTATCACAAACATGCTGGCAAGCAAACATAAGTGTATTGCCTTTATTTTGTCCTGTAAGTCCAACGTAGCTGCTGGGTTTTTTTTTTCTCTGAAAAGATTGCTATCTTCATATTAACAGGAGTAGTTGACTTGTGGTTATGGGCTACAGCATCAGAACAATCCCATTTTCAAAAACAATGATCACCTCAGGAAGGGGAGATGCTGCCAAACTTAGAATCACTCACTAAAACCTTGAGGAAAATGAACATCCTTCACTCCCGCCTCTCACACTCTGGACATGGTTTTTGACTGGATAAACAGATCCAACTTCTCATTTCTTTTCTTCTGTCCATCCGTATTTCCTTTAATTTTTGGGGAGCCACAACAAGGTAGTGCTCAAGGATGACTCCTGACCCTCCCAGTGGTGCTCCATGGGCGGTCCCTGACATAAAACCCAGAAGACCTGGGTTTCCAGCGTGCAGGGTGTGCACCACCCCTTTCAGCCATCGCCCTGACCCAATGCCAAAATCTTTTTGTTGGTGTTTGCTTCCTGTCCTGGGGCCACACCCAGTTGTGCCAAGGGTTAGCAAAGTACACACACACTGGCTCTCTGAGCTCTCCGCAGCCTCCCAACCACTTTCTTTAAATTGTTGCCTTGGGGGTAACAAAACACAAGAACGGATACACACAACTGAGTAACTAATGCACACAACTGAAGAACTGATATGCACAATTGAAGAACTGATACACACAACTGAAGAACTGATCGCACAACTGAAGAACTGATATGCACAACTGAAGAACTGATACACACAACTGAAGAACTGATCACGCACAACTGAGTTTCAGGGGTCCCTGAAAAAGAAAGGTATTGGGGTCTCTGCGGGAGGGAGGTACATGGTGATGGGGGTGGTGCTGGAATTATGAACACAGAAAATCATCATTAACAGCACCGTATTGAAAAAAATTAAAAAGTGACTATTGCCTTTAGCCCTCTCCAACTTCTTAACACCTTAATTAGGATAACGTAAATACATGCGCTATTATTGCAGGAGGGGGGTCCAGAATAGGAGAAGGCTGTCACAGAAGAATTCTACCACCCTCTTGCTTGATCTCCTCTGACCTTGTCAGAGAAATGCCAGGGGGCAAAGCAGGCAGGTGAGGCTGTGTGAGCTCCTGCCGCGTGGACGGAACAGTCTTGCCCGTCCCTCAGGCAGCCAGTAAGCTGCACCTGTAAGCTGCACCTGACGCTCCCTTGGTCTCCGTGGCTTGGGAGCAGCTCTCGCCACCTGAGTTTTCAGGGAGTTGTGGTGTGACTTTCTGAGGTTTTGCTCTTCACAGGAAAAGAAAAAAGTTAGTTCCTACCTCCCCCAGTCTGCGCTGCTCTCACAGAAAAGAATTGGCAAAGACCAGGAAACCAAACAGCTTTATTAAAGAATTATAAGCAGGAAAGTTTGGGAAGGGAAAATCATTTGAGAATGAATGTGTCTTTCTCCAGAGAAGAGCGACCCCCTAAAGAGAAGTCACAGAAGGAATTACACAATTAGGATGCAAGTGACCCCAGAGTGTGCCGAGGGTTGCCTTGGTAAGTTACTCTAGCCACCTACCCAGAACAGAGTGTGCCGATGGTTGCCTTGGTAAAGCTACTCTAGCCACTTACCCAGAACAGAGTGTGCCGAGGGTTGCCTTGGTAAGTTACTCTAGCCACCTACCCCAGAGCAGAGTGTACCCCAGAGGGTTGCCTTGGTAAAGCTACTCTAGCCACTTCCATGCCGTCTGGCACTGGGCTTTCTGGGCAGATAAGCCCTTGCAGGGTAACTATGAGGAAGGACTGGTTTTTCCTCAACATCCTAACAGATTTTTTTTTTTCAAAAACCCTTCTGTGGTGGGTCTGGCCTTTCAGTTTGGGCACAGGAAATTCTTTTCAGATCACATCTTGGTTTGCTGCCTTAAGATTCATTGCCAAGTGGTGCCAGAGAGCTAGTACAGTAGGCAGGAAATGTCCCTTACACAGGGCCAACCTGAGTTCGATCCCCATTACCCCATATTGTCCCCAAAGCAGAACCAGGATTGAGCCCTGAGAATTGCCAGGCGTCATCCCCGAAGCCCCAAAACACTCATTGCCAAGGGACTCACAACCTGATAACATATACCAATATGATTATGTTGGCAGCAGTTTTGTATAGCCCACAGACCCAGTGAAATGACCTGAATAAACAGCACCAGCCAGCAAGCACTAACCAAATAGACAAGTAGGACAATAATTGGAACTAGAAAAGCCTCGCCCTGTTCGGCATAGCAAATGGTATGGCTTGTGCTATATTTACTTGGGGAACCAAGTCATGGCCAACTCTGGGCCAGCTGTGTGGGCCTGGAAACGCAAAGCTTCAGCCCAGTGATGTGGGACTACTCAAGATCATGGAGCCGGAGGTACCAGGGCTCTGCCCAAATATGCCCAGAAGGAGAGGCGGTGCCAAGGATCAAACTTGGGGCCTTGTGCATGCCAGTTATCTGCTCCAGCCCTGCGAGCTATCTTTCTAGCCCTAGAACTAAGAATTGTATTGATTCACAATCATATACAATTCATTTGTTTATTCTAACTCACTTTGTCCTGATTGTACAATGTACGTTCTATTATTTATAATGATAAGTATGATTATCTAAAATATTTTGTACTCAGGGTCAGAGAGATAGCACAGTGGGTAGGGGTGTTTGCCTTGCATGCAGCCAACCTGGGTTCGATTCCCTGGCATCCCATATGGTCCCCGAGTACCGCCAGGAGTAATTCCTGAGTTAAGAGCCAGGAGTAACCCCTGAGCATCGCTGGGTATGACACAAAAAGGAAAAAAAAAATTTGTACCAGACCAAATTAGGATCTTTTTATAAATCATTGAAAATCAAATATTAGCCCTAGGAAGGTCTAACCGTTTTGGTTGACATTAATCCTCAAAGAAGTTAAAAAGCTTTTTCATAATGAGTAGCTTTCATAAGGATATTCTTCAACCTTGTTTAGTTGTATAAAACCAAAAGTAACTCTACAAATATTCACTAACATAATCTCTTGGTGTCAGTCAGCATTAAATTTTTAGACTTTTATTTTAATATTTGTATTGATATACCATAATTTTTCAATCTAAGTTGATTTAGCATTGAGATACAAATATCCTAAACAAATATTATTTATAAATATGGAGTAATTCTATTTTTTTTTTGTAGTATTCATTTTGTGCTCACTAAATTTTCTTTTATCTTACAACACTTAAAAAAAATCACCTTTCACTCTGAATACATAGAAAGGAAATGTAAGTGAAAAAAAAGTCCACTCAGAATTGTTGTTCTATGAAAATACCGTATTATCCTCGGTGTAATCAACAGAATTGATACAGCATTACTTAACACATGAATTATATAACTTAACCAGTGGCTATGGGCATTTTAGTTTAGTCTGCTTTGGATGACCAAGAGTTAGTTAGTTGCTGTTCCCCCATGCCGGAGATCAATCCCAGTATATCACAAACAGAAGGCAAATGCTCTACTGTCGAACTATATCCCCAGACTAAGTAGGCTAAGTTTGAACTCCAGCTTTGAAAATACTGATATATACATTTGATCTGTCACCTTCTCATTCCATACTTGTCCAATATTTACATGGATTAATACAATTTTCACTAATTTCTACACAATCAATTTTCGTGCCCTTGGAGTTTTCTTTCCTCCACTCAGCGGCAGTTTTGATGTTGGCACTGTAAGTCAGTGCGTAGAGGAACAGTTATTAGCAGCCACAACTGGTTATGAAGCACATCTTATTTTAAAATGCTTAAGTCTTGGTGGGAGAGTCTTATTAAATCACCAGATCACAGAAGGTGAAACTTTTGCATTATAATTCCATGTTTAAAGAAAACTTGTTAGTACAGAGAAAACAGGTAATGTACCAAATCATCCCAAAGCACATAGTACTACTTCACACTGTACCAACTCTTCAGAATCTTAGCCCATAGGCACCCTACATAAGCTTGCCATTCTCTTCCTCTTGGATCTCTAAGGGCTCCTGTCACTGGTGAGCAACACCATGGTAACATCAGTGGGTGTTGCTGCCATGCTGCTCCCCAGTCTCCTGATGCCTCCACTATTTATTGGTGCAGTTAACAAGAGACCTTGAGTCTCCAAGAAACCAGATGAGACAAATAACATCACATGGCTAAAATTAAGACATTTTTACCAGAGAAGAATGAAACACAGCAGTTTCAATTGACCAGAGATTTGGCAACATATTTTATAGATTTTATAGTGCACCATTCAGATTGTTGGCAGCCAATGAAACCAAGTGCAAAATTCCAATTATTGCCTCATTTTTACCTAAACTCAACATTTTTCTCTGGTTTCTCCTAATTGTAATACTTTCATTATACATCTGAAAATCTGGTATAGATTTGTGTTTCCAAATAACATCAGGGTTTTCTGTTAACTTGCTATACATTTTAGAACTTTTGATCATGGCTGGCAAGCTTTCGGTATTAGTTTTCCTGGTGTTGGTTGATGCCTAATCCATTGTGCTATCTAAGATACACAGAAAACCATCTTCCAGGAAGCAACCACTCTGGGTTTCTTATATATGCCCAGACACACATGGGATAGGATAAAACTAAAATGTAGAATCACTGCTATCTCCCTATGGCCAAGAAGGAACTGTTCTTTGTTGCTTCACAAACAGGAGAGCTCAGGCTTCTATTTATATATTTGTAGCAATGGGTAGAACTGAGAATTTGAAGCCATCAGCAGGGAGAGAATTTAGATGAACTTCCAAATGAATAGATGAGCAAAGAAAAGAGCAAGTCATCCTCCAGAAGAAAAAAAAGTTGCAGAGAGAAAAAAAGAACAGATTCTACACCAGCTAGAGTTTGGAGAAAAATTATTTTAAAAGGACTAACAAGCTATTACTTCAGAAAATGTACTTAAGACAAAAATCACTGTATCACTGTCTTCCTGTAGAGCATCGATTTGCTCGAGCAGGTACCAGTAACATCTCAATATGTCTTGTCACATGTGAGATAGCCCAAGGGCATCTGCCCGCTCCAGGAACATAAAGAGCCTCAATTCATTCCATCAAGTCATGGAATGAGGTCTATAATTGTTACTGGTATTTGGCATGTCAAATACGACATAGGTAGCTTGTCAGGCTCTGCCATGTGGATACATATATATGTAAACATATTTTCCAAAGTTCCCTAGGAAGTCATACTTTGATATTACTCTCACAATTAGAATATTTTCCCAAGGAGCTGGAGTGATTGTACAGTGGGCAAGGCACTTGTTGCTCTCCGTGTGATTGGTCCTAGTTCAGTCCTAGCACCCTATATGGCCTCCCTAGCCCACCCGGAGTGATCAAGGAGCACAGAGCCAGGAGTAAGTTCTAGCACTGCTTGGAGTATCCCCAAAACAAAACAAAGAGGGCAGGAGTGACAGCACAGTGGGTAGGGCGTTTGCCTTGCACAAGGCCAACTCAGGCTCAATCCCGGCTTCCTATATGGTCCCCCGTACCACTGCCAAGACAAGAATAATTAAAACAAATTTTAGGGGGCTGGAGAGATGGTATAGCAAGAGCTTGCTTGCACATGCCTGCCCAGGTTACATCCTTGGCACCCCCACGTGGTCCCCAGAGCATCACCAGGAGTTATTCTGAGCACAGTGCTAAGAGTAAGCCTAAGCATAGCCAAGTGCGGCCCAGGAAATGGGAAAAAGGAATTTTATAAAGTTTTACTTAGGTCTCTGATTACAGTATTTACAAAATAAACTATGCTGGAGACAGTTTTCAAGGCTTTAGATGATTCTGATTTAGATGAACAACGGGAAGACAGTGATACAGTGATTTTGCTTGGAAGTAGCATTTTAATTTTTAAAAAAATAGTCAAAGAAATAGAAGAAATTTATTGATGTGAGTTGTACCACAAAAGAGCAAGATTCTGTTCCCTGTTTTCCAGTTTCATGCTAAAGGTCACACTCATTCCTAAGACTCCCAGAGTCCAGAAACATTACTCGCTAGACTGAGGTAAACATACAAATTGACAAATTGCTGTCTACACCTAAGCCAGTCTTCTTTTCTAAGGCCAGACACACAACCTTTCACGTTAACAACAAGGGTAGTAAGTAGAAACAGATAAAGAGTGAGCAAGAAAGTGTATTATATAATCTCTGTACAATACCTTCTGAGCAATACTGTGACCCTTCTCTGACCTCAGTGACCCCTCTCAATAAAGTTCCCGCAGAGGAAAGAATGCCTGGAGTTCTTTGTGCTTTCCTTAAATTGTAGGAAAAATAGGAGCTCAAATGAAACTTCTATTACAAATACTGGTCAAGCCAAACATATTAACAATAAAATTCCCAAATATTTTGCCAACCTTATTTTTCCAAAGGTTACTCTAACACTCCTCTTTCCTATCCTCTGATTTTATTATCTGTGCTAAGTTCACACTTTTTTATATAAACATGGCCTGCCACATCTAATTGCTATGTACCAAATTTGTTAAATCACAAAGTAAGGGTACATATGAAGTTGCTTATAGAAAATTACAAAGTATTTAAGTGATGGGAAGAGAATGTTATGATTGGCAAAAATATAAATTTACACGACCTAAAATTGAGGGAGCTATGTAAACAGTCAAGTTTCCATACACAAATGATCTCTCCCTTCATATTCTGTAAGTAACACCAAGGACAGGGAAGAAGAGTCATGAAAAGTGATCCCTGTGAGACAAAGTATGATGCTGGGATAATGTAAGACGTAAATACCATTTTTCTTAGACCACAGTAAAATTCAGCCCTACAAAAAGTCTGATTTTTTGAATTTCATTCTAGATTTATCATTGTTCGTGTCTTATTAACATGGACTAAGGATTGGAGATAAAAGAAAACAACTTGGAAATGATGTCAGTTACCACTTTCAAAGGGCTCAGTTCCTCTTACTACTTGGAAATCTCTATTATTCACAGTCATTATGAGTCCCCTAGGCTCCTAAATATTAGAATTAATTCAATAACATGTCAGGAACAAATGAAAGAAAGTCACTGGCATATCATTTCCTCTCAATACTTTGATGAATTTTTAGAAGAGTACCAACATGTTCTGCATATCAGCATTCCTACAAATGCCAGGTCTGGGTCTATCAAAAGTATCAAATGTACTTTTTATATTTTCATGCAGAAAAGTTATAGTTACACTATCATCAGATACCTAAGTTAGGTTCTATTATGCTGAGATTTACACAAATCACAACCTCCAAGTTTCATTCTGGCAAATGACTCCCAGTCATAGACAAACTGCCATTATTTGGTCTCTACTTGGTGGGGAAATTATCTTTCTCTAGGGCTTTCCTTGAAAGGGCTGCTACTTCATATTGGGTCAATTAAGTGTGTTACTTCCAAGAGTGATCACTCCACTGGTGAAACAATTGCTTCAATAGTAGTAGCCAAACAATTTGGGAAAACATTTAGAGACTAATTTCCTGTCCTGGGATTGGTTAGGTGAGACTGTCAGCACCAGAGGCCTCCACAGTGATACCGCAGGAAGCAGCATACTTAACTCTTTGTTGAGCAAAAGGGCTGATGGTAAGAATTTTAAAGAATGGCAGGGTTAACTATATTGAGGAATATGTACAATCACAAGACTCAGTCTAGGGAAAGTTTATTGATGACTTTATGACTAACATTCAATACAATGAGCTACTTGATGTGCATTTCTGAAAAGTTAAGAAACTAGCAGAAAGCTCATGGGGCCAGAGTGATAACACAGTGGCAGGGCATTTGCTTGCATGTGGCTGACCCGGGTTTGACCTGGGCATCCCATATGGTCCCCCACACACTGCAATGAGTAATTCCTGAGCATCTCTGGTTGTGACCCCCCACCACCAAAAAAAAAAAAAAAGGAAAGGAAAAACTATCATAAAAGTTCATCTGAACCCAGACATTGCTTTTGGAGCAAAAGACACTGTATATGTGTTATATACTTGTGTGCTTAGCATCTGTTTGTGCATGTGTGTGTGTGTGTGTGTGTGTATGTATGTGTGTTTATAAAAACCAATGGTTAAAACAGATAAAACAGTTCCATTTTGAAGTATAAAATACTTTAAAGATTCTACTTAACTGGAAATTTCTATCATTCCATGTTTTGTTGTAATTCTTTCCTTTCTAAAACTTAGCATGGAAATCATTATTTATGACATTGATAAAATATATTTTTTTTTCATATATCTGCAAAAAGAAGAAATAGTAGATATTAAGCCTTGGGTGATCTTATACTAACCTTTGAAACTGGCACCTGTTCATACACAAGTATCAACTTGGTATCATGTATTTTCTCATAATGATGATTGTTTTTCCCCCAGGTACTGAATTGGATAATTTTACTGAGAACTATAGAAAAATTACATGTTTCTATCCATCAGTTTCAGCCTAGACATAAAGATGGCATTTCAATGCAATAGGAAAAGAGACTTTAACAAATGATGCATAATTAACTATCCAGCGAGAAGAAAACAAATTTAAACTATAATTTCATTGTATATCTATATATGTATGTATATGTATATATATATATATATACACCCCCAAATCCAAATGAATTACAGATGCAAATTCAAACAAAACTGTAAGACTCTAGAAGAAAATTGAGACTATTTCATAATTATGTAGGGGAAAACTGCATGTGAACAAAAGCTTAAAATGAAAAGCTATAAAAGAAAAAGTAAAATTGACCATATCTAAGTCAAAATTATTTATATTAAATGTCATGTGCAAAATCTGAACAGTACTTCCAATAAACACAATAAAACACAAAGCCAATGGGTTTCTTTTGTATCCTAATGAATTTATAAGAAAATGACAATCTAGATATCTGGGAGAGTAAATAGAAAATGTTTAAACAGAGAATGCAAACAGATATTACAGAACAGGAATTTAATCCAACCAAAGCAATCAAAGTGCTCGGAGGCCATGAAATGTTCAAGATCTACTGAGGCGGCACATAACTGAGTGATGGCCCAGTTGGTGACCCTCAGAATCCATGAAGAACGAGCTTCCAATGCAGCTGCCAGCCGATGACCACACACGGTGGAGTGCTGATGCAAGCTCATTCCTCTGACAACAGGACGCTTGACACAGCGCTGGCCCAGGGACTCTGCCCCTCTGGCAAGTTTCCTGCACACTATGCACAGAGGGGAAGAGTTTTCTTTTTTTTTAAACATTTTTATTATACCATTTTGAGATATACAGTTACAAAGATGTTCATGTTTTGGGTTTCAGTCATACAGTGTTCCAGCACCCATCCCTCCACCAGTGCCCATTTCCCACCACCAATGTCACCAGTCCCCCCTCCCCCAGCCTGCCTCCATGGGCTCTCTTTCTCTCTCTCTATCACTTTTATCTATCTATCTATCTATCTATCTATCTATCTATCTATCTATCTATCTATCTATCTATCTATCTATCTATCTATCTATCTACCATCTATCTATCTATCTATCTATCTATCTATCTATCTATCTATCCATCTATCTATCCATCCATCCATCCATCCATCTATCATCTATCTATCTATCTATCTATCTATCTATCTATCTATCTATCTATCTATCTATCCATCCATCCATCCATCCATCCATCTATCATCTATCTATCTATCTATCTATCTATCTATCTATCTATCTATCTATCTATCTATCTATCTATCTATCTATCTATCTATCTATCTATCTATCTATCTAATCTATCTAATCTATCTTCTGTCTGTCTGTCTCTATCTCTCTCTATTTTCTATCTGTCTATCTACCCATCTATCTGTCTATCAGTCTGTCTGTCTGTCTATCTTCCTTCTCTTACAATTTTTGGTTTGCAATACATACATTTAGAGGTTATCATGTATATCCCTTTGCCTATATTCAATGATCAGTTCTAGGCTGGTGTTATCATTTCCAACGATTATTAACACACTGTTCCCTTTTCTGTCTTACCTAACCTCTACTCCCACACACTTGAGATAAAATTCTACTGATAGGGAAGAGCGGAAACTCCATCAACGGGAACCAAGACTAACTGCCTTGATTTCACTGCGGAACCTTGGGCGCTGGGATCCTGGGACCGGTTGAAAATCTCCCCCGCCAGGTGTGTGCGTGATCCCTGCGTCTCCGCGGACCCAAACTGCCCCAGGGAAGAGCGGAAACTCCATCAACGGGAACCAAGGCTAACTGCCTTGGTTTCACCCATGGAACCCTTGGGCCCTGCTCTTCCGTAATCATCCCAAAACTCAAAACCGCGCGGACGCATCAACCTTTTACTACCTATCTTGCATGAGGTACCACTGAACCTTGGTTCCTACATCCTTGCTACCCACCCAAACTCCGCAAACAGACCAGACACCTACTAACTGTACTATCCTGTCATCCAAGACCCCACATTTGCAACCTACAATAGTCAAAATGGTAAGGCAACGCAAAGTTCCATCCAGCTCTGTGAGTGAAGTCACTAGTCCAGATGAGCCAAGCAATACCAATGAGTTATATAACCTCTCTGATAAGGAATTTCGGAAAGAAATGTTAAGGAGTCATAAGGAATTCAAAGAAGCAATGGAATGCAAACTCAATAAAATACAAGAGGACATGATAGAAGAAGTGAGGAAAATGCAAATGGAAATGACATATATTAAAAATGAGGTAAATGAAATGAAAAACACAGTGGAAAGCCAGCATAGCAGAATAATAGCTACTGAAGAAAGAATTAGTGATCTCGAAGACGGCGTTCCAAAGATTCTCTACACAACACCAGAAGATAGAAAAAAGAATCACAGTTACCGGACAGACAACAAGAGATAATCGGGATGAAGCAAGAAGAAACAACATACGGATCATTGGGGTCCCAGAAGGGCAAGAAGAAAACCCTGATGAAGAAGACACTGTCAAAGCCATCATTGCTGAGAAGTTCCCGGAACTAAAAAACACTTGCCTCAAGATCCAGGAGGCCCGTAGGATACCTGCTAAAAAAAACCCCAACAAGAATACTCCAAGACACATCTTAATTAAAATGACAAAAACTATAGATAGAGATAGAATACTGAAAGCAGCAAGATCAAAGCAGGAAATCACGTACAAAGGAACATCTCTAAGATTTACAGCAGACTTCTCTGATGAAACACTCCGAGCCCGAAAACAATGGTGGGATATTGTGAAAAGGCTGAATGAACTGCAGGCCTCACCAAGAATTCTTTACCCGGCCAGACTCACATTCAGATATGAAGGAAAGATACACAACTTCATGGATAAGCAACAACTCAGGAACTTCATGGGCTCAAAACCAACCTTAAAAGAAGGACTGAAGGGTCTACTGTAATACGACCAAACCCATAAGCACAACAAGCTCAAACAGAAAGATGGCACAAAATCCGATGACAATAATCTCTCTCAATATCAATGGTCTAAATGCACCAATTAAGAGACACAGAGTAACAAAATGGATTAAAAAATTGGACCCAACATTCTGCTGTCTACAAGAAACACATCTGAATAATCAGAACAAACACAGACTCAAAGTCAAAGGTTGGAAGACCATTCTCCATGCAAACAATTCCTCCAAAAGGCTGGTGTGGCCATATTAGTATCAGATAATATAGACTTCAGGCTGAAAAAGGTTAGAAGGGACAACGAAGGCCATTTCTTATTACTTAAGGGGTATGTACACCAGGAAGAAATTACACTACTAAACATATATGCACCCAACGAGGGGCCAGCAAAATACATAAAACAACTGCTAAGAGACCTCAAAGAAGACATTAACAGTAGCACAATAATAGTTGGAGACTTCAACACTGCTCTATCAACGATAGATAGATCAACAAGACTGAAACTCACCAAGGAAATATTGGCTCTGAAGGAAGAAATGGAAGAAAGAGAGCTAGTAGATATATACAGGGCTTTTCATGCCAAAAAGCTGAATACACATTTTTCTCTAGTGCACATGGAACATTCTCCAAGATAGACCACATGCTAAGCCACAAAGCATACCTCAATAAAATAAAAAAGATAGAAATTGTGTCAGCTATCTTTTCAGACCATGATGCACTGAAAATGGAAGTTAACCGTACACAGAAACAGGGAGTCAAATCAAACACCTGGAAACTGAACAGCTCACTCCTCAACAACAAATGTGTCATAGAAGAAATCAAACAGGAAATCCAAAGATTTCTGGAAACAAATGAAAATGAAGACACCAACTATAAGAACTTGTGGGACACGGCAAAAAGCCGTGTTAAGAGGGAAATTTATAGCTCTGCAAGCATTCATCAGGAAACAAGAAAGGGCCCACATAAATAACCTGACTACACAGCTGAAGACATTAGAGAAAGACCAACAAAAGGAGCCCAACCCAGGCAGAAAAAAGGAAATAATAAAACTTAGAGAGGAAATCAATGGAGTTGGAAACCAAAAAAACAATCCAAAAGATTAATGAAACGAAGAGCTGGTTTTTTGAAAAAATAAACAAGATTGACAAACCATTGGCAAGACTTGTAAGGACAGGGAAAGAGAGAACCCAAATAAACAGAATCAGAAATAAAAAGGGTGACATCACAACAGAAACCACAGAAATCCAAAAGATCATCAGAGATTACTTTGAGAGCCTGTATGCCGTGAAACATGAGAATCTAGAAGAAATGGATCAACTCCTGAAGTCCTATAACCTCCCACGGCTGAAACAAGAAGACCTCCAATACCTGAATAAGCCTTTCACCATTGAGGAAATAGAAACAGTAATTAAAGACTTCCCAAACACAAAAGCCCAGGTCCAGACGGATTCCCTAGTGAACTCTACCAAACCTTTAAGGAGGACCTACTGTCAGTCCTGTTCAAGCTCTTCCAGGAAATAGAAGAAACAGAAACACTCCCAAACAGCTTATATGAGGCACATATCACCCTGATACCCAAAGCAGGGAGAGACAACACAAAGAAAGAAAACTACAGACCAATATCCCTGATGAACACGGATGCTAAGATCTTCAACAAAATACTAGCAAACAGAATCCAAAGACTCATCAAGAAGATTATACATCATGACCAAGTAGGATTCATCCGGGTATGCAAGGATGGTTCAACATTCGCAAGTCAATCAACATAATACATCATATCAATAAGAGAAAAAATAAAAACCATATGATCCTATCAATAGACGCAGAGAAAGCATTTGATAAGATCCAGCACCCGTTCATGATTAAAACCCTCCAGAAAATGGGAATTGAAGGGACTTTCCTCAAGATAGTTACAGCCATCTACCAAAAGCCCACAGCGAGCATCATTCTCAATGGGGAAAAGTTGAAACCCTTCCCCCCTGAGATCAGGGACAAGACAAGGTTGCCCACTCTCACCTCTTTTATTCAATATAGTACTGGAAGTACTTGCCATAGCAATCAGAGAAGAAAAGGACATCAAGGGCATCCAGATAGGCAAGGAAGAAGTCAAGCTATCATTATTTGCAGATGACATGATATTATACCTAGAGAACCCTAAACTCTTTACAAAAAACTCCTAGAAACAATAGACGCATATAGTAGAGTGGCAGGATACAAAATCAACACGCCAAAAGTCGGTGGCTTTCCTATATACAAATAACGAAAGAGAAGAAAGGGATATTAAGGAAACAATTCCATTCACAATTGTGACACAGAAAATCAAATACCTAGGAATCAACTTACCCAAGTGTGTAAAGGACCTGTACAAAGAAAACTACAAGACACTGCTCCAAGAGATAAAAGAGGACACAAGGAAATGGAAACACATTCCCTGCTCATGGATGGGGAGAATCAACATTGTCAAAATGGTAATACTCCCTAGAGCTCTATACAGATTCAATGCAGTCCCTATGAGGATACCCATGACATTCTTCAAAGAAATTGACCAAACAATCCTGAAATTTGTATGGAGCGATAAACCCCCAAGGATAGCTAAAGCAATCCTCGGGAAAAAGAAGATGGGAGGCATCACCTTAACCAACTTCAAACTGTACTACAAGGCAGTAGTAATTAAAACAGCATGGTATTGGAATAAAAACAGACCCGTGGACCTATGGAATAGAATTGAGTATCCTGACACCCAACCTCAAACACATGATCATTTAATCTTTGATAAAGGTGCAACGAGTCTAAAATGGAGTAAGGAAAGCCTCTTCAATAAGTGGTGTTGGGAAAACTGGGCAGCGACATGTAAAAAAAATGAATTTGGACCTGTGTCTAACACCATGCACAAAAATCAGATCAAAGTGGATTAAAGATCTCAATATCAGACTTGAATCCATAAAAGTACATTGAAGAAAATATAGGAAAAACCCTCCATGACATTGAAGCTAAAGGCATCTTCAAAGATGAAACATCTCTAACAAAAGCAACTAGAAGAAAAGATAAATATATGGGAGTACATGAAACTAAAAAGCTTCTGCACCTCAAAAGAAACAGTGACTAAGATACAAAAGCAGTCCACAGAATGGGGAAAGAATATTCACCCAATACTCATCTGATAAGGGGTTAATATCCAGGATATATCAGGCACTGGTAGAACTTTACAAGAAGAAAACAAACAACCCCATCAAAAAATGGGGAGAAGAAATGAACAGAAACTTCCAGCAAGGAAGAAATTCGAATGGCCAAAAAACATATGAAAAAATGCTCATCATCACTAATCATCGAGAGATGCAAATCAAAACAACAATGAGATACCACTTTACACCACAGAGACTGGCACATATTCAAAAGAACAAGAACAACAAGTGCTGGCGTGGGTGTGGGGAAAAGGGGACACTCATCCATTGTTGGTGGGAATGCCGGCTGGTACAGCCTTTCTGGAAAAACAATATGGACATTCCTCCAAAGACTAGAAATTGAACTCCCATTTGACCCAGCCATACCACTCCTGGGAATCTACTCTGGGAAACCAAAAATACGCCCAGCGGAAACACCATCCCTACTTTTTATGTTCATAGCAGCATTATTCACAATAGCCAGAATCTGGGAAGCAACCAGAGTGCCCGAAAATAGATGACTGGATAAAAAGCTTTGGTACATCTACACAATGGAATACTATGCAGCTGTTAGGAAAAATGAAGTTATAAAATTTGCCTACAAATGGATGGACATGGAGAAGATTATGTTGAGCGAAATTAGCCAGAAGGAGAGAGACAGTTACAGAATGACTGCATTTATCTGCATAACATAAATATATAGGTACATATTATGATACCAATATCCAAGGTCAAGTGAAACATACATCAGGAGGTCCTGTCAAAGGTGGAAATTATCACAAACGTGTAGGATTCAGAGGCTAGGTAAGACAGAAAATGGAACAGTGTGCTAACAATTGTGAGGGTACTAATGCCAACCTAGAACTGAGCATTAAATAGAGGCAAAAGGATACACATGACAACCCTTTAATGTATGTTCTGTAATCCATAGTCTGGAGGGGAAGGAAAGAGAAAGAGAGAGAAATGGAAAGAAATAAAGAACCTGCCATGGAGGAGGGCTGGGGGGGGGGGGGGAACCGGGGACGTTGGTGGTGGGAGATGGGCACTGGTGGCGGGATGGGTGCTGCTACACTGTATGACCAAAACCCAAATATGAACTTTTTAATTGTATATCTTTGTAATTGTAAAAATAAAAAAAATTTAAAAAAAATAAAATTCT